>NSGQ01000060.1:26018-74756 GCA_003676035.1 Spathaspora sp. JA1 | reverse complement strand
TTCACTCGTTCCTCGGACGTTTCCAAACTGTGATGAAGGTTACCCGCACACGCATTCCTATTCGCATAAGTCCTGCACACGGATAAAATCCAACACTTATCTCGATGGGGAATCAACTTTTGCTGGTGTAAACTCTTCATTTCCTTCATGTACAGTTGGCGAAGTTGTCAATTGACTAATTCTGGAGGTCCAATCGTCTTTCGAATATTGTTTATAATCCAGTGATTCAAAATTCTTAACTGGAATACTCTTTTCTTTAATATTAAAAATCAGACAGTATAACTATGCATTGATGAATTCCAGATACAATCTAAAAGCTATCACATATCTCGTAGTCGTTTGTACATTGGTAACCAGATAAGTTCCAAGTGCAATATATGATAAGTACTCAGTCTTATAAAAGAAAATATATTGCTACCTGATAACTTGATTAAAATGCTTCTTGTTTGATGGCTTGAACCGTTTGTCTAATACTGACATTATATCTAATTACTTCCATTCACCCGTCAACGCCTTAACAAGTTTTATTCCATCTAGAGTATTTTCCATGAAAATTTTATTTCCATGGGTAGTAGTCCTCTTAAAACTTTTGAAGATTGTGGGACTGTTACTTATTTTCTATTTGGATTTGAGTATAACCAATACCGAGATATAACATTTGTTGCACTTTTACCTATGTAAAATAATCAACATCATCTTGTAATCTTAGTTCTAGTTTTTCATAAATTCAATTGAGCCATCAGGAAATGGCTTCTCCTTATAGCAACACCACTTGTCATTCAGTTGAGATATATTCATTCACATTGAACTAGGAATATATCAACCTGGTTGTTCGGACCCACCTAGGATCATTATAGGCATTATCATATATATCTCCTGAGCCTTGCTAATTACCTCAGCTTTAGTTCTCCAGTATGGGAGTTATAGGATCAACATGATAGAAATATACCAATGTACCAGCAAAACACCAAACTTATTGGTACTATCGCCATTCTTGTAATCGTGAAGATTTTAGCGTGGTCATAACAAATGGTGGCAAATCAACTTCAGTTACATTCGAAAAAATGTTCAATAAAAGATAATTCCATAAGAGTATACTGGAAAACAGAGAAGGTACATCCCATTGACAAGTTTTATATAGTGATGTGTATGTTATAAAAATATTGGTCGCAATAATGGACAACCTTTTTCATCCCTTTAAATCCATACATCCATACATCCAAAAATGTCAACAAACATATACAGTGTTGTATTGGAAAAAAAAGGGTACATATCAACAAGCACTGGTATAGGTAGTTGGGCTTCTCTCCTTTGCATTATTTTCTAAAAGGTCGTTCTATGATTGAGATTTCTTGTTTATGTGACCGATGTACATGGGATACAATTCAAAGTCTCGCTATTCTATTAATTAGCAATTCTTATTGCTCTGGCTATATCACTTCTTTAATAAAACTAAAGCACTATAAAATAGCAAGTATACAGATATATATTGTATGGGATAGAGTTCTGAATTCCCTTGTAAACTTACATCTTCTTTCTTCTTCCAATTTGGGCTTGGAACCCAGTCTTGATTGAACTTACTGATCTAGTTGATCCACATGCTTTACAACTCAAGAAATGCAATCTATTAGCTGATTCTCTCTTTAATTCAGTATTCATGGACTTACATGTTTTACAAGTAACATATTCAATAATATATCTTCTCAACACCGATTCCATTTGTTTTGGTTGAAATTTCCCCTTTAATACTAATCTTTTTTCACCATCAATTGAACCAGAAGTACCCAATTCAGCAAACAAAAATTGAATCAAATGTTCAGGATTTCTTTGTAATACAGTGGCAATTTCTTGAACATTAGCAAATAAAGTCTTTTTACTACCTTCTCTTTGACATATTGGTGGTGGAATTCTAAATTTAGGTCCTGATCTATCACCAGCCAATTCAGGATTATTAGTTTTTAAAATTGAAAAGAATCGAGATAATAATTCTTCATATGCAAATCCCACCGAGTTACCCTTTCCTTCTTGTTCTTCTCCTCCTACTACTTCAGGCGTAGTAGTAGTATCTTCAATACCTGCTTCCTCCAATTGTTGTTCAAATTCATTAACATCTTTAGTGGCAGACTTTTTCTTTTTCTTCTTTTTCAAAGTTAAATCTCCAAGTGAAGAAGATAAATCTTCAGGATCATCTGTACCTGGTGTAGGTGACATTTCAAATGTCTTGGTTGAAGGCTTTTTCTTTTTCTTCTTTAATCCGGAAAATAATTCATCATCGGCACCAGGAGTGCCTTCAGATTCTGGAGCTGGGGTAGATTCACCAGTCTCCTCCGTCTTTTTACTTTTTTTTTTCTTCTTTAATGAAAGATCAAAATCACTCATCTTCTTCTATAATATAAATATATATAAGTATGACTAACACACAGAAAGAGATTTTTCATATAAAACTCTACTACCAAAAAAAAATTTTTTTTTTCTTTATAATCTCGTGATATTTGCCAAAGTACACTACCTTCTGCACAACACTATCTATATATCTAGTTTAATGACAATTTGTCAGTCTTTTTGTCAATTTCTTCTACATCTGGGGTAGATGCCTTGAATGACGCATCTCTAGCTTGTTCATCTGCCAATTTACTTTCAGTTCCAGCAGTATATGTAATCTTAGTATCTCCATCTTCGGTAGTTTCTTCTTCAATAGCAAATCGTTTCAATAACCAATTTTCAACCTCTTCTTGACCATTACTTTCTACTTCATACAAAACATCATGTCCAGCATCATTCTTTATAAATACATCCCCGTCATACTCGTCAATTAACAATTCAACTATTGATAAATGTCCATTATATCCTGCCCAATGTAAGGCTGTGTTCCCATTCTCGTTCCTGGCACTTATCCAGTCTTTAGCGTCTTGTTTGGGGAGTATAGACAATAAATATTTAACGGTGTCGTAATGTCCATTGGCACAGGCCATGTGTAAAGGTGTAGCAAGAGTTATGTCATCTTTAATTGTAAGTAAGGTCAAGGGGGGGATTTCTGCGAATATTTCTTCCAAAGTTTCGAGATCTCCTACTCGGGCATCGTAGATTACTACGTCCATCTCCTCTTGAGTTAACTCGGGTATTGACATTGTGCTGTGGTGTTGCTTGTTGATGTTAAGTAAAGAGATGTTTAAAAATTTTAAAGTGCGATGGGATGTTAATCTTCCTGTATATAAATTTTTCACCTTAGACAAAGCGAAATATCAGAGGTGTATCTGTTAGTAAGCAGTATAGCTACTACTTAGTGCAATGTCAAAGGAAGTAGCTAAGAAGAATCCATTTGCTCCTAAAACTAAAACCACAATCAAGCGGGATGCAAAGGAAGTATATCCCAATCAAGGTATAACTAAAGGTTTAAACAAGCTTAATTTCATTCCTACAACTCCACTAGATATCTTGTTTGATAAATTAGAAAAACTTTTGGATTTACCATATGAGAAACTATCAGTGATTTCACTATATCTGAAACTATTCCCTGATGGAACTGACTTCGGGTATGAACAACGATATCGTGTGATTGAACATTTACTTGATTGTCTACTTAATATACAAACCTATTCTATGGAGTCTACCCAGGACAAAGACTTGATTACGATTTCACTTCATGATATTAAAACATTTAGTAAATTAGTCAACGTTATCATAATCCATGGGATCTACCCTTGTATCACTCCTTTCAATATAGGTATCCCATTCAATAAACGCCGTTTAAAACAATTCACTAAAGAGACAATCACTATTGATAAAATACCACCCAATAATTGTGAACAACTCCTATTGTTAATATATACCAAACTTTACCAGGTGTTTTCCAAACCATCTGACGTCACTGATTTGTTAACTAAAGGTACGGGATATTCTGATTTCTTGACCATTTCCATTACTTTAATAACTCAATTCAATCATCAGGAAATATCACTGCAATTTACCCAAATTGAAGCTATTACTTCAACTTATGAACTTTACCTGACATATTCCCTCTTGTTGACCACTCAGGGATCCCCAACCACATTCAATCAATTTGTAATGTCCCATCTTCAACTGCTTGTATATACCCGAACCAATGGAGTTCTAAGTCTAATTGAATTCATCCTAGGACTACGTGAATCTGAAGAAGATATTCAAATTGAGAAATTCGACCATGTTACAAATATAATCTTGCAGAAACCCAAACAAGTCAACACAAGAGTATACTTTACAAGCATTGGTCAACAAAGTTATGATTTATTAATTAATATTAATCGTCCAATCGTAACTAGTTGTATAAGTTATGTTATTGACAAGCTTTACATTAAAAACAGATTAATAGTTCATGATTTCTTTTTGTCACATCTATACAATGCATTTAACCCAACACAAACTACAACGGAAGCACAATTGAACAATGCAATTAATGTTTTAATTTCCCTCACTAAAAAATCGCCACCTTCACTTGAACTCTATCATGAAATTATCGATCCGATATTAGTGTATGTTTGGGGATACTTGTTGTTCCTCGGGAAGAGTGACAAGTCCCGGGAGATAGTATATGAATTGTTAACTAGTTATTTCACAGTTGTTGGTGGGGATGGGTTGGATGTAATTGCCAAGAATATCGTAACTGATGGTGGTGCAAACTGGAAATTTAATCTCGGGGTTAATTCCATGGTTGAAATCGTCGTTAGGAATCCTGCATTTGAAAACACCTCAAAGGAAACTAAAGTGAATGAATTTATAAATGATTTGGATTTTGCAATTGAATGTTTTATAAAGCTATTACAAGATTTAGATGATGAGTTGATATCTGGTTTGTTCATCAGCGTGCTTAAGCGTTGGTTAAAGTCTGATGAGACTGTGTTGGAAGACGCAAATCCATTTGTAATGTTGGTTGATTTGAGAGTATTGGAAAGTGTAGGAACAAAGTTTAAACATGTATTGGCCAAAACACCCAAAGAAATGCTTGAAATTGTCGCCACTTTCTTAAGTCGTCAATCCAGCAGTCCTACTGAAGACGATCAGGATTCTGACGATGAAGAAGAATCCGATCCAGAAACTACCTCGCTCTTACTTCAACTTCTTTCAGCCATCCTCACGGAAACAACCACTTTCTCGCAAGATCAACAATCACTACTCAAGCAAATATCCACTTCACTTGTCAAAATCAACACCCCACAAGCATTAGCCCTCAAAACCAGGATTACTGATCTACAATCAAACACAACCCCACCATTAACCCAACTGGAATCGGATAAACTCGTACTTACTCGAGCCATCACTGCCCTTAATGATCCATTAGTCCCTATCCGAGCCCATGGTCTCTATTTACTTCGACAATTGATTCAATCCCATTCATCAATAATAACAATTGACTTTGTGATTAACTTACATTTAATCCAGTTGAAAGATCCGGAACCATTCATTTATTTGAACGTCATCAAGGGATTACAAGCATTGATTGAATTAGATCAGAGTGAAGTGGTTCCCAAACTTTGTGAATTATATTCGGGGGATGGTGATATCGATGAGAGATTAAGAATTGGAGAAATTTTATTAAGACATGTTCAACAAGGCGGTATCATCCCTGAATCAATAGTCGTCACTGCATTACATTTGATTGAGAGAAAGGGTGATGTAGTCATTGATGATCGATTAAGAATGTCAGCCATGTCAGTATTGGGAACTTGTTGTCGAGTAAACCCACTAGGAATGGTGGGATATTTGGAACAAGCATTAGATTGTGCCTTGGGAATATTGGATTTGGAACTTGATGAAAGTAAAGCAATAATGAGACGAAGTTCAGTTGTTTTAATTCATGATTTGATTTTAGGTACTAGTGAGACTGATAAGTTGCCATTTCCTGAAAAATATCGAGAAAAGGTTGTTGTTAAATTAAAGTATATTCTGCAATCTGACTCCGATTTACTTGTTCGTGAACAAGCTATTTCCGTATTGGACTATATTAACGAATTGGTTAAATTAGCCATGGAGTTATACGAAGCATAGAGAATCTACATATGTAAGCTAACACGGTTTATCTTTTTATTAATATATATACATTTAATGAACAAAAGTGAAATCTAATCTTCTAGCACCTTCATCAGTGGTATTTTTTCTATAATATTCTTGTTCATCAGGGGTCATAGCATCCCAAAGCTTAGTCTTGTGCTTATTTCTCACTATATAATAATACTTTACCAAGAACATCAAGGGAATCAAGGCAAAGGTAATGGCAAACAATTGCATATTACCACGATGATATAATGGTAAATCATCCTTTCTATAAATATTATTAGCGGCAACATTACCCAATTGAACAAACATATTATAAATAGCAGATGAAACTGATCTTGTTCTCACTGAGTTTGAATTTCTGGAAACCCAAGCAACACAAATAGCATGAATATAAGGTTGACCCAAAAACAAAGTATTTAAAGTCCATGTTCCCCATACATTCTTACCGGCTTGAGGCCACCATCTAATAATAGCAATTAATGGAGTAGCATATAATGGAGCTAAGGTACATACTAAAGATCTTTCATTGACTCTTTCTGAGAACCAGGTAATTAATAATAAGAATATGATATGAACAACTTGATAAGGAATGGCTAAAAGATTAGTATTGAATGTAGAAAATCCCAATGATTTATTAATTAATCCAAAATATGAGGAAAATGTATTTTGTCCAATATAGGCAAGTAATCCAATAGCATAAATTGGCCAAATATCAAAATCAATAAGTGATTTAAACAACATCTTGGGGGTTAATCCTTGACGATTATGCATGGTTCCCTTTGAAGGATCATCTCTGAGAACTCTATTAACCACGATTTTCTCTTCACGTTCAGTAAACCACCCTTTAGGACGTAACCAATTCTTGGTTTGGACAGCTGAAGGTACCATCATATAGAATGAACCAATACCAATTAACAAGGTAACTATACCTTCAATTAAAAATAACCATCTCCAACCTCCCCAGCCGGCAATACCTCTCATTCTTAATAATCCAAACGCTAAAAGTGAAGTGAAAACACCAACTAATGATAAAGTAACCCAAAACCAAGATAATCTCACTGGTAATTCTTTACTAGTGAAAAAATAACTTAACCATAAAACCAAATCAGCAATGAATCCACCTTCTAAAGCACCGATTAAAGCACGAGTGACGAAAAATGAAGTACGACCAGAAAGGGCAGCTTGTGACATAGCGACTATACTCCATAAACAAATTTGAATAGGAATGAAAATATCAGGACCCAATGCCTTGGAAATTAATTGTGATGGAACTTCAGCAAGAAGGAAACATACCAAGAAAATAGTATTACCGGTATTATAATCATTAGTATTCATGTTTAAATCACCCAACATGTTGTCAGTGACTGCTTGAGACAAATTACCACGATCAACTTGTAAACCAACAAACATAATACATGCAGCAGCAGCAACTCTAAAATTAAGCTTTCTAACAAGTTTGGTTTCTTCTTCTGGAGTCCAAGTGAAAGTTGGATCAAATGCAGAATAACTTTCATAGTTACATTCAGTATAAACTTGACGATAATATTCTTCTACTTTTGGATCTAAAAATGGATTCTTGGCAAGAAGATCCGATTCTGCCGAAGAATTCGAATCTAAAGCTGTTATAAGAATGGAATCGTCTTTCTCTTTAGTACTTTCGTTTACATTGTGAACTATTTCATGGGAATTAATAGAAGCGGCCGACATCTTGGATACTACTTGCTTTAATTAAAGAGTTGAAAAGAATACTAATCTACAAAGATATTTCATGATATATTTATAGTTTTTCAACATACGAAGCACGATGCTTTCAACAAAGAGAATCCCCCGAGATTGATCATCTAATACATTGATTCGCATTGTCAATCAGTAGTTTCATTGTATATATTAGCTGTGGTGTCTCATCCCCCTAGTTGTGGTTGCTGTTGATTAGTGTGTTTATTTTTCGTTGCGTGATTGGGATTTGTGTGGCTGCAAAGCAGCAAAAAAAATTAGATTATGTGGCTGCAAAATCACAATGGAATTACGTATTACCTAATTATCTTATATACTGTGGTTAGAAAAAAAAATTTCAACGAAAGTTTGCCGCTAAAATTTCTAGGGCTTTCAATTTTTTAATTTAAAATTGTAATTAATACAAAGAAATAATCCTAGCGAATCCTTCCTCCACCGCCTGTTTTGTAGACTTCGGTTAAATTAAAAAAAAAAATCAAAATTATTATTTTAATTTGCCGTGGGAGTACTTTCTATCATACGCCGGAACAGGCGTGGGATAGTGACTCCTCTGCTGTACCTATTTTGACCTGAATAATAAAATACCATAAGGTTCATATCCATTGTTTTGAAAGCTAAGAATTTGGCTTTTATGACTGTCTTGTTTTCCATCGTGTTACAAGAAAAAAAACTACTTCCTTGGGAGGATCCATGCTTGACAGGTTATTGTTTTTTGACAGCTCTTGGCATGTCAGACCCTTGCCACTTTCACTCTTGGCGCTTCGTATCTTATCTTATCTTCTGGAGAGAATATTTTTACAACCTGCCCAGTCTAGAAAAAATTACATAATACCCCCCTCCTTGAATATTAAAAATTACTGGAGAAGTCATCATCATACAACGTGACTTAATTACGATTTGTGGATTCTATTTCGTCATTTCCCTCTTTGTTAAATCACAAAGGCGGCTTCTTTGATAGATAATAGAATTCAAATGCGCTATCTTTTCTAGGTTCCATTGTTTCATGTGAATATTATTATTTTTTTGCGTTTTTACTAATTTTGGTTTCATGTGCGCACTAAGAGTGGAAAAGAAATATTCCGGTAACCAATAAATGATTTAAATTATGTAATAAATTAATAGAAATAATATCAAGCTCAAAATAAAAAAATTCAAACTTCGTCTTCTCACCCTCTCAAGTATTCCCATCCAATTTGAATTACTGCCCAAATCCCCGTCCAGAAGGAGGTATCATCTAGATCCCCTTTTATGTTTCCCTGGTGAAACCACCTCTTCCACAAACACTGTTGAAAGTCAAGTACTTGATGAGAATGTTGTCTAATCATACCATAAATATCTCCACTCGATAATTTCTGCTCTACAATAGTTCTTTCATGAGTAAATTTCCTAACCCAGCCATAAATGCTTCCAGTTGGAGCATCGAGTAAGCCAATGGGTAATATATCATTGATTATGACCCCTCTGCTGTTTACTTTGTTTGCAATCTTTTTAACTTGAAAGTTTTTAGTCTTCTCAATTGAACCACCAGTGAATATGTACATTGTATGAGTAGAATGAGTCTTATTAATCAAATCACAAGTTTCATTAATATCAGTGTATGTAATCACAGGTATAGTATCTCCTGGTTCGGAAAAATTATCCCATGTAGCCCCGTCACGAATAACAGGTAATTTCTTATCTGGTTCAACAGTTTTGAATTTCCAAGTTCTCACCCTTTCACCTGGAGGAATCTGCTCCACTAATTCCATTTCCTTGATAAATAATTCATGCAACGATTCAGGAACCAATATATAATCAATAACACCTTCTCCATATTCCGTAAAACCCCATGTGATCCTACGACATGCAACCTTCATTCCATCCGAGTCTACATCCTTCAAAATTATAGCAGGACATTTTCCCCTAGTTTCATAAGCATAAGTATAAAAGCCAAAATCAACTTCCCTTTGATCTTCATGGCTTGAATTAAATCGAACAATCTTATCAAACGATACTTCTGGCAACAAGAATTCTTCGCCTCCATAAACAAAGCGTACTGATTCCAATTTCTCATTGAATAATTCTCCAATCCTTGGATTATCGTTACTTAATTTCACAACGCAGCAATTCCCCAGTGAAATGCAAGCAACAAGAGCATCAACCACTTCATAAAAGTCGTGGCCAACGAGCATCACCATCCCTAGAGGCTCCCGTTCCAGATAAATACCAGCAGAACCCTTAATCAGAGGAAAGTCGCCGATTGGTTCCTTGGTCCATTTATCCAGACAAAATAACGCGTGAATAACATCATTGGAAAGCCTTGCATATTTGAGGCCTGTATTGAAAATAGTCTCGTTATCTTGGAGGGTGGAATAGAATTTCATCATTTCATCAGTTATATAATTCCTGGAATGAGTTCTACCACTCTTTGCAAGTTTAGTGAGTTTATCAACATAGTCATTAAATTGCAATCTACGACTTCTATCGGCACTTTCACCAGAGACAGGTGCGTTTGATATAATCTCAGGTTCCGGGGATGATTGACTTAGCTCTTGAATCTTTTCAGTATCATGAACTTCGGGATAATTCAGTGGAGCTTGTGGCGATTTTGGAATTCCCAGTGCAATTGTAGCAAGATCAGGAACATCACTTGCACCTTTTTCAGTTAGTTTATGATCACCACCAATTTCTTCAACTGATTGACTAACAAATTTGGGTAAATTCAGAGTTTCTTTATTTTCACCAGCAGAAATATCTTCAGTTGAAGTCAGAATACTCTCCTCTGATGAATTTGAAATCTTGGTACCCTCAGCCAGGTTACCCGATTTCAATTCTGAATCAACATCCATTTTATCTTTATTTTTCTTCTTATCTCTTTTCTTCTTCTTCTTGTCAACATTCTTTGACTTTAATTTATCTGCTTTCGATTTAGATTGTTCCATTATTAAACTACTTTCAGGTGAATCGCTCAAACTTTCTTTAGATCTTGACCTTTTTAAAAGAGTACTCAATCGTTTGATCTTGTTACTCATAGTAATAACTACTTGATAATGTGACAAAAATAACCAAGGAACTTTTTGTGGTATTAAATACTAAAATAATATTTTGACTAGGAAATTCTAAGGATAATATTTACTTGCTCTTTACAGTTTGGAAAGGGGGGTAGAACAACGCATCTTTCTGTCCGATCAAGTTCGTACCAGTAAATGTTCTACGCAGTAACCCTTATTTCAACTTGACAGATTATTTGCTGTTGATAACTCCTGGCATTAAGGTCTATGAGCATATTTGTTGTGGCAAGTTTAAAGATTCCTCAATGTTCTTGCATGTGCATTTTGTTGCAAAAAAAAATGCTTATTCTTGCAAGTATTCAAAATACATACAACCAAATCCCTAATGTCTAAAGTGGGGTAGACCAGGAAATAGAAGAAACTAAGTAGATCTAGTTCTCAGAAAATGATAAGGCTTATCGACTAATTTTTACCAGATTTTAGATCATATGCTTTGAAAAATAATAACCCTAAAATGAAATCTTGATATTTAACTTAGAAATTTCTCTACAATACCTCATATAAACATTCTATAAAAAATGTTTATAAGTTCAAACACATCAAAGATTAATGTAAGCCAGGGGGCAACAATCTTGGTTTCTGAAGCTAATAAACATCAATAGATTAATCAATCTATTGATGAATCTGAATCTATTAAAAGCTGTTGAAGGATTAAGACAAAATTTGGTAATTTAGCTAAAGAATCAAATACTTCCTTCAAATGTTGGAGAAATCAATAGTTTTATGGTTTATTTATAAAAATTTAAATAAAAAATAATGTGTATAAAATTTGTATATATAATCTAACTATTTAAAAATGTGTATCATCTGATTCAATTTGTTTTATTTCATGAGATTTACCAAAGATTGCTGCCTTGGATTACCCTTCATCAGCCTTAACTGGCTTCAGAAATAGCAACAATATAGCTGTACTCATTCTTGAAATACCAACAAATTAACAACCAAAATGTGATACAATGAAACCAGCAGATCCACAATACAAGCAAAAACCTTGACATCAACAAAGTCTTTAGATAGTTTTAACAGTGAAAATAAGTATAATCATCTGTTGAGGCGCTTGATTAAAAATTGAACATGTTATTATTGTGATTTATGATAAACGCTGGATTGATTATGTAGGCGCTGGAATATCAGGAATAATCTTGCATTGGATCTCTATAAAGTAAATGTTAGTAATTATTCTAAGGAACTTGAAACTTGTTTTCACAGGTATAACTCACTATTTGATTGTATTTGCAATTTGTTTATAAAGAAGAAGGAAAAGAAAGTGGTTGATAAAAAGAATTTTGTATTTGGATTTTGCCGTCCTTTTATATTCCAATTTTTGGGTTTCCACAAAGAAAAAAGGCCAAATACTGTAACGTTGCAAAAAAATCTCACTTTCCAGGATTTCACCGGTTGGTTTTGACAGCTTTCTACATACATTTAAAGCAACTGGACTAAACAACAGAATCCTGAGAGATTAATATTATAACTTTGTCATTCTTTTGGTGGATTAGGTAAGATAAAAGTCTCTTTATTTGTTCTATAAACCACATTACTCATAGTCTAAATTAACACTGACATTTGCTGACTTTTTTGTTCTTCTCTTAATTCAACAAGATATTTTTCAACTTGGTCAATATTAATTAATTCTTGTCAATTTATGAACTCAAACGATAAGCCCAACTTTTTTGTAAACATCAATCGTTTGCTACATCTTCCAGAATTTTACTATGTATCACATGACTGGGTCTATTGTGCGGCTCAAGATTGCTAAAATTTATAAGCGACATAAACGCATCGATTAATTTTGTCCCACTTATTAATCTTAAGCAATATGGCATTCACACGAGGAACACTAACAGACAAGCAAAGAAAGCTAATAGTAAGTATTATAACCCACAACATTGTCTGATCTTTTTACTAACAATTATTCCAGGAAGCCAATCGTCAAAAAGCAAAGGAACGTCTTCAAAGGAAACGAGGTGAGGCAATAACTCCAACTACAAATCCGCCACAACCTCCACCATCGACGCGTGTGGAATCTACCCGAACACTCAACCAGATAGTTAACTCTCCAGTGAAGATATCTTCTGCATTTGTTGAAATTTCGGAAGATGGTTCGCTCAAACGAGCGCGTACGGAAGATGAAAAACGGAATAAAGTAGAACAGAATAGATTACGAGCAATCGAGATACGGCAGAGGATAGAACAAGAACAAAAGCAACAGCAGCAACAGCAGCAAACTATTACAGAAGGACATCTGAGTGATGTACAAGATTCCATTCGATTAAATAAAAACAGTCAAGAACCAACTTCTTTTAAACGGAAGTTTGAACCTCCACCAATTAGAATGCAAGATTATATTGAGTTTGATTTCTCCACCATGAAAGATTCTCGAGGTGGGTTTATTCTGGATGATCCAAAACAACCAACACCTGATCAACAATCACTTGATGAATGGAAAGAGAAGCAAAAGGAACTCCAACAAATCCGCGAGTTACCTCCACCTATAGATATACAGAACGCTCCTCGATGCTATGAATGTGATTCTATTGATATTGATGCTAATTTAATGACGAATTTCCAAGTACGTGCTTGTAGGAAATGTGTCAAAGCCCACCCTGAAAAGTATTCGTTATTAACCAAGACGGAATGTCGTGAGGATTACTTGTTGACTGAACCAGAGTTGAAAGATGTCAGTTTATTGCCAAGGATTGAGAAACCAAATCCCCACGGTTATAGTCGGATGCAATTATTTATACGTTTTCAAGTGGAAGAATTTGCCTGGAAGAAATGGGGAGGAGCTCAACAATTGGATGAAGAATGGGAAAGAAGAGAGCAACAGAGGATAAAAAGAAGAGACAAGAAATATCAGGATTCATTGCGAGAAATGAGAAAGAAAACTAGAGCTGAAGAATATACAAGAAAATTAAGAAATGGACAAGGATTGGGTGAACGACATGTACATGACTGGTCAGCGCCTGTTAGTATTGGAGATAATCTTGTGAAACGAAGATGTATTGATTGTGGTATAGAAACTGAGGAAGTAATAATATGAGGTGAACTATATTTATCTGTGTATGTACATAGTAAGAGAAGTTATAAAGCAAAATCATATGTATTAAAGTAGGAACCAACAGGGTCTGTTCCATATTGGAGGTCGTGTACCGAGGTCAATATTTTTGTGGTTTGGAATTTCTCATGGAAGCTTATGGAAAATTCTGACGGCGAACGAAAAAAGTTTGCAACAAATTTTTTTTTGTTAGGGAAACGTTGAAAAATCGCGTATATATAGGCCCCCACCTCTCCTTGATTCATTTTCATTTACACTTTTTTTTCTTTTTATAAGTCGATTAACTTTTCAATTACACATCGAATATGTCTGACGCTAAGGTTGAAACTCATGAATTCACTGCTGAGATCTCTCAGTTGATGTCTTTGATCATTAACACTGTTTATTCTAACAAGGAAATTTTCTTGAGAGAATTAATCTCCAATGCTTCTGATGCCTTGGATAAAATCAGATATGAAGCTTTATCTGATCCAACCAAGTTGCAATCTGAACCTGAATTATTTGTCAGAATTACTCCAAAGCCAGAAGAAAAGGTTTTGGAAATTAGAGATTCTGGTATTGGTATGACCAAGGCTGATTTAGTTAACAATTTGGGTACTATTGCTAAGTCTGGTACTAAATCCTTTATGGAAGCTTTATCTGCCGGTGCTGATGTTTCTATGATTGGTCAATTCGGTGTTGGTTTCTACTCTCTTTTCTTGGTTGCTGACCATGTTCAAGTTATCTCCAAGCACAATGACGATGAACAATATATTTGGGAATCTAATGCTGGTGGTAAATTTACCGTTACTTTGGATGAATCCAATGAAAAATTAGGTCGTGGTACCGTTTTAAGATTATTCTTGAAGGAAGATCAATTGGAATACTTGGAAGAAAAGAGAATTAAGGAAGTTGTTAAGAAGCACTCTGAATTCGTTGCTTACCCAATTCAATTAGTTGTCACCAAGGAAGTTGAAAAGGAAGTTCCAGTTGTTGAAGAAGCTGAAGAAGAAAAGACTGAAGAAGGTGAAGACAAGAAGCCAAAGTTGGAAGAAGTTGAAGATGAAGAAGAAGGTGAAAAGAAGGAAAAGACCAAGAAGGTTAAGGAACAAGTTACTGAAACTGAAGAATTAAACAAGACCAAGCCATTATGGACCAGAAACCCAACTGATATCACCCAAGATGAATATAATGCTTTCTACAAGTCTATTTCTAACGATTGGGAAGATCCATTGGCTGTTAAGCACTTTTCTGTTGAAGGTCAATTAGAATTCAGATCTATTTTGTTTGTTCCAAAGAGAGCTCCATTTGATGCTTTTGAATCTAAGAAGAAGAAGAACAACATTAAGTTGTACGTTCGTCGTGTTTTCATTACTGATGAAGCTGAAGAATTAATTCCTGAATGGTTAAGTTTTGTTAAGGGGGTTGTTGATTCTGAAGATTTACCATTAAACTTGTCTAGAGAAATGTTGCAACAAAATAAGATTTTGAAGGTTATTAGAAAGAATATTGTCAAGAAGTTGATTGAAACTTTTAATGAAATTGCTGAAGATCAAGAACAATTTGACAAATTTTACACTGCTTTCTCCAAGAATATTAAATTGGGTATTCATGAAGATCAACAAAATAGAAACTCTTTAGCTAAATTGTTGAGATACAATTCTACTAAATCCAGTGAAGAATTGACTTCTTTATCTGATTATGTTACTAGAATGCAATCCCACCAACAAAACATTTACTATATTACTGGTGAATCTATCAAGGCTGTTGAAAAGTCTCCATTCTTGGATGCTTTAAAGGCTAAGAACTTTGAAGTTTTGTTTATGGTTGACCCAATTGATGAATATGCCATGACTCAATTGAAGGAATTTGAAGATAAGAAGTTGGTTGATATTACCAAGGATTTCGAATTGGAAGAAACTGATGAAGAAAAGACTGCCCGTGAAAAGGAAATTGCTGAATTTGAACCATTAACCAAGGCTTTGAAGGAAATTTTAGGTGAACAAGTTGAAAAGGTTGTTGTTTCTGACAAATTAGTTGATGCTCCAGCTGCCATTAGAACTGGTCAATTTGGTTGGTCTGCTAATATGGAGAGAATCATGAAGGCTCAAGCTTTAAGAGACACTACTATGTCCTCTTATATGTCTTCTAAGAAGACTTTTGAAATTTCTCCAAAGTCTCCAATTATTAGAGAATTGAAGAGAAAGGTTGAAGTTGATGGTGCTGAAGATAAGACTGTCAAGGATTTGACTACTTTATTATTTGACACTGCCTTGTTAACTTCTGGTTTCTCTTTGGATGAACCATCTAACTTTGCCCACAGAATCAACCGTTTGATTGCTTTGGGTTTAAATATTGATGATGATACTGAAGAAACTGCCATTGATGGTACCACCACTGAAACCACTCAAGCCACTGAAGAACCAGCTGGTGAATCTGTTATGGAAGAAGTTGATTAGAATGAAGTTATGTTTTAAATAAAGTAAAAAAAAACTTACGTATATATATTATATTTATAAAAGAGGGTTGTAGCTAGTCTTAATGTAATACTGTGTATTTAGAGAGAGTACTTTTTCGCTAAGTCATACCCGTTTATAGTAAGTTCTGGCACGTGCGTTGTTTTGTATTTGGTTACGAACGCGATGATGTTTTTGGTTGTATAATTTTTTTTTTACAACCCAATTTCCCAATATAGCAATTGAAAGTGTTGTAGAGATTGGGCAAGGTATATTCGCAACATGGGTCTATTTATTCCTACAGACAAGTTACCAAACTTGAAACTATACAAGTACTCGGCTATTGACGAGTCAGTAATTTCCAAATACATCTTAAAACGGTGGTGGAATTACTTTGTTCAGATAATTCCCATGTCGGTTGCTCCCAACATGGTTACCCTTGGAGGATTGATGTTCATTCTTGCCAATCTTGCGGTTGTGTTTTATTATGATCCGTATTTGAATACTGAGTCACCTCGTTGGTGTTATTTTTTTTATGCGTTTGGATTATTTATGTATCAAACATTTGACGGTTGTGATGGATGTCATGCCAGAAGAACAGGACAATCTGGACCTCTTGGAGAATTGTTTGACCATTCCATAGATGCTATAAATACCACTTTGGGTGCAATTGTGTTTGGGTCTGCTTTAAAAATGGGATACGGTACATTATTGATGCTTTCATTATTTGCATCCACGTGTAACTTTTACGCTTCAACTTGGGAGGAATATCATACCCATACCCTTTTCCTTTCCAAGTTTTCTGGTCCTGTTGAAGGGATCCTTATGATTTGTGTGGTGTATATTATAACGGGTATTTTCGGTCCTGAGCTTTGGAACCAACAACTTTTCGTCTTGGACTTGGAGTTCATCGACAGGGGGAAATTTCCAATTAATACTTCGATCATCTATGTTATACTAGGATTGTCGTCGTTATATTTCAATATTGTTTCAGCTATGCAGAATGTCAGCAGGTATTATGAAGACAAGTATCATCATTCCGATCAAGCTAAAACTGCTACCGATGAAGCATATTTGGGATTCTATCCCTTCTTTATCTACTGGGCCACTATAATTGTCTACATTATTCTTTATCCTCAAGTGATAACCGAATATGGGTTCCCATTTATTATTAGTATTGGAAGCACAGTTGCCTTCTCAGTAGGAAGAATGATTTTAGCCCATGTGACGTTTCAAGATTTCCCATTTCTTCAATATCCTATGATTGTTCCTGTGATTCAGATTTTCATTAGTGAATTTTTGATTAGTATTTACGGATATGATACTGAAAAGGTTCTACATGCTCTTTGTTGGTTGGGATGTGGATTCTGCGTAGGAATCCATGTACTTTTCTTTGCCGAGATTATAAAAGATATAACTGGTTATTTAGATATCTGGGCCTTGTCAATTAAGCACAAGAGGGCGTGAGCTTTCACCTAGTTTATAGAGTATGCTATTTTTTTGCTATATTTATAAAGGTTTATATTCATGAAATAGACACAGTTAGATTTTATATACAGGGTTGGTTAAATTTACTTCTTTTCAGTAAAGGCGGCTTCAGAACCCGGAGCCAATACATCTTGAGCAGATTGTTGTAACGATAAATCCTTTTCCATTTCTTGTAATTGTGTTTCAGATAAAATTGCCAATGCTAATGGAACACCCAATAATAAAGCAGATGAAGTTAAAGCCCATAATAATTTACCACCATTGTTTAAAGTGGAAGTGACGGTTGATTTTATGGTTTCACTGAATGAAACAAGCACCTCACGTTGTTCAGGAGCGATTATATCCTTTAAAGCAACGATTCTATCGTAAATAGTTTCATTTTCAAAATCGTAATCATCAAAATCGTCTTCTGATTCAGATTCAGATTCTTCTTCACTGTCGATTATAGAACTGGTGGCTGGCTTTTGTTGTTCGAATTGGGCTTGTGTTTCGTCGTCGATTTGAGTTAACTTGACCATTGTGTATTGATTCTATAAGATGGATCTACTTAGCAGCAAAAGGGAATCTATAACCAATCTTCAACAAAGCTAATTTTTTTGGTAAGAAAATTTTTATTTTGGTAATCGCACGAATTTTAATTTGTTGTTCTTGCGCTACCAGATTGAGATATGCCCCAAAATATAGGTCTATATATTTCTATATATCTCCTACAAATAGTCGTCTTCTTCATCATTTAAGTTCAATATTGGGACATCTAATTCATGATTGACTCTATATCCAATCTTTTCCATTTGGTCAGGGAAATTCCGCATATTGTAAAATTGTAATAATCCACGTAAGGCAATCTCTTGATCATATGAATTATTAAAATCACTTTCAAGATCTTTACCACTTAACCAATTATCCTTCATTGATAATTTCAAGTTTAAATAGATCTGACTAATTAAATCCATATTGATCAGCTTCCATTTCCGTCCTTGATAAGGAATTAATTTCTTTAAAGTCTTAAGAATAGGTTTAGTGAATGCATCATTATCATAATTCATAAGAATCATTTTATATAATTCCGACGGTTTTAAATCATTCAATGTGAAAATCCGTTGGGTTTGATTCTTTATAAGAATCTTGTTGGTTATATTAAGGATATTGGAAAGAATGAATGCAAAATTTTTATTATAGTGAGTAATGTACACGTGATTTATGTTATTGGAATCAGTTTGTTCTGGTAATGTCAGGATGAATTCCTTATTTATGAATTGATACTTGTAACTAGAATCAGGAAATACCTGGAGACAATTGTTAAAGAAATCATACGTAGGTAATTCAATTTGAGGATTCATTATTTTGTTTTGATTAATCAAGATTTCATATTCAGTCAAATCATCCTTTTTCCCCTCATCTTTACCAAGGCTTTGTAGATTAGCATTGTTGAAAGCTCTGGAAAGGTAGTCTAACCCAACTGTAAAGAATTGTTGATCAAATAAAATCGAAGAAAGGTAGTAATATTTGAGTACATGACTAATCTTGAACCATTTCAAGAGAAGTAAGATAATGTTAGTCGATGTCTTTAACGTGATTTCCTTAACATTTAACACTTCTAATTGCAGGGTCAATACAAATTTTATCCGTTCTTTTGTTTGCTCGAGATTCTTTAACTTTTCATCATCTTGAGTAGTAGTTCCATTACGGGATAAGAACGATGTTTCTGGATTCAACTCTAATTCAGCAAAGTTTAAATTGTAATCCATTCTATTTACTTTGATAGTTTCCACCAATACTTCCATTAAAGTGTATAAGCGACTTACATTGGCAGAATACAAATCATCAACCCGTTGTAATAGTTCAATAACATCTATTTTATCTGGATACGTTTGCTTCAACTTGTCATAATCATAATTAAACTCATCAGCTTCATCCTCTTCTTCAATCTTCTTTGGTTCATACTCATTAATATAGCCCCTCTCTTGAGTCATGAACTTTTGTCGTTCATTCCAAAGTCTTTTGATGGAATAACTTTCATATATGGAATTCTTTAAAATTTCATCCGCTTCTTTCATAGCCACAGGAACTGTAACTGAAGACGAAATATCACCCTCCTCGGCATTCTCTGGTTGGTAGCTACTAGCTGTTGGTAAATTAGGGTAAATAAATGGCATAGCTTGATTCACTTGGTAGGAACGTCTAATCTTCTCTCCACCAGACATATAATCAGAAGCATTGAACGTAGGTGAAGGTACTGGTGTGGCAATATGTACAGTTTGGGTAGGTAATTGACTTAATACCGTATGCGATTTAGTAGTCTTGGGAGTCTCCATTAAATTCGAAAGTGAATTGGAAAAACTATTGACAGCCATAAAATACTTATACTTCCCCTCTATTGTACTTTCATGAGAATGAATACTACTCATATCATCAAAATCATCCTCCTGTTCCAATGTTCGGGTGAATTCCGTAAAATCAAACGCCTTCAATTCGGCATTTTCATAGAGGGGGAATTTATCAAGAAGATCCTCTCTAAATGCAAAATAATCTAATGGTGAACAAGTCAATACGGTTTCACCAAGATCTCTGCCCTTTTTGTTCTTGATGTTATGAATATCGACGAGGAAATCATCACATGCCTTCAAGTTTGTGGAACCTCCTAGTTCAAAGAGAATAAGGTCGTTAATGAGGGTTATAAGATATCGTATTCTATAAGAACTGTTGGGGTACCATTTCCAATGTTCTATGAATGTGATAACTGTTGTTAAAAAGTCAATTTGACCCAAATATTTCCGAAATTTAACAGAATCTTCCAGATCTTGATTTTGTAAACTTACTTGAATTAAAAAGAATAGTAATGTTAACACTTTGAAATAATCGGACTCCACTTTTGGGGGTAATACATTTTCTTCCTCTTCATCTTCATCATCGTCCGTGTCAACCAGTTTATCGATTTCGATTCTTTTATTCACCAAATCTTGAATCAACTTAATCAATGGTTCATAGAGTTGTAGTTGCAACAACACAAGACAATTCTTGTTTATTTGATCCAACTGCTGTTGTCGAGTTTGCTTTGTTGCATACTCCCCAAATGCAAAATACAACAAGACTCTTAGGGATATGGAAACGGCAGTATTTGCATCAACCAAACAACCACCTTTAATAACTTCAATATTCTTCTTCAACACGACAATGCTGTCATTTCCTTCCTGACTTCTTTCATACAATTGATAAATATTGTTCAATCCACCCAATATTTTCAAATCATTCAATGTAAACCATTCACTAATTGCAGTTTCTAACGTTTGTAATTCACTATGTTGGTACAACAAATGTGACTTTGTTATCAAAAACAGTAGACCAATTCCTCCAGCCCCAATACCACCAATACCACTACTACCACCACCGTCTATATCGTTCTGGGTTCCAGAACTATTTTCCTCATCCTGGTTGTTGTTTTGATGTTGGTGATGATGATGATGATGTGAATGTTGATTCGTCTCACCTTCTTGAGGGATCCTTTCAGCTCGAGCATTTAGTTTCTTTTGGAAGGTTTCATCAAGGGATTCGTGTAACTGCTTCTGGGTAGACTCGTCTGGATGATCAATTATTTGGTCCTCGAGTTGATCGATCAGGATTAATTCATCTTGCATGATGTTCACCCTTTCTGACATGTATTAAACTCTATATTAAATAACCGTCTGATGTTTGTTTTGGTGGTGTTTTTCTTTTGGTGTGCGCGCTACCATGAAAATCTTACAGGCAATATATTGGAAAGGTTGCTTTATTCTTCAAGAATAATTGTTCAGTCCAGGACTAAATACAATTTGGAATAGCCAAGATGCTTTGTTGCAATATAGATCGCTTTAATTAAATATTCAAACTTCTGAAAAAGAAGTGACCCAAAGGTTTGTTTCGAGTACCAACTAGGCAATGATATTAGGCTAGAATGCGCAAGTACTAAAAACTATATTTTAACAAAAAACATCAATATTGTGACTCTTGGCTTTAGTCATTGTTATCCATTTTTAGTTCTATGTTCTTCTTGACAGTTGAAATCAATAAGTGAGAAAATTCAAAGTTCAACGCTGAATAAAACACAAATCTAATTTGAAACTTTTCTTGATTGACCAAGACAAATTTCCCTATCTTTATCGTGCGAGAAACTAACGAACATGAAGCACATTTAAAAGAAGCCAAGGTGATTCTGGGCAAGTCAATAAAATTGTATGAACTAAGGGCTTTGATTCAAGATACAAGTAAGACCCTGTCTTGACTTGAACAAGCTTTTAAATTCTCGTAAGACAATTAACTTACTATCCGAAAGAATGTTGGTTCATTTAGAATGCTAATTGACTTACGAGCGCTAAAAGTATGTTTGAGCCAAGCCAGGGACTTACATAAAGATTAAATGATCTGGCTAAATTTTCTTCGACAAAATAGTCACTAGAATTAAATTAAGGGGTATTGAGGGGAGGGACTTTGAAACACCAGGAAATAAACCTCTTAAGACAGTGGCTTTTTTAAAAAAGTTCTACAAGCGCGGCCAGGCTGTAACTTTTTTGCAGTATTATTTTAGTCTTGGCATATTGTTTCGGGGAATCATAAAATAATAACCCAAAATAAGTTGGAGTTATTTGTTATATTAGTCATTGGTTAATAAGGCTGTAGTTCCAGACAGAGAGGAACTAAAAATAAGTTACTTGTTTTACCCCTAATTAATTGCTTAGCTGGAAATAATTTCTCTTTCCCCACTTCCTCGTACAGTCTTTATTATTTTTTTTCAAACTAGTGCGACATTTAATTTCAAACCACGCGAAAAAATAAATTCATACCTTCTGGCCACAAATCCTCTAACAAACTAAGCCGGAATTCCTAGATGTCAAGGTGATGTCATCACGTGGTATGAAAATATTGCCCTCGGACATTTCAAACCAAGGTATGAAAATAAAATGTCGCCTGGTTTGAATTAATTTGCGAAACACTGTATATTAAATCAATGCAATAAATCTTATTAACTAGAACTTTCGCCAACAAAAAATCAACGCGAGGGTTTATCAAAGAAGTGTTGACCCGTCCTGAAATCTGAAATGACGCCTCAGCTTTGCATGTATCGGAAAAAATCAGAAGTTTTCAATATAAAGATGTAGAACGGAATGTGGTAAAACAAGATCCATTCTGAAACCCCCCAAAATTTGGACCCCTTAATTGAACCATCTACAACTACAATCCCAATTTACGAACAATTTTATTTTTTATGTAGCTAAATTTTTTTGTAGGGTATGGTTAACAATTGAGTATTTATTTTTGAAATGTTCTTGGAATTCCAAGTTACGGTGATTACTGTAAAATAGAATCAAGTTTCACAGTGGTAAGATGACCCTAGATCCAACCAAGTTTAAAAATATTTTGCTTCTTGGCATATGTCTAAGATTATCTTTCAAATTGCGGACTTCCAGCGGTGTCCGCCCCTTTTAGGGGAAACTTCTTCACTTACACATTCAATTCTGCCTTTCTCTTGTTTTTGATTGTTCTTCTCCACACTTTCTGTAAATGGGCTTTTATTTCAAATGCGGAACGAGGCAGAGAACAATATGCAAAGTATCTACATAAAACAATTA
This sequence comes from Spathaspora sp. JA1, assembly GCA_003676035.1. NCBI lineage: Eukaryota > Fungi > Ascomycota > Pichiomycetes > Serinales > Debaryomycetaceae > Spathaspora > Spathaspora sp. JA1. Next base: position 51,358 of record NSGQ01000060.1, on the reverse strand, counting down.
CCATATCCAAATAGGAAAAAATAGAACGAAATTATTTTTAAATCGATTAATTTGCCTAATTGGGGTTGCGAAAAAAAGATGAGAACAAGACGCGTTCTTTTTTTATTTATTATTTTTCAATTCTTTTTTTATTCCATCTGCAGTCTTTCTAAAAAAAATAGAATAAAAATATCTTGGACCAGCTTCTGCTATATACAGTCCTAAAAATGTCAAATCAAGTAAGTCTTAAGGCTGGAAGCCCTTCTCATGCATGTTGAAGCAAGGTCCCCGGATTGACGTCAACCAGTATGCAATTTTTGCACATGTCAATCTCAACATTAATATCTTCTGATTAACTAATCTAGGAAAAATATTTCAAATTTCTTTTGCCTTTTTTGTTTTGCAGTTTATGCATAAGCTTACGTTGTATCGGCTACGGGAATATATTAGGTTCTCCCGTAGGGGGTGTAACCTCCGCCGCCTAAAACCCAAAAAAAATTCTATTCACCTTTTAATTAATAGAAATATACACAAATTTGATGAAACATGATTACAACATGTGTAATCAGAAGATTTGTGCTAATTTTTAATGCCGACTCCCTAGTAACACCTTCGGCTGATATGTAAATGACTATTCCTACGGGATACAAAGCCTAATTAGAACAAAAATCCCACATCCTGGTGCATTTGTACTGCAAGAATGTGTAGTTTCCCCAATCTAATTAAAAGATAATTAATTCTTTGACTCCAGATAGTGCAATAACCATTGTATGATTATTAACTATTGTACATGTGAGGGAAAAAGGCTAATTATTACTCTTTTGAGAGAAATAATCTCTTTTGAGAAAACTTGTAAAAAAATTTCGTTGTTTTATTTTTAATTGTGTTGTTATCAAAGTAATCGCTCGGTAACTAGGCAACGGTTTACAATAATAGGGGCGGTACCTTTTCCAATTTAGCTTATATTGTTTTCTCTAGTTGGTAATGATTTGTCAAAAGAAACAAAGGAATAGCATGGGCCCACACTTTAGTGAAATTAAAGGATAAACAATGAAAACAGTTTGTCAATTTACACTAATTTCTTTTGTGTTTTTCATTTTTTGGTATTGCCGGGTGAAAATCTACGTTGAATGGTTGTCAATTCCTTGTGGTTTGAATTTGCAGCATTTAATTTAAATTGCAATTTATTTGAAACAAAGGAAAAAAAAAAAGAAATATTAGCAAATCTTCAAAACAGAAGAAAAAAATTTTTGTGCCAGTTTGTAATTTTTAGATGAGGACAGCTGTAATAAACATCCTTGCAAGCTTGTTCTCCTCGAAACATGTCCAATTTCAGCTTGGTAGAATAAGCTAGAAGATTACTAATACTAGCTTGAGTTCTGTGTAAAGATCCTGCCATTTCAGCAAAAAAAACTGTGATAGAAATCTTCTCGTACGAGGATGAGATTAAATCGAGACAGCCAAAAAAACTGTAAATTAGAAAAAATTAATTTAATATGGTTACGAAACTGGACAATGAGGGATCATTTCTCAATTCGAGATTAATAACAAGTAATGAAAATATGAAAAGTGTGTGGTATTTGAAAGGGATGAATCTATCCAGTGCATTGATGTTCATCTTATAACTTGGGGTTAAGCGTTGATGAATAATATGGCAGCCTTTTGCTTAACTAGCACTAGTGGTAAATTTTTCATTCGGTTCGTAATTTGACTTGTAAAAATATGCTACAGTAAGTAAGCTGGTGAAAGAAAAAAAACCAAGAAGGGAAAAAGTTGGTGGTATGGTGCATAAAAAATAAAAGTAGCAGCCAAAAAGAAAAACGAAATAGAGTCAAAAAATAACCTTTTTTAACCTATTTTTTTTTCCATTTAGATTAGGTTCTGGATTGTCAAAAATTTACCACATATCAAAAAAATTACAAGCATAAAAAAAATTATTTATAATTTGAGGTAAAAAATATTGTTTTATTTTTTTGGATTAATCTAACAATTCCCTTGTTTGAACATTTTTGAATATTCCCTCACCACCCCCCAAAAGGCGCTTTAGCACCCCCGCTTAGAGTTTGACTATATTCTCATTTTCTATTATAAATATAACCTTAATTCTCCTTTGAATTTAGAGGTCATACATATTCCTTACTTCTCTACTGAACTCTAAATCAAATGATATAGCTATGTTACAACAATTACAATCACCTTTCACATTCACTGCTCCTGAACCAACTACTCAAACTAATAGTACTAATTTATTATTGCCAACCCCCACATTCTCGGAAAAGAGTCTGGATAGTACAATCTATAATTTACAAACTCCTATATCACCTATTTTACAAAATCAAACAATTATTGGTCAAAAATTATGTATGCTTCAACTGAAAATATCATTAATGGATGATTGTGTTTTGAAACAAGAGATATGTCAATTAGTTCAAGACTTGCAAAACGGAGAAGAAGCTAATAATCTACCACAAAAAGCATTTGACGAATTTATAATACAAACTCCTCCATCATCATTTGAAGATTGTGCCATGAAGACACCTCCTCGTTCAACATCTATCGAAGACTATTCTTACCAGACTCCAAGAGATAAAATTATTGATTATGAAAACTGTCAACCACCAGCACCACCCAAACAACTAATTTTTAATCATCACCAACCCTCATTGAACTTTCATCAATCCAATATTCCAAATGTAACATTTTCTGAAGAAGATATAATGTCTAATGCAATTACATTCAACCAACATTTCTTGGATTGGGATTCATTTGATTTTGATGCTGAGGAATTATCATTTTGAAGAATAAACTCATTAATACTATACCCAGTTTATATTCTGTCACTTTAATTCTTTATCTGTTTGAATTTTTATTTGGTTATTTTTGGTTCTTGTTTGATTGATTCAGTTAATTATTTTTTTTTATTTTTTTTTGCAGCTGTGCTTTTTTCGTTCGTTTGATTTTTACAAGTTTAATTCAGTCTACTAATGGACGACTAAAAAGAAAATTGGGGATGTTGTTGTTTGTTTATTTGTTAATTTTTTTTCAATTCTTCTTTGCCAATGATGAGTTTCGTCAATGGTGTTATTTGTGTATAGTTTAAATGCAATACAATTTTAATTTTATCCGATCTCTCGCATGTCATTATGAGCTCTTGCGAAAACTATGCAGAAAAACAGAATATGATCAAGACATGTGGCCAGGAGCAATTACTAGGGTCTAAATTTGTAGTTGGTACTGTTTTAGGCAGCCAGTGCTCGCCAGATGTAAATTACGAATTCCCCTTGCATGATGTACCTCGCAATAACCTTAGCCAATTTAGTAATTTCACTTCTCGTCTACTTTTTACTCGTTAATTATAAAACGTGTCCTAATCTCAAGTCATTCGAATAAGATTTATCACAAATTGTTTATTCGTCATCGAGTAAGTTTATGGCTAATCAGATTGTAGGACTAGATTCTTAATTTCTATAGAGTGAGAGAAAACGCTCATAACCATTTGAGATCACAATGTCAAAAATATTAAAATGGTAAGAAAAAAAAAAGAATAGAACAGAAAATAAAAACTTACAATGGTCCATTATGAGCACACACCAAGTTATTGTGATTTCAAAGGCAGAGAGAAGTTTTAAATTGGAATTAAATTTCGTATTTGCCTTTGAGAAAATAACAAGGAGTCAATAATCGTGAAAAATATCGTTCATCTTGTTCTCCGCACACAAATCTAATTTACCTGTCTCCTATTTCAAACAAATGATCCTGTAATCTTGCAAGCAAAGAAAAATCGGGGTATAGGGGAAAGGCAAGATATAATCTTCATATTTGTTTTTGTCGGTTCCAATTATTCTACGGTTAAGGAATCTTAGCTCATTTTCTGAAATATTAATGTAGAAAAAGACTGACTATGGTTAGATCAACTCTTTTCCTAAATCGAACGTCGGTTATTTCATTATGATTTCGTCAAACCATTGGGGGGTGTAAATATCAGATAGAACGATTTCATAAACTTTAAACCTTATTTACATGTCTATATTGCATCAATTGTAATGACAGATAAAAGAAGTTGAGTTAAATACTATAAATAGGAAATAGTATAATTTTTAATTTCGTGCAATTTTCACAGAAAATATTTCTAAAAATATAAAAAATAGCAAAACTCCAATGAAATTGTCCATATTAATTTGCTCCTTCTTGTAGATTATTGGATCTGACAAGTAATATAAGATCTTATACAAGTATACTATTTATTTTTACAGTACTCCATATATGTACCCTAATGTCTTAGAGAAGATCTAGATCTTATTGTTGACAATTGCAGATTTAGGTGTAAACTGTAAATTGTTGTTTAGGTGGTGAATTGCAGTTTACCAATTATTTGTTTACATTTGCATGGTTTTCGCGACCTTTTTTTTGATTTTTTTTTTTGCAATTATGTGGTGACTAGTCACTACTTGGTTTCCTGTACGCCTGGCAAAGACTTTTAGCTTATTTGGAACAAAGTAATAACATTGAGAAAATGATAGTATTGATTAAAAGTGACAGATTGTAAATATGTAATTCTGCAAAAGAAAAATGTAACATGCATTATTAGCTTAAAGTTTGAAATATGCCACAGCTAGGTTGAAACCATCTCAAGCTTTGCCAAGCTTTCTTAAACAGGAATAGAAAGTGAATAGAAACAATGCAACAACTAATGAAATTATTATCTTACTCTCAAGAGATTGGTTGGATGTTAGCCACCGCTAAGAATTTATAAAATGACCCTTCTGCAGGTGACTTTCTTCTTCTTGCGCGTTGATTTTGCCAAAACGAGACTTGAGAGAGAATTTGGAACTGTTACAAGAGAAGTCAGAACAAATTGCAACATATTCACTCACTTTAACAGTAAGGGAAGAATGTATGCAAAAAAAAATGTTTGCATTAGTTATTTATTTATTTATTTGTTTATTTTTTGTTTTGAATGGTGCAGATTTGGTGTTTTTGTGTTGCATCAAAATTGGTGAATCTGAATTATTTCGTTTGTTTAAAAAAAATTGTCTTATTTTGGTTTCACTGACACTTTTCTACTGGACCTCAATATTTGTTTTTATTCCAAGTTCCACTGGCTCTCTTCTTCTTGAACGAAATAGTTTAGGTTTATACCAATTTATTCTGCTAAAGAGATAGAGAAGTGAACTATCAACTTATAGTCCTAAGGCGAGAACATTCAGTCCATCATTAGAATTTCCCCCTGCTATATCTTCTACAGCAATCACGTTCATTTAACTGCATCTTCCTAACAGACTTTCAAACACATTCCTTTGTTACTTCCAACTTTTTTGCTTTCCAGCAAATAACTACATTCGTTTATTCCAATTTTACTTGTTGAACCTAGGCTTTTGAATGCTACAAACTGTTCCAACCTTGTTCTAAAATATATCAAAACTACATACATTACACTGAATCAGAGTTTTACAATAACACTTCGATTCAATTTCATTCGCTTAAGTTTAATTTATTGATATATATCGTGACTTGCTTGATAGTCATCTAGTCCTCACCCTTAGGTCAGCACTCCAGTTTCAGTATATTTTTTTTTGTCCGTTTTCACATCCAAACGTAAACAAACAAACACCACCAAAAAAAATATTACACCAATATATTTAGTGTTCACAAACATAACTTACACGTTAACGAAAACACTTTTATATACCAATTAGTAGCACAAACACACCTCACTTTTCGCAATTCAGTTTATAGTGAAAATCTGAATTCAGAATGAGAACGTTTAAATCCAAAACAACCATCAATGATGAAAACCAAGTATTGAGCAATCAAATAAAGGGGAAGTCACACACATCATCAGGTGCACCAATTGTACCAAAACATAATACTTTTAAACAGCAAGCCAAAGGAGGTTCTGTTCACGTATCTTCTCAATATAGAGAAGCATTGACTGATGTTACAGCTCAAGAGAATCTTCACTATCAATATGGTGGCCACAAACAATCACATTCACAGTCACGGTCTTTACATCAACCGAGTTCTTCACAAGGAACTAATAAAATTGCCATTTTTAACCAACAACAGGTCAATATCCATCAATATAAAAAACCACGATTGGAGAGACTGTCGTTGAACCCTGAGAATGACGAAGATAAAGAAAATATTCCATACCAAGATATAATAGACACTAATGAGGAAGAGGGAGATTTCAAACATGCTGAATTCGAACACGATGAAGATGCAATGCGTATAAATTTTGATATATCGCGTGATGACCAATACGATGAAGATGCATCGTTGATTGAACACCCTGGTAAACAAGTAATAAGTAATTCTGACAGTGTTGAAGATATTGAAATCAGTCAACGTGTAATTCACCACCTTGACAGCGATGAACAAGAACAGCAACACGAAGACGAGGATGCCGTAGAAGAACACAACCACGACGATGACGAGTTAGACAATTATGAGCAACCTTTAAGATCCCCTTTCAATACACATATCCCCATGCAACCATTGTGGAATGCGTCAATTATTAGTGAAATGAGACGAATTGTCCACAAGTATTCGCGTGATACCTTGGATGAAGAGGATGAAGATACTTATGACCCTGCTATGGTTGCTGAATATGCTCCTGAAATTTTCAATTATCTTCATGAACTAGAAAATAAATTAGCTCCCGATGCCAATTATATGGATAATCAAGATGAATTGAAATGGGAAATGAGATCAGTATTAATCGATTGGGTAGTCCAAGTCCACCTGAGATTTAATCTACTTTCAGAAACCCTATTTCTTACTGTTAATTATATTGATCGGTTCTTATCCAAACGTAAGGTATCATTATCACGCTTCCAATTAGTTGGTGCTGTTGCCTTGTTTATAGCTGCCAAGTATGAAGAAATCAACTGTCCTACTATTCAAGAGGTTGCTTATATGGCAGATAATGCTTATTCTATAGAAGATTTCCTTAAAGCAGAACGATTTATGATTGATGTATTAGAATTTGATATGGGATGGCCGGGACCAATGTCATTTTTAAGAAGAACTTCAAAAGCTGACGATTATGATTATGAAACTCGAACTTTAGCCAAGTACTTTTTAGAAATCACAATTATGGATTCAAAATTTGTGGCAGCCCCACCCAGTTGGTTAGCAGCAAGTGCTCATTATTTATCACGAAAATTATTAAATCGAGGAGAATGGACCGAGTTACATATATTCTATAGTGGATATACCGAACGTCAATTACGCCCAGTTGCAGAGGTTTTATTAGAAAGCTGTCGTCATGCTGAAACTAATCATAAGGCTATTTTTGAAAAATATCTGGAAAGAAGATACAGACGAAGTTCAGTATTTGTCCAAGAATACTTTGAATCTATATAGAAAGACTAAAGTAAGATCTCTTTCAAGTTGTATAGTAAAGAAACTTTGCATGGCCCAACAAGTCTTCAATTTAAAAAATTAAGAACGTAGATAAGCAGTCCTGTCAAGTAGTTCACTGTTTATTAATCGCTACATTTAGCAGCATTGATAACTTGTATTCTTACGATTTGAGTTCTCTATGAACCTTTCACAAGCTCTTTTATTTTGCAACCCTAAATTTTCACCCACAAATTTATTGGCCAGTTTACACGACCAGTTTTACTCACACCATCCCCAAAAATCAAAATCCCCCCTTCGAATTAAGCCAAACAATCTTCGCCCCCCCTTCGTTGATCATAATCAAATCAATTTAACCAAAGAAAAAATGTCCAAGTTATTAACTTCTAGTTTACGTACTCAATTGAGTAAGAGATTGGCTGCTAACACCGTTAGATCTATTAGAAGTCCAGTTATTGCTGCTTTACCAAAGATTGTTGCCTCCAAAACTTTAATTCGTTCCTTTTCCAACACTCAAATCTTTAGCAAACAAGCTAGCAGCGAAGCTTCCCTTAAATCTGTCATTGATAGTGAATTGAAAGTTTCTGAAGAAATTCCTAATGAATTAGATGCTGGATTTGAAGAATATCTTTCTAGCCAAGGCTACAAGGTTATTACCAAGGATGGTAATGCCAATGTTGAATTGATCAGAACTGATGCATCAGGTCATGTTATCCATGTTTACTTTGATGTTGAAGAAATCACTGATTTAAGTGAAGAATTCCAACCAGGAGAAAATGAATGGGCTAATGAAGACGAAGAAGGTGATGATTTTGCCGCAAACGGATTCTTTTCAAAATTCAAGGTTTTCATTGAAGATCCAGCTACTAATGATGGGTTAAACTTCGATTTACTCTTGAAAAACATTGAAACTGGATTTTCTGTCGAAAGTGCAAACTATCAACCTAATGCTTCCGAATTCGTTAACGAAATCGCAAAGGGTAATTTGAATGACAAATTCAGATACGAAGGTCCTAGATTCGAAGACTTGGACGAATCCTTACAAGTTGAATTTGAAAACTACCTTATTGCCAAGGGAGTTAATGATCAATTGGCTGAATTTATTGTTGCTTACAGTGAACACAAAGAAGAAAGCGAATACAGAGCATGGTTGGCTTCTATTTCTAAATTCTTGAAGTAAAAATATTTCTCTCATTCCTAAAATGCTTTCCCCTATTTGTATATATTATTAAGAAGCACAGTATCTATGACTTTTCAAACCACTGTAGTGTACTTTGAGTGATTGACAATGTCGAGATTCTCAACATTCTGTCACGTGAAGATTAGGGTTACAGCCCTGACTCTATTTTGCGTGTACTTACCATTATCGATTTTTTTTTTTCGAACTATGCTCACCATTTCTTAATAGAAAATATGAAAAATATTTCAAGCTAGTTAGTGGTATATCTTCATATACATAAATAAACAATGTCTGCCGAAGCTTCTGTTTCCTACGCTGCTTTAATCTTAGCTGATGCTGAACAAGAAATCACTGCTGAAAAGTTGTTAGCCATCACCAACGCTGCTGGTGCTTCCGTTGAAGGTGTCTGGGCCAATGTTTTCGCCAAGGCTGTTGAAGGTAAGAACTTGAAGGAATTATTATTCTCCTTCGCTGCTTCTGCCCCAGCTGCTGCTTCTGGTGCTGCTGCTGCCTCCGGTGCCGCCGGTGCTTCTGCTGCTGAACCAGCTGCTGAAGAAAAGGAAGAAGAAAAGGAAGAATCCGATGATGACATGGGTTTCAGTTTATTCGATTAGAGAAGAAACAAAAAACATACAGTTATGATACTTTTTTAACGACTAATATATCACCATCGATTTTCATTGCATTATTAAAACGAGTGCCATTATTAAAGAATGGAACCGCATAAAATGTTAATATAATTATATAATTTCAACTTGATATACAAAACATTACAATTGAAAATACAATTACCGGGGTTTCAGTTACAGGAGAAACAAGTATTCAGAACCACGAGAAAAGCAATCGTTACTGTTTGAACTGTATCTGAGATCTTAGTAAAATCCCTTTGTAGTTATCCACGTGCATATTTTGCATATTTTGCATTTATGGGCTTGATATTGTAGTTAATCGATACATCCGAGATTGGTTTAAGTTCTAACTTTGTTAGATTGTGCATTATACCAAAACAGAACGAACGATAAAGCTCTAAGTGTTTTTCTATTTTTAACCGTTGAGAAGTCTAATTAGAAATAAGATTATGGACAAGGTTTTTTTTGCGATACATATTATGCGTTAGGTATAAAAAATTCTCTGCCGTTATTTCTGAAGAAAATTTAATGTAAAACCTCATTGTTCGTTCGCTAATACGTTAGTTATTGGAGGTGCTACAAGGAGATAGATTGTCTCTTTTTTAGTAATGTGCTTAGTCAGGTAGAGAAAAGAATTTTACGCGGAACGTTTGGGATATTTCGGATCTGAAGTAAAAAATATCCATAATTATACCGCGGATCTTGCATACAATTTATACAATGCCTATAGATGAATTGTTTACAATGTGATTTTTCCGAGGGATTCAACGTGTTCTGCTTAAAGAATACAAAATAGTTGGCAACGTGATGGTTTGGGCGAATTCAATATGTTATGCTTAGTATCAAATAACCAAAAAGCGGGATTTGAAGGTATCAATTTCAAGCAAAAAAACGGGTATGAATGACAAACTGGCCCCCTTTCCACTAGTTAGATTATTTAAGCGAGATTATGAAAAACTGGCTATACCTTCTTCAAAATGAGATGGACGTCTTTTTCCCGCAAGGCTAAGCGATTCACCCTTCTAACACACACGAGCACAGAGTCACAAATGTGTAAATCCATGATTCGATCCGAGAGGTATTATTTAAGTAGTTTCATAAACTAAATTTAAGATTAAGCCCGGGTTAAGAGATTTCATAACAAACCAAAATTTGCGTCCTTTTTAGAAAGTGGTCATCGGAACGGTGTTTTATACTTTAGGCTTTGTCATCGAGTTTTCCTTAATGTTAAAAGTAAAAAAAAAGTAGTCACGCCGCATGCATAAGCTCTTATAATTACAAAAAATAAAGGCACTGAAAAAAATATGGTTAGGATAGATAGGTTCGGAGATAATGCGCGGGACCGACAATTAAACCGAAACATGGAGAATCGCAAAAAGGTGCGAAGTGAGGAGATGCGTATCACCGGAGTTTACATTTTTGGGAATTTCCGATATACTAACCAAATCCGTTATGTTTTCAAGTTCTCATATTATATTTGATACCAAGACTCATATGAGTTAAACTAACCACCAGTCAGAAACTCGATCTTATTGATTAGTAGAGCTAACCATTGTAGCATTTTCCAAAGGGATTCCACAATTTAGTAATTCTATCCACGTTTTTGACTGAGCAAAAGAGCAAAATGAATTAGAGATAACACTATTCTAGACTCTAATAAATGAAATTGTTAAGCATCTAGATTTTCGCTGTTACCCATAGCCTCACGCGCAGTTCTTCTTTGTCATGGCGATCCGACCCCATAAATATCTCATTTAGCTCCTGCTTATGTAACAAGAGTTTTTATTTTCTAGGCTTACAAGAGATATGAATCATTTTTGTTTACATTTAATGTGGTTTTGGAATAAGTGGGGTATGGTTGAACCCACAGTGGATTTTATGTTGCTAGGACTAATAAACAGTATTAGTCATCTACATATATTTGTTATGTTTTACATGCATTGAAACAATACCTTCCTTGCCACATTTGACTATTGCTAGAGATTAGTCTCATTGTCCATTGTTAACTATTCCTAGCTTAATTGCTGTTGGAGGGTTCACAGTGCACTTAATGCGTAGTGAACCAAGAATTTGTTCAACGGCTGAGTAACCATTAAAAAATAATAGAAAAAAAGAAACAAATAGAATTAAGAAGAACACACAAAAAATAAAAAATAAGAAAGTGATGACAAATATAGAGGTAAATTAGTGACAACTAAATAGAAATTTTCTATTTTACTAATATTGGCTTATTAATTAATGATATCATTGACATTTACAATGTAATAGCTTATCTCCATTTGGAAGTACAAGGACTTTAGGAAGTTTGAATTTTCAACTCCCGTCCTTCACATTAAGTAAGCTTAGATTGAGTGTGGACTTTTATTATGTTGGGTTCGGATATATGACCTGACTGGATCCGTTTCATGATCTTAAGGGTCATATGATGTTGTATGAGGGACAAAGAAAAAACCGGGACAGAGAACAAAACCCGCGCATCTACCGCATCCTGTGAAAAAAAAAAAAACTCGGATGTAATGAAAATAAGCCTAGAGTGACGGAGAAGAAAAAAAAAATAGGCGCAACACCGATCGGAAATAACACCGCGGTACTAGAATTAGCAATATGTCCGCAAATTCCATTAGTCATATAATTTTCATTTTACAAAAATAAAAAAAAATATAAATAGATATGGTTAGTCTCCCATTTATCTTAACTTCCTTTTTCTGATATTAATACTTGTAATTTAACAAATAAGAAACATGTCTGACTTATCCTTTTCACAAACTTATATTTTAGCATCAAAGGTAAGATCAAAACTTACCAAAGAAGCAGCCTCACCAAAAGCTTCATTAAGACATTTAGTTGTTCAAGCTAATATGTTAGATAATATTATGGATTATATCAGTGAAGAAACTGAAAAAAGGACAATACAACAAAGACAAAACTCCAAGTTGCAAATACAGCAACAAGAAGTTCCAAAAGTACAAGCTCACGTTACTTTCAAAGTACCAATCAAGCCAGTCAACCATACAAATACATCTGTAACTGAATACGAATTAGGGGACTCTGATCCAGATTCAGAGGACGATGAAGATGTTGAACAATTCAGTCCATTAATTTTCCGCCCTCCTCAATCAATAGTGGAAGAACAAGAAGAAGATGAAGATGACTTCACATCTTCAGAATCGGACTCAGATGAATATTATTATTATTCAGATTCCGATGAAGTTGAAGAAGATGAGGAAGAAGAACAATCACAAATTGTAAAGAAGGTTTCTCCACCAGCACCAATCTTTAGAGAATTACCAGTGATGAACCTTACAGCAATAGATGAAGAAGAAGAGGACGAAGATTCATATTCAAGTGACTCGGAATCAGAGGAATCGATTATATCGTTGCCTGAATTCTCAGATTCATATTCGTTGTCCGATGCCGAAGTTGAAGTTCATGATGTTAACGAAAAAGCATATCCACTTTCTAAGAGTATGACAAAGAACAAGTTCTACATGAACCAAGTTGAAAATAAACAACAATTTCCATTATTTTCAACTAGTGGTACTATTGCATTAGAACATGTATTTTAATGCTTACCTTACTTGGCTAGGTTTTAATTTTAACGAAGTTACGAATACAAATTCACGTTTGCATAGAAGTTTGGAGGAGTTTGGTTATTTAATATGTTCATAGATTTACTTTCAGTTCGATATATATTTTAATTTTATTTTATTATGATAAATTGTGAAATTGTAGTAGAAATAATCATATAATATGAGAATTTAGATGTAGCATTAGATTTTTCATAGTTCAGATTTTCTCATTGTAAGTGTTGAACCGAATTTTCTTGGCTGCATCTACTACAAATGCATCATCCACCATGGGCAAACTTACACACAGAGAATAAACTGGAGAAAATAGGGGACCTTGCCTACAGCAACCGCTGACAAACACTTGTAAACCTGGAGATTAGACGGTTTGGTTGCTTGAGTCGGCTGTATGCAATGGTTTGTTCCCAGGGTTCCCCTATATTTTTTTTTGCTAGCAATAAGCTTCGGAAATAAGACCTTATTGTTTATTTTATTTTTTTTCTTTGTTTATTGTTTATGTGTAGATAGAAACTTGCGATCCGATGCAACTTATTTCACGACAAGGGCCTGGATTTGGGGCATGGAATTGTTGAGAAATGAGAAGAATAGAACAAAAAGGAGCATTGGTCGGCATAATATATGTGCAAACTTTAACACACAGTATTTTTATTGCGTTCGGAATAATACATATAAAATACCCCCTATTACCTTATCACAAATTTAAAGTACAAATTTATAGATGTAGCTGAAAGTGCCCACAATCTACTTGAAAACTGCCGAGGCGTCCGCGGATGGTCACATTATTAATTTTTTTTATTTATAGTATTCAGGAAAGCTAGTGGTATGATCGTGGGGCTCATAATGACTATCGCCGATGTTTGCGTCAGTTTTCTTATTTTTTGCCGCGCCTACTATATTCTCGGGTTTATAATTAACCTTATACTGGTTCATTTCTGATTAATGCATTTGTTTACATACCCCGCTACTTAGATAACAAGGTAACCCATTTAAAGCTTTCCTTGTCATTTATGACCGATAAATTCAGCTTTTAAATTCTTTAAACAATGTAACAATCTAAGACCCTACAATTTCCCAATTTGGAATATCCGTTTCTAGTTTTGCTTCACCCTCTTCGAGGGTATTTCCATAATAGGTGCAAAATCTCCACACCCCACTCACCAAAATACGGAGCAGCTCTTCTATTTATACATTTATTGTTTATTCGCAGATTTGACGCCGAACCGATCTGAACTTGAAATGTATTATTCTGTGTATTAGATCTCTATATAGCTAACTTCTTTACTCCTTCCACCGCCGTAACTTCATCTTCATCTTCATCTTCTGCACCGGCCAAACCCTTTTCAAATATTTCTCGGCCAGTTAATTTTCCTTGATGCATTTGTTGAAATCTTTGTTTATCAATTTCATCAAATTTCATTTCTGATCTAAATTTAGCTCTCCATTCTAAAAACAGTTCTTTTGTTACCTTTGTACCAATGAATTTTTTCTGTTCTTCGCGTTCACGTTCTTCTCTTTCCCGTTCATATTCCTTTTGTCTGGTTTCAAGAATTTGATTAAATAATGCTTCAGCCTCATCTTTCAATTGGGTGGTTAGTGCGAAAACCGATGGCATACCTATATTTAATTCAGCCTCTTCATTTAATTTTGTTAATAATAATGCAAGTTCATTTCTAGTAAATTCAATTATTTCCGCCATATTTAATGCGAGTTTCATTGCCTTAACGTCATCATCGTCCTCGTCTTCTTCGTCATCATCTTCATCTGCCTCATCATCACTTATATCTTCAGGTATTTCAAGATCAAGATTAGGTATAACTTCTGGATATGTGGGTGGATATCTAACAATCAAATCAAGAAAATGTTTCCGTTGTGATGGGGTGTCTAATTGAACTCTGATTACAAAGTGTGTAGGGCTTATAACAGTAAGTTCATCAGGATATATTGATTCAAGAACTTCCAATTCTTGTTGTTGTTCTTCAGCGGGATCCATCCTATATGTCTATACTTCTTTCTATATATTTACAAGGATTAATTACCAGTGCATTGGCAAGCGTCATATATTAGTATGTGGCTTGAAAAAAAATTTTGTTTTTTTGTAAACTCAATTCGAGTAACTATGTCAAATATTACCCGGGAATCTTTGACCTTATTCAAACCAATTGCATTATTATTACACGGTATTGATGATAAATAATACGAGAAACACAATGCAACATACATCAATGCTTCCAAATCTTATTTTATATCCTTTTTTTCAACTTTGTTGCAAGGGATAGTAGTATCTTTGGTGTAGCTTTTTTGTTATTATCACGTGATAAAATTGGGGGTTTTAAGTTTAAAATTAGAACTTAGCAGAAACAGAAAGTTACACACAACACGCAAAAAATTTAAACATAGACTAAAGGAGGGGAGAAGTGAAGTCCAAACATAATCAAAACAAGATCGCTACAAACCACCTAATAATCGTCAACAACATTCATCCCATACACATTAAATCAATTTGTTTTTAATAAGTTTTTTTTTGTTTTTCATATCAAGCATTATCAATTTGCAAAAAGTAATAAAAGCCCTACCTGTATTATATTTAATATTACTTTTGCTGCATTCTTAATAATAACTAAATGAGCAACTACAAGTCATTTCTTCCCTCAACGGTAATTAGAGATTACGGGTATTCTGACCTGCACCCCTTGCATACTGGAGATTTTGCCCATGCACCCCATGTAGAGTCCGATTCAGAAGATGATTTCAATCGAAGTCGAACGATTGACGATGAAGACTACCTGAGTGAGGGTGAAGAAGCCGACGAAGAAGATGATGATGACTATGATGATGATGACGATGTGGATAGCAATAATGGAAATCAACTAAAAGACGAGATTAATCGTAAGGCTAGAGCCTTATTTGATTTCATACCGGAAAATGATAACGAAGTAAGCCTAACTGAAGGCCAAATCATATGGATTAGTTATCGTCATGGTCAAGGATGGTTGGTAGCTGAAGATCCCGAGACTGGTGAGAATGGATTAGTCCCGGAAGAATACGTCGAGATATTCCATGAACAAATTGGAGTGGGACAGCAGGGATTAAATGACGAAGAAGAAGAAGCGGGCGATGTTGCTAAACCATTTTTACCCGAGATATTACGCGAAGAGGGAGGTTCTTATGCTAGTGATAGTAGTGACTGGGTTGATACTGATGATGCTGAGGATAAGGAAAAGCTGATTCAGGAGCAGCAGCCACAGAAAAAACAATCTGAAGACATATTTACGGAGGTAACTGAAAAGGTTAATAGTGTTACAATATGACATACAGGTTGTAGCATTTGTATAGTGAAGTAACGTATATGAATAATATTTTTTTAATGTAAACTGAAATCTCGCTCACTTGTGTACTGTATAAACACAAAAAAAAAGTCCACAACTAGAGAGATGCTCTTCTCTAGAATTAAACCGAATACATATGCTGATGGAGGCGGATGGACTGCAAGCGCCATCACTCACGTCGCCATCTTCTTCATCTCCCTCTCCTTCTTCTGCCACAGCTGCATCTCGGACCAAGAAACTACGACCAAGCCGAGCTTTCATAGGAAATAGAGACTATGTTGATTTCTATAACCGGTTTGTTAGTGAAACTTTCACCTACGAAAGTTCGTACACCACTTCATATATGAGGGATTCCTTGCTAAGCAAAGATGGTCAAGTTTACTACCGTAATGCAAGGGGGACCATTGAAGAAGAAACGCCAGGAACAGTTTGGACGTGGAAAGAAAAGGAACTCTTCTTTGATTCATTAGGTAAATGCAGTATACATTGTATTGATATGATTCAAGAACGAATAGGAACCAAATCAGTTTTAGAAATCATGAATTATTATACATTTCTTCAGAAACAAACTGAATTGTTAAAGAATAAGAAACTGACAGTGGTTAACAGGTATGGATTGAAACGGAATTGGAGTCCGTCATTAGTGAAATATCAAGACATGCCAATTGCTTATGAAGTATCGCCTTATTTTATTAATTTTGAGGAATTACAAACTGAAGCTATAGGATATAGAGAACGGACATTGGAATTGGCTAAAGCCACTAAATTTAAACCAAGCTTTTCGTTATATAAAGACGTATCTTTAATTAATCTTGACAATTTCAAAAAATTATTTTCTTTAAATCTTGGGCTCCCAGGTTTGATATTAGTTGAGGAATTGATACGACTATTAACTAGGAGAATTATATTGAATGTCATATCTACTAGCAATGCATCAGCTCCAGATCCAATTAGAAGGAGTGATATAGATAGTGCAATTTCTTCCCTTAATTATAAGAATCCAGATTCCATATTCAACTATAGAAATATGTGGATTGGCGTTACAAATTATAACAAGGAAAAATCAAAGACATATGAACCCACACTACACATTGATCCATGTTTTACTATACCACAACAACAGCCGCCGCCAAAGGACCATAGTGAAAATAATGAGCCAAGGGGGATAGTACATATCAACTCGTTAAAAAGAAGTGCTACTAGTTCAATTATCCCGGAAGAACTAGACGAGTCTTTGGAAGAGATTTTGATCGAGCATGAAACTGAGCAATTAGAGGAAATAGATTACATCAATTCAAAGGCATACGAGAGAGGATTAGTGGCTATGTTATTGAAGGATGTTAAATATGATAAAGAAAAAGCTAAAGATTTGGCAGATTTTTGGCAAATGGAGCAAGATGAAGAGGGGTTGTCAGAAAGTGAAGAAGAGTATACGCCAGAGTCCAATGCTCAAGCAACTGAAGCATCGCCATTACAAAGTGATACAGAAGTACCAACCCAGACCGAAATACAAAGTCAAACCGAAATACAAAGTCAAACTGAAGTACAAAATCAGATCGAAATACATAGTCAAACCGAAGCACAAAGTCAAGTTAATGGAAATAGCGAGCCTGTGAATTCTGCAACAATAGAGAAGAACAACAAAACTAGACACGGAGCCAATGATGGCAACCAACCAGATCTAAAGAAGCGCAAAATTGCACCTGATACAATTCACAGGTTAGTAGTTGATAGTTTGGCATATACATATGCAAGTTACGAAAAAGATTTATAGATTTTTATAGATGTTTATAGAAAAAGTTGGAATTAGATTATATTATTATTCCATAAACCCCTACAAGTTTATAAATCTATAAAACCTGGAAACAATAACCAGTTCACAATTTGGGTTGTTTGTATTAACTTGCCAGTGATAATATATCTATAGTGTAAATTGTATTAAAGCCGGAATCTCGTCCCATAAATTATAGTTATTATTCTTTTGATGACTTTTGCATGGCGTCTTCAGTTAATCCCAATTTCGTCATTTCGATACCATAAGCTTTGCAAAATTCCTTTGATTCATTAACAACACACTCTTGCATCTTGGTAACACTGCTGGTTTTATCCCAGGATATATTCAAATCTAACTTTTCAATGAATTTTGCAAAGTTTTTAATATGGACAAGAGTATTAACATCGTCACCAATACTTAAAGTTAGTGTTAGATAATCACTTCCAGATTCTTGGTCAACTTCCCACGCTGCAATCCCGTTAGGAATCAATATATTGGGATCTCTATTTCCACAGAGACCAGCAGTTCTTCCTGCTCCTTTAGCTGGAATATTGAAAGATATCGACGACGTCATATAGTTGACTCGGAAATCATTTCCATTTCTTTGAAGGATTACAAGGTGGGGACGATACATTGACAGTCCACATCCACAATTCACAATATGTGAATGTACAAACCCTATCCAAATCTGGTTCTTATTTTCATGAATTATATTGTTAACTGGAATCAATTCAGTACCTCCTCTTATCGATCCAATTGTGGTTGAAAATGATTGAGTATATACACGCTGGCAATTACTAATAAAATCCAGAGTAAGGTTGGCAAATTCACATTTAAGTACTTGTAAATTTTCCCAATCATAAACAAGGTAAATACTATCATCATGTGGATTTCTTTCATTGGGGTCAAAAAATGGTGTCCAATTCTTTTCAACTTCTTTTCTTTCTTCCCCCTGAATTTGCAACCTCCGTACCTTAACATACGTTGCATTGTCATATCTCATATCCTCACTACCGTCAGTATTTACTTTGCCTCTTTGGACTTGAAATAGCCAGGCCATAAACATCGATCTATGAAACGATTCAATGACATCATAATCCTTGGTTTCGAATGTTCTGGTAAAGGAATTAAAAATTAGTATTGGTTCTTCAACCCCATTTTCATTCTTCAGAAGAATCAATCGGCCATCTTCAGGTCCATACCATCTTTTTCTGATAGTATCTGAATCATGATAGAATGGAATAGGCAAGAACGAAGGAAAGCTAATAGTTCTGGAAGATCCTCCTCCAGCAGGAATCTTTAATTTTATATTATGTATTTCTTGCCAATGTTTATTATAGACCTGAGCATACAATAATGAGATTTGAGGATCCCATTTTACCCCCAGTCTTGAAAATAATACTCTACTGACCATTAAATGTACTCCATACTCCTTAAGCCATACTGATGTTCCTACAAACTTAAAGAAATGTTTGGCAACTGTACGTTCTTCGAGGAAAAATGGGATCTTGCCTTGAAAAAAGGGAGCTAATTCTTTAAATTGCTCTTCTGTGTCTAGTTGCTTCTGTAAGATGTTTGCCATTTCTAATAGATTATCTTGAAATACCCAAAACCTGTTTACTGAAATGGTTTCCTCGATTTTCATAGATTTGCAACCATCATCTGATTGAATTTCGGATGAATACATGAAAATTGAATGGGGTTGGAACTTATCTCTAACAATATTAGAAGTTAAGGCAGAAGAGTCTCCGGAAAACTGAACAGGAATGTTGCTGGTTTCTTGTACTATATTTAACTTGCCATTTTTTGGATAGACAACAAGCGAATCAACAAAGGAAGCTATTGGTCTAATTTTGGATTCAAAGATATTTTTATATGACTTATAAGGGTTTATTTCAAATTCAGTGAAATAAAGTGTAGTAATATAGATAATGAGGATGGCTGTTAAAGTGGTCCAAAGTGGTCGCAAAACTTTCAACCTAGGTTTAAACCACCAACTTACATTCATTGCAATAGTTTGAGAACCCCGATGTAAAAGGTATGTTGAAAGTTTCAACAAAAATATCGAAGAGAGGGAAGTAATAAAACTTTAAATTAGTAGCGTGATTGATAAAACAGCAATCATAACCATTCTTTGCAGTAACACATTTTAGTAATAAATTTTGTATCACAGACACAAAAAGGCTGAGTTTTTGACGTGCATAATAATCTCAGCCTTGTTTACCTAGACTACCTCGAGTGCGACCTGCCCTAAGTTCTGACTCTGCGAAACTTTTCACCATTATTCAATAATAAAGTTGCGATAAATAGATTTGAATTTTTCAGTCTGGTAGCGCGGCAATTTTAATAAATTTCTATTGTTGACTCTGAGTCGATGGTAAAAGTATTAAACCTTGAATACCTCTAAGTTTCCCGCTAGGGAGTCGTACCGAGTTCAATGATAATTCAATCATTGAATTTTTGTATTCGAACAAAGTGCTTGAGAAATCTGTGATGTATTTCTGCACTGACTGGCCGGTTTGCAGCCCTGATTAGGTACGTTATCTTAGCAAAAAAAATCACATTTCAATTTCCTTCCCTTCTCGACTTGTTTAAAGGTCCGGTTACTCCACAAATTGTTTTCTGATATGATGCCTTACACCGGTACTATCAAAAGTTAAAAAACTTAATCAACAAATATCTAATTAATAATTTATATTCAATTATACTTTTACTTCACTATATATATTCCCGTGTAACTTCTCTAATAAAACCCAAATCTACAATAATTATAAATAAACAAATTACGGTTAAGGCATATTTCCTAACCATATTAAAGTTGTTGGTAATTTCCTTGCCTTTTTCATTGTAACATGTTACGTCTCTATAATATAAGGAGTAATCCTCGACGTCTTCCAACTCATAATTGATCAATACAAATTCGTACAATATAAATTGGAAAATCAAATAGAATTTCAAGGAAAAACATGCTAATTTGTAAAACAATTCATACTTCTGAAACCCGTCAGAAAGTAGCGGGAAAGTAGCGTTTATAAACATAAAGGATTGACTCATGAATAATGGTAGATAATTGTTGTTGCAGTCAATTAAAGTCCTTTTCCAAGCTATGCCTTGAAATAATGAAAAGAAAAATATTAACCATGGAAACAACACTTGTAGTATCATACAACCCTTAAGGAAAAACGAAATATCATCATCCTTTAAAAAGTTTAATCCATCCTTCATCAACATGAATTTAAAACATGCAAAGTTTTGTGCTAAAAACAAAACGATTTCTCCAAGTAAATTCAACTTGATATAATAAACAAATCGTACTATAAACATCAAATTTATTACATTGGAAATTATATCGAATTTATAATCTTCGACAAATATAAATACAGCACTATTTGAGTTTGCTGTTAGCCAATCCCATTGCTTGCTTTGTAGATACGAAAATATTAGCAATATAGCTAGCGATGTAAGAATCGGGTTATGAATTATATTTGAAAAGTACAAATCAAGTACTTTTATGTATCGATTTTTTGCAGTAGGCAAATCGTTGAGAGGCTTTTCCATGATTGTTTTAGTAGTGGATTAAAAAGGAAAAAAACTGAAATGATGGTGGGTGGTATAATATCGGTTAAATACTTGTGAATTAAATTTGATATGATAAGGAAGGAGTAAAACGTGGGGACCGGATTTAATTTCCAATCTGGATGAGTTAATTCTCTGATAAAACTCTAAAACGTTAGATGGTATGAAGCAAAGAGCGAAATAAACTAAGAGAAAAAAATACAAGAAGATGCAACTGTTTATATATACCTGGCTTGGTAGAGGCTTCAATAAATCACAAATCTAGTTGACTGATTTATAAAATCCTTGATTTTGTAATCGGAACCAAAAAAAAAGAAAAACAACAATGGGGGTGTATTGTACCGAACGAAATAAAATAAGAAAGAATAAAATAAAGTTAAAAAAAAATAATGTCAATAAAAACGGTTAGTCAATCCTACATCATTGCACTCTCTGCTAAAATTACACGGATTTTTTGTTAGTAGATCGAGGGAGGCGGAGCATTGGTCAGGTTAAGCTACACTGGTACTACACTTCCATACCCCATGATGGAAAAAGGAGCACCTTTTTTCTTTTACGTTTTTTCGACATGTCTTCGTCAAATATTGCTAGAACGTGGCTGCTGGTGCAGGTGGTCTTAACAAGATCAAAACAATCGTTCTTCTTTCACTAAACCGTGCGCCACGTGTATATTTTATACTTGGCAATCAATTAAAAAAATTGCGAAAAAAAACCTTTCAATATTTTATTTTATCGATTCAAATAAGGTTTAAGGGTTTGGTGAAATGTGTATAGGGGAATTTCAGAACTAATCAGCATCGGATCCACAGGCGTTGTCTAAACACATGGTTGTTGATTATTATTTTAACGGCAATCAAAATTTGTTTCGTTTTATTTTTTAAGCAATGGTCCTCCCATGTCCTGTTTGGAAATCAGCCCCAAGTTGTCTGAACTTCAAGCCACCTTACTACTAGTGCTTTCATCTCTGAAATGGAATGCTTAGAGCACTTACATAAGCCTATATGTATCTAAGCCAAAAATTTCATCCCCTTCGCTTATTTTGCTTCACGTAAGCCACCGGAGACAAGAAAAATGAAAAGTTCAACTTAAAAGCTGTCCAACTCAAGTCAAAAAAAAGGGTCGCACACTTTAAATCCTACAATAATTGCCGAATTACATAGCCCCTCTCGCGTGAACTTGTAATTACGAATTGTTGCATCATAAAGGCGAACTTGGGATAGCAATGATTTAGTGAGCGTATTTCCACTATTTACGAGTGTCTTGGCACTTTTATAAAATTCAAATGGTAAGAGCAAATTTTAGTGGCAATATCCGAGATGAATAGTTTCCCGATCATTCCTAGTTTGAGTTAATTTCAGAATTGGCGTTTATAAATACTTGTTGAGAGAGAATTGTTGGGTTTTAGTCTTGTGACATCAAAGTTGCTCTCTTAAAACTTCCTCGATATATCTTCCGTGGTACTAAGCCTTGTTCACATTAGAATTTGCAAATCCAAACAAATCGATTTTAGCCCTATGTTATCAGTTTGAATTGCAACCGCACTAGATTCGCCTTGTTGGGGAAATTTCAATTTAAGGTCACACGAATGGACAAACAAGTAGCTTAAAATTTACTTCATTCATTTGCTGTAACATCTGGATGGCAGTGATATACTTACAAAAGTATTACCTTAGGTATCCCCAAATAAATACAGATTTAAAAAAGGAATTTACCGGATAATTAACACACTAACATCAAACAGATCCGATTACAATATGACATTATCCTACTTATTAAGATGAGAATAAATTTGGTTAATTTCACTAGTATTAATTTCACACATAGATCGAATGTTTGAATTATTCAAAAGATCAATGAAGATTCTCCGATCATTTACATATTACTTATAAATACACCAGTCATTCCCATGAATTGGCTTGAACTTAACCGTGATAGAAGTTTGTAGGAGGAAAACACCTCCACCAAAAAGAAAGTATGATAAGATGAGATACCAACACTTATTTATCAATTAGGTATTTATTATCTTTTGAAATTAGGGGGAATTATTGAAGTATGCTATACTTATCAAAAAACAAACCAAATAACAGCTCATAATTATGGAATATCATCTCAAATCATACAGCAAAAGGTTTACATTCAATTAAAACTATCAAGCTAATAAAATCTTTGTTTTTATATGTGTCACGTGAGAAAATAACAGAAGAAAAAAAAAAGATGCGAAAAAAAAGATGCAAACAATTTGGGTCTACAAATACTTTTTGAATTTCAACTGGCGCTTAATTTTTTTTGTGCTTTTCCTTCTTTTCTTCTTCACCTCTTCACTATTATTCAACTTTAACTAATTAATTCAACGATTACTTTGACAATGTATATCCATTCACAATCTACTAACCTTCCAAACAATCCATCACCATTACCAACCAACCCAGTTAAAACATTCCTTGGAATTAATCAAAAAAGTCAAAGAGTTTCCAAAAGAACAAAAATTATTGAAATGTTGTTTAGAAGGGGTCAACCGGGGAGAAACGATGATAGTTGTTTGCGAGATCTTTTTGCTAAAATAGATCCAAAAGTTGCTCTTCAAATTGCTGATTCAGAAAGTGTTGATTCTACAATTGTTCCTTATTTTTCTGCCTATACTTCCTTTGATTGTGGTGTTTATAAATATGATGGTGATTTTGTTGATGTTGATGAAGATTATGATGAAGTTGAAGTGGTGCAAAATGATGATGTTGAAGCTTCCCAATGGGAATTAATCGTGGCTAAAATTAAAATTTTCTTTGAAATATTTAAGTATGGAAACGAAACTGAACTGACTGAAACTGAAGAAAATCATGATGATGATGATGATTATGATTATGGTGATGATGCTGTTGAAATGTTGGAGAATCCTGATGTTAAACTTACCTGTTGGCAATTAATTTTAGCTAAAATCAAAGCATTTTTTGATTTATTTAGATTCAGAAACCAAGACGATGACGTTGAAGAAAAATGTAATCAAGTTGAAGAAAATGATGAACAAAACTGTAACCAAGCTGAAGACAATGATGAAGAAAAATGTAATCAAGTTGAAGACAATGATGAAGAAAACTGTAATCAAGCTGAAGACAATGATGAAGAAAAACGTAATCAAGTTGAAAACAATGTTGAATTGACCAATTGTCCCGAAACTGCTCCTTATATTGAACCAAATTCCATCCCTGAAGAAAATGAAGATAAAACTGCTAATGATTCAATGCCCAAGAGAAGACATCGTTTTGGTGTTCACAAGCTCAAGGAAATTTGGAAGAAGAAAACCAGAGGTAAGCCCAACACGTTGCAATCAAGAGCAGAAGAAGAAGGAAGTGAAGTTCCCTTGATCATTACAAGATGTTTGGAAGAAATTGAATTAAGAGGTCTTAAAACTGCTGGAATATACTCGAATTCTGGATTTGAAAACATGTGTGAAGCTATTGAACGAACATTCGAAAATGCAGCAGGTGATGATGAAGTAATGATTTGGTTTCCCCAAGATATTAGAACCGTGGCCAGTACAGTGAAACATTACTTAAGTAATTTATCAGACTCGGTTATTCCTGTTGAACTATGTCAAGACTTCCTTTCAGTATCATCTATTGGATCCATTGAAGAAAAAACCAAGGCATTAAAGCACTTGGTTTCTAAATTACCACCAGCTAATAGACAAACCTTAAAGTTATTATCAGAACATTTATTATTAGTCTCATCAAGGCTGGGTATGAATATGATGCCTTTGACGAATTTGGTGATTGTATTTGCTCCAATATTGGCAAGAACTAATGAAGAAGACTTGTATAAAGTTGCTGAACCTACATTAATTTTGATAGGTTTATCTAAAGAAATCTTTTCTGAATATTAAGTGGCTTTCCAAGTTTTATATTATTATATTTATGTGATGAATATTAA
>NSGQ01000060.1:0-23073 GCA_003676035.1 Spathaspora sp. JA1 | reverse complement strand
AAAAAATTAAAAAATAAAAAACTTATTTTTATTGTCTGGGGGATTAACATCAAAAAAATGGTTTAAGATTGGTTGGTATTGGGTATTTAAGGAAGTAAAGGTTAAAAAAATAGCAAAAGCAAAGGATTAACACAATTAAAAAAAAATCTCTCATATATAATCGTCTTCTATTATATAATTTTATTTTCTTTCTTGTTAGTACTTGTTTTCTTAACTAATAAAGAATTTTATATGTAAACATAAATTTGTAGAAATTTCTCTAATTGTTCTGAAATTAGCTATGACTGGGAGGGGAGAACAAATATAATTTCCGTGAAGTGATTTCTGGAAGGTTTATTTTTGCAGTCAAATTTTGCGGCATAATTCTGCAATATAAATCGAGGTCCAGAATTTACAACATCGAGGCAGTACTTTGTATTAAGTTTGCATAGTGTGGATTTAGCAAATAGACATTCAACAGAAAGCCAACCACCATGTTTTATTATTCATAATTAGCTCGTTTAAGAATTAAGTTTGACGATACTAGTTACCGAGTGTTTACTATAGGAAGCTTGCATGAATACACGTTATATTAACATATACTACTTTTTTTTACTTCTATACTACTATATATACAGGCCAGTGTTTCTATTTCCTATGTTCTATTTTCTATTTCCTTTTATTGCGGATTACTTTATTTTGGTAAATAATAGGCGGGGTAACGCAGGGCCAAGCGGAGAGACCAGCCTCGAAAATCTCGACAATGCAAAATTTTTTTTTTCGTTCCCCTTTCAGATAATTGGTGTCTTACTTTACCTGGCTTCCCCATACTTTTTCTCTTACGAGTTTACACATTCAATTCTCCGCAATCCAAAATTCTAACAAATCCGGAGGAGTTTATTACCTTTACCCCAAATGAATTTTTATTCCTTTTATTCGTTGGTTTTCTTTTGTTGACTTTTCTTTTTAATTCATGCAAACTAACTTGCTTTAGTATTGCTTCCACCACTCACTATGAAACGCCAATACCATGATGATAATACTTTAGTAATTGTCCCTTCACCAACTGTAGGTCAGACGCGCACTATTTTGCCAGAACAATTAGTCACTCCTCCCTCAGATAATAATTATAAACGACAGCTACATGATCAGCAGACTAGAACGCCTCCACCTAGATACATTCCAATATCAGAAGCCGAGGAAATTCCTCCTTCCATACTACAAATATTCCAAGATATTGAACATCCAGAATCTATGTTACTTGATGACGAGTTTCCTACTGCCACCTTGAAGTTTGTATTTTTCCTTGGTGTTCAAGGTAAAGAATATATTGAAACAATACAAGAAAAATTTCCTCAAGATATCCTGGTAATATTTATTACTGCCAACAATATTACATCTAATTGTAGTAATATCCAATGTTATAATTTGGCTCTATATTTTAAAATAATGGACCCTGTTGGCGGAGGTATATATCCGCTAGATTATTTATATGTGATTTATAATAATCGAGTACATTGTAAGTTACCTTTAATTACCAACCCTCACAATAGGTTCCAAAGAACCATGACCCGAATACTGAATAAAAAACTGATCCTGTCCGGGGGGATATCTTGCCATTTGAATTTTGGCATTGAATTGAATGAACTTCCTTCAATAATACAAGAATATATAGATTATTTATTAGAATTATTGTAATAAAGCCAATTTTTCTTGTTCTAAATCTTTGTATTGATTTCTTTGATTTTCAATCTCTTGTTTGACTTTATTAATGTATACTTCTAAACGATTCACTTCATCTATTTCATCAAGTCTTATATATTCTTGATCTCTCTTTTCCGGACTTGATAATTCATATGGTAATAAATTGATTGGTTTTCTTGTCAAGATTTCAAATACTCGATCAGTAGGTTCATTAAACACCAATTCGTCATATAATACCAGGTTAACTTCACCATCTGGCTTGACAGGTACTTGAGGGTTAAAAGGATGTAATTTTAACCCATGGAATATTTGAAAATTCTTTTCATTTATTCCAAATTCAACATTTGAATTAAAATGTAATTTAATTATAATTTCAAATTCACCCCAACCTGTCTCGGTAACTTGATAGGGAGGATGTTCAATTGATCTCACGGGATTCTCGTAAGTTTCATGAAGTTTGAATGTAACTTTCTTAATAAGTGGAGTTAAATCAATATCATTTAGAACTGGTTTAAAGAATATTGTCCACTCATGGGTATGATCTGGTGGAGTGGTTGGCTTCCTCATGTCATCAGTCAAACGAACAGCATGGTTCCCGTACATTATCGGAACAGATATAGAAATATGTTTAATTCTTCTAGCATGCGACATGATCTATTTAGCCTTTAATATATAAGTTTAGCTGTTAGCTGTTGCTATTTAGAAGTAAGTTGTTGTTAGTTTAAAGATTTTTCTTTTTCATCCAGGTCGTGTATTTTGTATCAAAAAAATGTCACTTAAAATTACTATATAATGTTAACTATATTACTGTGGAATCAAAGGCTTCCAATCAGACATACTCATACCAACACTAGCAACTTGTCGTGGAGCAGGGGGAGGAGGTGGTGTAGAAGTAGATGTTGTAGTTTGTTCCTTTTCCTCTTCGGGCGATTTCTCAGGGGTTAATTTTGACGACGCTAATGCCTGTGGTTTTGTAGGAACTAGCGGTTTAAACACATGCTGTTTCTGCTCAGTCTTGGTTGGTAATGAAGTAGTAGAGTTTACAGGAGTGAGATTAGGAGACAATGAATTGGCAGTATTTGATCTTGTTGGTATCAAAGGTGCACTTGAGAAACCAATAGGTACGTTTTGTAAACTAGGCGACATTGAAGGGGAAGCGGTTGCAGATGCAGATACAACAGGAGGTACTCTTCTTGGAAGTGGGGGCGGAGGAGCAGGACTAGCAGTAGAAGCAGCAGCAGAAGCAGGAGCAGGGCTAGGTGTAGCTGGAGGAGGTAATCGCCTAGGACTTGACGCGGATGGAGTCACTTTCCTACTTGTTGGTGGAGGTGGTGCTTTTCTTGATGTTGGACGTTGTGGTAATTTAGGAGCCATATCAATATCATCATCTAACAAATTCAATTCAGATAATGCATCAGTTGAAAAATCAGAAAATCCTGCAGAAGAAGATACAACTGAGGCGGTGTCACTCAACAGGACCAATTCTCCTCCATGTTCCTTTTTATATACATTGTATAATTCTTTTGAAATCTGGGCCTTTCTTTCCCGATTTATAAAATCAACCTTAATATCAAATACACCGTATACTGGCTTATGATCACTAAGAACAAGATCCGTAACTGAATCATACTTCAAAAGTGTCAAATCCTGAGAAAGTCCCGTGGATGATGTGAACAATACTCTATCAGTCCAAGAAGGTACTCTTTGTTTCTCGGAAGAATCATAATTTGAAGTACCCTTATCATATTTATAAGTCGGCGGGAATGTAATTACTCCTTCATTAAACTGTTTAAACGCGCCTCCATTTCTCTTTTCATCATTCAATTGATCTGCTTGAATTAATTCATTATATGCCCCTTGAAAAATCAAATCTCTACATTTATCATTGGGTAAATTAATTCGATAATTCAAATCTCCAAACCAAATTATATGATCATGATCACGTATAGAGTAATTCCGAGGGAATAGTAAACCTTGTAATATGGTTGAATAATCATTATATCTTTCCAAGGTTGCTTGCATACCTGCAGCTAAATGACAAGTAATCATAGCAAATGAAGTATCACCAAAATTAAACCTAACTGCACAAGCGCCTTTATTTGCAGTCATACCACCTAATCCAGTCTTTTTAGAAGATCCACTTACTTGAGTTACATATGAAACTTGCAGTTTGTTTACAAAAAGGAATAATGACATTGACGCAATGGACTCAACTCGTAATAAGACATATTGTTGTTCTGGGTTATTGTTTAATTCTCGATTCAATATCGTGGCCCATTTGTTGGCCTTGGTCATATCTGCATTCAATATGGATTGTGGGTTTAAATCAATCAATTCTTGAAATCCAATACAATATATATCGGCGGGAGACATACCCGAGGGGAATAGCCAACTACTCAAGTCAATATGTTGTTCTGGTTCTAACGCGTTAACATTATATGTTCCTGTGAAACATTTGATATTTTTAAAACTAGTGAAACTTCCAGATCGTTGTTTTAACTTTCCGTTTATAAATTGATGTAATGGATCATATATTTTCACCAGTTTAGATAATTTCCCATCCACACCTAAAAGTAAATCAATAGTCGATTGTTTCTTACTATCAACAAATGTATTTTGATACATTCGACTAACAGATTTAGTTACATCAGATAACGCCCCAGCAAAATTCATTTTCCCCGATCTTGAAAAGGAAGATTTAAGAGCATTGGTACCGGTATATATCTGAGAAATTGCATCTCCATTATCGGCCCATAATGAATTATATCTAACCATCAAACTTTCTTCATTTCTTTGACGAGATCCAATGTTAGATAAGATATTTTGCAAGATGTTTCGACAAATGATTTGTTGAATTAAATTAGTTCTATCAAGACAATCCAAACAATTGACCCGAAATATCCCGTCTTGACGAGTAATAATTTCCCGTGCATTCAAATCATAATAGAACCAGCCAAATTGTTCAATCAGTTCTTGTAACAAGGGGATAATCTTTTCTGCTTGAATAAAACCTCCAACTTTGGTTTCTTGATGGAAATCAAATGCCGTATATTCAATCTCATTGTTACGATCACATTGTTGATACAATTGTTTGTATCGGTTGGATAATTGAACTTCGGCTGGCTTTGAAGTTGATAATAAATCAA
The DNA here is from genome assembly GCA_003676035.1 of Spathaspora sp. JA1. NCBI lineage: Eukaryota > Fungi > Ascomycota > Pichiomycetes > Serinales > Debaryomycetaceae > Spathaspora > Spathaspora sp. JA1. Next base: position 18,244 of record NSGQ01000060.1, on the reverse strand, counting down.
CAATATGAGTAACACCATAGTTCTCACAAATTTGTTTGAAATGAGCATTGAATATCGGTTGAGTCGCTTCATTAGATCTAGTTACGGTAATCTTGGGGTTTATTAATGTAGAATCTTGTTCCCAAAATGTAGGTACTGACCCACGAATTTGAACAAATGAAAAGATTGAATTATGGCTAGGATTGAAATAAATAAATTCAGTCTCAACATAATTGGCAACATTACCGTCATCATCAATGCCTCGTGTATTATATCTTGTACCGGCACGTTTCCATGATTGTTTTGAAATAACCGTGATTGAATCGTGTCCTCCTAATTGTACTGTCTTGGCAAATCCTCGAATCGCCACCGTCAAGAACTTGTTCTCATCAAGAATTAATTGTGATTGTTGGTCTAAATTGGCCCGATATTTTAAGATTTCTTCCATAAGGAATGAATTCCACATATATTCTTTCAGATAATGATCTATTGAACGAGCTCCTGGTTCAAAATTAACCCCACGGTTCTGTAATAATGAAGTTAAATCGAAATCATTTGAATAATAAAACGAACCATTGGAAACCAATTTCTTGATGTCAATACATGGATGTTGTATACGTAATCCTGCTTCTTCCTGGGAATCGGGATCATCAGCACTAATCACGGCGAATCCATTACTATCAAGAAGTTTATGATCCCAATAGTTATCTTCTAAAGATATCAATTCAATTGAATAAATCCGATCAACAGTTTCATTATGAGTAGGATTGGCCACATTGACAATAGCACCACTGATTATGGCAATATATATTTGATTGTCGATATGAATTAACCCTAAACATCCATATATATCCTTGGCAAGTAAAGAACGATATCCTTGATTTTTAGTGATGTGGGAATTAGGAACTAGTTCAAGATTGACCAATGGTTTCTTGGTTTCACCTGAACTTGATTGGGCCCGGAACGTAAGGGTGTGAGTGTTTGAATGGATCGCAATCGTTCGTGGGTTTTCTTTATATAACAATCTCATTGTTGAACTTCTCCTTTGTGTAAATATGTCTCTATAAAAAGTCTATAAAAGTGGGTAGTGTGTCTATCAATATCAACACATACAATTGGAAAGCTAACAAAGAAATTGTATTTTAATTTATACGGGCACAGTAAGAAGAAAATGTGAGTAAGAACAGCGAGTTGATCACAATACGAGTGGAAAATTTCGGAAGTGCGAACAAAATGTCACCCACTTCAGGGTGACAATAAGCAAAACCATATCGTGCGAAATCTAAACGGCAAAGAGTGAACCAACTTACGCAATTGAGCTAAAAAAAACTTCCTGCAAAATGTTGAATCATCCCTTATATAAAGAATTAACAAATTATGAGATCATCCTTGGATCTAAATCACCCAGACGACAAGAGATCCTTCGGAACAATCTTGGTATTACAGAATTCAAGATTCTTGAATCTAATTTTGCTGAAGATTTAAAGAAAGATGTTGATCCGTTGCAATATGTCAAAGATACAAGTCATTTCAAGGCACTTGCCATTCTTGATGCTAATACGTTTACCAAGGCAAAACTTATAATAGCGTGTGATACTATAGTCAGTTGTAACAATCATATCTTGGAAAAGCCAACCACTAAGGATAAACAAAGAGAATTTTTTCAAATTTATAAACAATTTAAAGAAGTACAAGTTATATCAGCAGTAACGATATATAAAATCGATAAGGATGGGAATAAATCGGACTATGCAGATCAATGTGTATCTACTTTACTATTTAATGACCATGATGGTATTGACGATTTAGTCGAAGCTTATATTGACAGTGAAGAAGGGTTGGATGTAGCTGGAGGGTTTAGATTTCAACAATTTGGATCATTATTATTCAATTCTTTACAAGGTGATTACTTTAATGTTGTTGGATTACCTGTTTCCACAACATTTGAATTATTATCTAAGGCAGTTCTCACGTGAGGCAAATCACATGATATCATTGATTTTTTTTTGTTTGATCCATTGCGAAGAGATGTGAAAAATTAATTTTAATTTTTTATTTGTAAATAGCTTAATCAAAGTAGGAATATAGTTAACTTATAGAATATAATATAATGGCCAAATCACTTAAAAAGACACAGACCAAGAAGGCAGCTCCGAAAAAGGAAACTGTTGAAAAGTCCGTAGAAGAAATCGAACAAGATTTACAATTACCTTCATCCTCCGATGAGGAAGAGCAAGATGTAGCCGAAGAAGAAGAACCATTATCTAGCGAGGAAGACGACGAAGACTTGCACGGTTTATCAAGTGATGATGATGAAGAGGATGACGAAGAGGTGGCAGAACAAGAAGAGCAACAAGACGAACAAGCTAAAGAAACAACAAGTAAATCCCGTCATACTGTAAATAAATCCATAGAATCAACTGAAACAAAATCCAACAAGAAAAAGTCCAAAGGTAAGCGTGGGATTATGTATATTGGTAGATTACCATCTGGATTCCAAGAAGCTGAATTAACTAAATATTTCACTCAATTTGGTGATATTATTAATCTTAAGTTACTGAGAAATAAGAAAACCGGGAAATCAAAGCATTATGGATTTATAGAATTTGAATCATATGAAGTGGCCAAAGTTGCTGCTGAAACCATGAATAACTATTTATTGTTTGGACATTTATTAAAATGTCAATTATTGGAAAATAATGAAGAAATTCATCAAGATTTATTTAAAGATTCTAATAAGAAATTTAAAGTTATTCCATGGGGTAAGATTTCAAAACATAAGCATGATAAACCAAAGACTAAGGAACAATGGGAAGTTTTAGTGAAGAAGTTTGAACAATCCAAGAAGAACAAACAGAATGAATTGAAATCAAAGGGTATTGATTTTGATTTAAATGACATATAAATTTTCTAATACTTGGGATTTAATTTCCTTTATTAGATAAGAGCAGGCGACAAGTGTTACCTAAACAAGTAATCAAATCCCATCACATACTAAAGGGAGAATTTTTTGTTGAGATTCACGTGACAAATAATTAGATTGTATAGTGCAAAGAAAAAGAAATAACTGCAAAATCACAAGTGTAACAAATTAATACTAGACATCTTTTTTTACATAACTTGGAACTAGCACCGTAGATGAAATATCAATAAGACGTATAGATAGTCCAATGTTGTCTGCACCTTTTCTATTGATAACTAAATTCTTCTCGTTCTATGCTAACTGATTCACTCTCGTTTCTATTTTCGGTACGATGGATTTTCCTGCATGTAACCCCAAAATATCGTTTAATTAAAATAAAAAAGAAATTGTCTGTCGGGGGTTTCATTTTTTGTTGATAAAAATATAAAAGGTTTTTTTTTCCTCTCTTCAATATTAGATTGATTCTCCTTTTCCTCCTCCTATCTGTTTAGAAGTTTATAACAAGAAAATACACAAAATGTCAGACACTGCTACTACCACCAAAGTATTTGAACAAGAAGAAATCGCCAAACATAATACCCACGATGACTTATGGGTCGTTCTTAACGGGAAAGTATACGATATCTCACAATACATAGATGAACATCCTGGTGGAGAAGAAGTTATACTTGATGTTGCTGGTGGAGATTGTACCGAAGCTTTCGATGATATTGGTCATTCAGATGAAGCTCATGAAATCTTGAAGAAGTTATACATTGGAAATTTGAAGGGTGCTGCTCCAACTCAAGCTAAACATGCTCAAAGTGCAAACAGTGCCACTGACGAACAAGGTTTGAACTTCCCATTAGTTGCAGTTTTCGTATTATTGCTTGCTTATGCTGCTTACTACCTCAAGAGTCAACTCTAAGCAGGATTTTTAGTTGGAAACCCTTTAGATTTGAGAAGCATATGTAAAAATAGAGAAGGAGAGAATCGGAGTCAACACAGTAAGCAATAGTTATTCAGGTTCTACAGTTGCTGGTTTAAACAGGTATATTCTTTATAGTTAATATAAATTATTATTAATATGCAATAAATTTTTATCTCTTCGTGCTTTCATCTTGTTGCTTACATCTTGTACGCATTTTATTGGGCTACCCTGGTCTGACACCTTCTTGGTTTTGTAATCTTTTTTTTTTGGTTAATAATTTTTTTGATTTAGCATACGCGCGTTTTGGCAACGGCTTTTCTCACATGCCATACAAAATGTTAGCTGGGTGGAGAAGGTGAACTGTGACATTTCAAATACTTATCATATGATTTGAGAACAAACGAAATGTCAAACTTTCTACCCCAACATTTGTCCGATTCTATATATTTTCGAAATATCGGGTGATTTTTTCGTTTTGACTTTGAATTATGTTCCTCTATCTAATCATGTGATGGCAAACAACTTTAATTACCTTCAACTCATTTATCTTATTGACTTTTGGTAAATTGCTGCAAATTGATGTACTTTTTCAAAATAAGCTATTTTCGTTCTCAAAGTATCAATTTATTTCTCCATTCGTCCTTCAGATTTATACGGTTATGAATAGTGAACTGTTGTTTTTTTGGCTTAGTTGGGGCTTGACTTGACGTTACTTGGCACAAGTTTAATATCAGAACCCATTGATCCTCGGACATCTTACGCCACAACCATTAATATGATCTAGGACAAATACTATACTTGAGTTAATGCAATGAGAGCAGATGAGGTGAGAAATGTATGTCGAAGTTCAAACAATCATCCATAGGCTAATGCGTAAAAATTGTGTAGCCACATATAACTTGACAATATAATTTATGTCGCGATTCCTTGTTAAAATTGCACTTAGAACGGTTATCATTGTATATTATAGGGTTGAATTCCTCATTAGGCAATATCGGCTTTGTAAAGATACAATGAGTGCGATATTTGTCAGCATCCTGCATACAAGACCACAATAGGAATGGCAAAAAAAAATATTACCTCCGTTGTCTCTATATAAACCAAGCTTTTAAAAATTTCAAAAGCTTTTCAAGTTTATTACAGACACGTCTTTTGAATTGCACGACATGGAACATTCGTTGGAAGTTGCTTCGTCGTCAGACAGTTTAAATGTACTAGCTCAGTTGCCAATGTTGCTATCAACCGCATCATCGGATTTGACTGATGCGGGTAATAGTTCCACCTTACTAAATAACACCGATGCCAGTGGTTGGTTAAGTTGTACCAGTATTGATGGTGATGGCTGGGGCCCCTTATCTCCCGTTTATCACGATATGACTCCATGTTTCTTACAAGGTATCTTATTTGGATCTTCTGCTTTGTTGATGGTATTAGTTGGACTTCAACAATTGATTTACTTGCGCAACAAGAAAATTCAAGTTGGTAATAAAATCACTTGGAACTTCTATGTTAAACTTTTATTAGTGGCAATTCAAATAGGGTTCCAACTTTTGTTAGTTGGTAACTCTTCGCAAACTGGTATTATTCAATCTGCATTAGTTTTAAACGCGGTAGCTACCGTTGTTGCTTGGGGTATTCATTATCTTGAACAATTCAAGTCTACTATCCCCAATGGAGTTTTATTGTTTTATTGGTTATTTCAAATCATTTTAAACCTTATGAGAGTTGCTAATATTCATTTAAGAGAAGGTACTGGCGACATATTTTCTATATTTGTCATTTTATCCACCGTTAATGCGTTTTTAATATTGGTTATTGAAATTGCTTTACCAATGCAACCTTTGAATCATTATAGTCGTTTAATCAAGACCTCTCCATATGACCGCGCCAATGTGTTTTCAAGAATTACATTTGATTGGATGGGTGCATTAATGAAAAAAGGGTATATTCAATATTTAACCGAAGGTGATTTACCTCCTTTACCTAACAAATTAAAAGCTTCAAACACAGCCAATACTTTCCAACATTACTGGAATGCGGTTGAAAAACCTTCATTATTCTTTGCCATTGCTAAAGCATTTGGTGGTCAATTCTTATTGGGTGGATTATTTAAAGGGTTACAAGATATGTTGGCTTTCGTTCAACCTCAATTATTAAGATTGTTGATTAAGTTTGTTAATGATTATTCTGAATCGGTTAAACAAGGTAATCCTATTCCACTCACCCGAGGTTTCTTAATTGCCCTTTCTATGTTTGTTGTTTCTGTGGTTCAAACTGCTTGTTTACATCAATATTTCGAACGGGCGTTTGAATTAGGAATGAAGATTAAATCTTCTTTAAGTGCCCTGATTTATAATAAATCCTTAGTATTATCAAATGAATCCAAACAAGAATCCTCAACTGGTGATATTGTTAATTTAATGTCGGTTGATGTTCAAAGATTACAAGATTTAGTTCAAAATTTACAAATTGTTTGGTCAGGTCCATTTCAAATCGTCTTGTGTTTAATGTCATTACATGGATTAATAGGAAATTCAATGTGGGCTGGGGTTGCCATTATGATTATTATGATCCCCTTGAATGCAGTTATTGCCAGAATTCAAAAAAGATTACAAAAGACTCAAATGAAGTATAAGGATGAAAGATCAAGATTAATCAATGAAATTTTAAATAATATTAAATCTTTGAAATTATATGGTTGGGAAACTCCATATTTGGATAAATTAAGACATGTTAGAAATGACAAGGAATTGAAAAATTTGAAAAAAATGGGTATTTTCAGTGCATTTACTAATTTCACCTGGAATTTAGCACCATTTTTAGTTAGTTGTTCTACTTTTGCCGTTTATGTTTTAACTCAAGATAAGAGTTTATCAACTGATTTGGTTTTCCCTGCCTTGGCATTGTTTAACCTTTTATCTTTCCCCTTGGCAGTTGTCCCTATGGTTATCACCAATATTGTAGAAGCTCAAGTTGCAATTGCAAGATTAACCAAATTTTTAACTGGGGCTGAATTACAAGATGATGCGGTTATTAAAGCTCCTAAGGCTAAGAAGAATGGTGATGTAGCTGTATCCATCAAGAATGGTACTTTCCTTTGGTCTCGTGCTAAAGGTGATCAAAATTACAAAGTTGCCCTTTCAAACATTAATTTGGAAGCTAAAAAGGGTGAATTGGATTGTATTGTAGGTAGAGTTGGATCAGGGAAATCTTCAATTATTCAAGCTATTTTAGGTGATTTATATAAATTGGATGGTGAAGTAACTCTTCATGGTAAAATTGCATATGTTTCTCAAGTTCCTTGGATTATGAATGGTACTGTTCGAGACAATATTTTATTTGGTCATAAATATGACGCAGAATTTTACGAACTTGTAATTAAAGCTTGTGCATTGACTGTCGATTTAAGTATTTTACCTAAAGGTGACAAGACTGAAGTTGGTGAAAAGGGGATTTCTCTTTCTGGTGGTCAAAAGGCAAGATTATCCTTGGCTAGAGCCGTGTATGCTCGTGCTGATGTTTATTTGTTGGATGATCCTTTAAGTGCTGTCGATGAACATGTTGGTAAGCATTTAACTGATCATGTTTTAGGTCCTCATGGGTTATTAAAGACTAAATGTAGAATTTTAGCTACTAATAACATTAAAGTTTTGAGTATTGCTGATAGTTTATCCTTGGTAAGTGATGGAAGATTAGTCGAAAGAGGTACTTATGACGATATTACCAAACAAGAATCTAGTAAGATCCGTCAATTGATTGATTCATTTGGTAAAAAGAGAGAAGGCGGTACTTCAACTCCATCTTCAGAATCAATCCAAACAACCGATGCTAAAAAGGGTGAATTGGAAGAAACTAAAGTCGATGAAGAAGATATCAATCTTCAAGAATTGGATTCAGATTGTGATTTTGAATGTGGTAGTTTAAGAAGAGCTTCTGAAGTTTCCCTTGATGAAGAAGCGGAAATTGAAAATGAAGAAGTTGAAGATGAAGATGCCAAGGCAAGAAAGGAACATCTTGAACAAGGTAAAGTTAAATGGGATGTTTATAAGGAATATGCTAAAGCATGTAATCCAATCAATGTTTTAATTTTCTTGGGATTTTCCGTCCTTTCTTATGTTATTAATGTTGCATCTAATTTCTGGTTAAAACATTGGTCTGAAGTTAATTCGAAATATGGTTATAATCCTGATATTGTGAAGTATCTTGGTGTTTACTTTTTATTAGGTATTGGATTTTCCGGGGCATCCTTGATTCAAAATTGTTTCCTTTGGATTTTCTGTTCTATTCAAGGTTCTAAAAAATTACATAATCGTATGGCGGTTAGCGTTTTAAGAGCTCCAATGACATTTTTCGAAACTACTCCAATTGGAAGAGTTTTAAATAGATTTTCCAATGATGTTTACAAAGTCGATGAAGTATTGGGAAGAGTTTTCAATATGTTTTTCAGTAACACTGTTAAGGTTTCCCTTACCCTTGTTATTATTTGTTATTCCACTTGGCAATTTGTTTTCCTTATTTTACCCCTTGGTATTTTATACATTTACTATCAACAATATTATTTGAGAACTTCTCGTGAATTAAGAAGATTGGATTCGGTTTCCAGATCACCTATATTTGCTAATTTCCAAGAATCATTAACCGGGGTTTCAGTTATTAGAGCTTATGGTAAGGAAGAAAGATTTAAATATTTGAACCAAACTAGAATTGATAGAAATATGTGTGCTTATCATCCAGCAATTAATGCAAATAGATGGTTAGCTGTTAGATTAGAATTCTTGGGTTCATTTATTATTTTGGGTGCTGCTGGGTTATCTATTTTAACCTTGAAATCAGGACATTTAACTGCTGGTTTGGTTGGTTTATCAGTTTCTTATGCACTTCAAGTTACACAATCTTTGAATTGGATTGTTAGAATGACAGTTGAAGTTGAAACTAATATTGTTTCCGTCGAAAGAATTTTGGAATATTCTCGATTAGTTTCTGAAGCTCCTGAAATTATCCCTGATAATAGACCACCTGTGAATTGGCCTCATGATGGTGAAATCCATTTCCAAGATTATTCTACTAAATATAGACCAGAATTGGATTTAGTATTGAAGAATATTAATCTTGATATTAAACCAAGAGAAAAGATTGGTATTGTTGGAAGAACCGGGGCTGGTAAATCATCAATTACTTTGGCCTTGTTTAGAATTATTGAAAAGTTTGGTGGTGGTATTACTATCGATGGTATTGATACTTCAAGCATTGGATTATATGATTTAAGACATCGATTATCAATTATTCCACAAGATTCTCAAGTGTTTGAAGGAAGTATTAGAAGTAATTTGGATCCAACCGACGAGTTTACTGATGATCAAATTTGGCGAGCACTTGAATTATCACATTTGAAAGATCATGTTTTGAAAATGTATGACGAGAGAGATACAGATGATGTTGATATCTCGAGCCCCTTGTATGTCAAAGTAACTGAAGGTGGATCAAATTTATCTACTGGTCAAAGACAATTGATGTGTTTAGGACGTGTTTTATTAAAATTAAACAATTCCAATGTTTTGGTATTGGATGAAGCTACTGCTGCTGTTGACGTTGAGACTGATCAAATTCTTCAAGAAACAATTAGAACTGAATTTAAGGACAAGACAATTATTACAATTGCTCATAGATTGAATACCATTATGGATTCAGATCGTATTTTAGTTTTAGAAAAAGGTGAAGTTGCTGAATTTGATGCCCCAACAACATTATTGAAAAAGAAAGACTCACTCTTTTATTCATTGTGTGAACAAGGTGGGTTTATACAAGATGAAAGTGAGCAATAAATTATAGGGTCGCTTTGTTATTTATAGATGTTTTATATTAATACAAATTCTATTTTGTAATTTTAATGTTCGCTTCTCTTTCTTAAAGTGTTTATATAGTACAACTGTTGGAAGTCCAGCTTGGACTCAACTTCAATTGGATTGGCATCTACAATGTTCTGGAATACAGAAGAGTCACTGACAAATTGGTTGACTTTTGTGTCATAATTGAACGCTTGTAAAAGTTTATACGAGGCTTCAGTATCAACAGAGGTCAATATTCTCTTGTTTGTTTGATCAATTGAAAAATCAACAATTGAGTCATCAATAGTTATTGTTTGGATATGTTTGACTGAAAAGTCTTGTTCGTTAATAGCAAACACCAATAAACATCTAGTGTTTTCAACCAATACAATCAATAAATAACTGCTGTCTGTCTTTACACTAGCAATTTTTGCCACCGATATTTCCTTTTTCGAGTCTTCAGTCAAGAACCTCAGCGGTGGTAAATGTCCGTCATGTAAATATTCTTGGATCAAATCTCTCAATTCTATTTTCGTTAACAACCTATTATCAAACCAATGCCATAAACAAATAAAATCGTCACCACCTCCACTAATCAAAACTGAAGTATCATGTTCAGATATATACAAATCGGAAACAAATTCCCGATGTCCAAATAACCAATCCTTAACGACATAACTCTTGGGGTAATTACTAATTCGGATATGTTCATCACGATCAGAAGTAATTATAAATTGTTTCCCCTTATATGTGGTCATTAACACATCACTCAACATAGATACATGACCAAGAACTGGACTCAATTGTTTTTCTGGGACTGGCTCTTCACTATCAATTGGAACAGCATATACATCACCGAATTTGTCAGCAACAATAACGTTTTTTGTTTCAGCATCTATAGATATAGCACAGGGTCTTTTGGATAAAACTTGACGTTTACTCAAGGTTAAACAATTGTCAGCTGCGAAATCAATATGGAATATAATGGTAGATTTATCACTATCAGTGGTACCAACAAGATAATCTTCATTCTCTGTCAAGATTAACGAACGGATATGATTATAGATAGGTTGTGAGATTATTGGTTCCCCTTTCTTTTTTGATATTTGTGAGTTTTGATGAGTGATTTGATCTGGTGAAATATCATCTACCCATTCACCGATTTTTCCGCCCAGTTTAAGTTCAAACACTTGAATGGTGTTTTTCACAGATGTAAAGAGGTGAGTACCTGCTTTATTAACAATGACTATTTGATATGGATGTTTCATCTTGGAAAGTATCCTCCTGTTGTAAGTCTATGTAAGAAGAGACCAGAATGAAAAATTAATTTAAGCTCGAGAAGAGATCACGTGAATCCAAAACTGACACAAACATAAAAAAAGGGTTGCACCTTATATTACTTTCCTTTTCTTATTTGTTGGTATACAAGCTAAGTTCTGGTGTTAATTAAGCATTTATAAGATATAAAATGAAAAATTGCTTATATTTACCAACTGTTTCTAGTTTCTGAGCGGATTTACAGTTGATTTAATGAGCCCTGTTAGGAGTTGTTAAAGAATTACGAGCCCTGTTCCTACCTTCCGTTACATATTATTACCAAGGTAAAATGAAAACGGATGTCAGCCGAATTGAGCCTATAAATATCATACATTTTCTCTCAAGTTTGAATCTGTTGGTCGAAGTAATGTGACTGATGAACTCTTTGAAAGATGAGCTACGGATATAAAGCTGAGTTAGTGATGCAAAGTGGTTTAAATGATACAACTTTCCAGATCAGGGTAATTCAGTATATTGGAGAGTTTTGCACCTATTCTCTATCCAATATTCTGGAATAATAATCAATAGAGTTCTCTATTTATTGAGAAAATTTTATTAATTATTATATAATAGACAACTTATTGCTTTTGACCCCAACCCCAATTATATAATTTTGAACCAATTGTTTGATTCTCATCTTTGTCAGTAACTTGATCTTTAACTTGTACAGTTTCAAACCCTTCTGCTATATCACCAATTGTATCATCATTATCTTCAGCATTCTCATCACTGTTATTCTTCCCATTATATACCACAGTAGAAGTTTCTGAATGATCATCAGGAATATATTTTTGAGCCTTTATACCATCATTAACCGGTGAACTGCTTGCACTTGCTCTAAATTTAAAACTATTGAAAAAATTAGAAATATTCTTATTTAATGAAACTGGTTCTCCAGTCAATTCAGTGGCCATATGTTTTGGATCAACAAAATTAAATATAAATTCATCAGCCATTGCATTCCAAATCTTAAAATTTTGAGTTTCTTTCCAACAATTTATAAACTTCTTATTAAAATCAGCCAATACCCCAATATGTTTGTCGGTTTCTTCTGAAAATCCTGGAGGTGGTTGTCCAAATCTTTCAACATATTGAGCATATCTCATAGTTGAAATTAATGAGTTTATATAATCTTCAAATTGATATCGTATATAGTCGTCATTACCTTCATACGTTCCTCCTTGATCATTCTTCACTTTTATTTTCAAATGATTAATGAATCGTTTATCCAATGAACTTAGATAAAACTCATCGGGTAGGTAATTGTTAGTTTTGGGATATGTTACTTCATTCGTATCGAGATTAATCACAACATCAACATTAAATTCTCGAGCTTGGTTAACAAATAATAAATTAGAACAACCAATCATAAAACTATCTATAGCTAATTCATTCAATTGTTGTAATGGGAGGTATGGGTTCCAAAATGAGTTTTTAGTATTAAATGCTTGTAAAGGTAATCCAAAGAATCTTAACATTGATAGTCTATTGGTTGTGACTAAAGATTGTGGTTTCATCAATGGTCCATTGGTTTCAGTATAATCTGTTAGTGGGCATCCTGAATCATCTAAATTATTGATTAAATTAGGTATTAAAGAAATTAAATTATTTTGAAATTGAGTTAACTTTTCAAGATTATTATTGGAATAAATTACAATTTTCTTTTCAAGTAAAAGACTTTTAAATATTATCATAAAATTAGATCTTAGGTTCAATATTGAAGATTTTAAATTTAAATTAACAAAATTTTCTTCTTCATGTTCAATAGTATCAACTTCATGTAATTCATTATCAAGTAGTTTAAATTGATTATTCAAATTTTCAAATAAATTCTCCAATAATTCAAAATTCTCAAATGTATCTTGTTGAAAATAAGTTTTAGTGATAATTGACAATTTTTCTTTAATCTTGGTGAATATTGGTTGTTTTCTTACAATGATGACAATCGCTTTCTGGACAATAGATCTAGTTATATCTTTATTTCTTTCCCGTTCTTCTTGCTTTAAATCACTAGTTTTCACTTGTCTTACACAGGAACATCCAAATAAGGTTTTAATATATCTGGGATCTCCCTTAAATTGATTTAAATCATTTAAATCATCTATAGATTCCCCCTGTTTAAAATCATAACTGAGATTAAAATTTGAAAATGTTTCTTCAAACAAATGTGACCCATCAGGAAGTGCCTGGAACGGTATATTTTTAAATAAATTCGGCTTATAGTTTGGATGATAGTTTGATTTCCACCATTGAACTTCAGGACCTCTTTGATGATGGAAATCCACTAAACATACGGCAAAGATCATATCATCGAATTTAGAATTTTCAGTACTAGTATCTGTGAACTGGTGTATTGCCGTGGATGATTCTATAGGAAGACTCTTGATTTGAATAGATTTTCGTTTATTAGCCACATCATTGATATCTTGTTGTACTTTCGAAGTTGCACCAGCAGCAAATGTATCCACGGTTTTCTGAGACATGGCTCTAGAACCCAATCGCATAGGACGACATTGGAAATCATCTGGAGACACACTAGGTTTTGCTGATGCTTTGGAATATAAAGGGGATAAAGGATTTGAATTGCTAGAACTGCCTGAGTTAGATCTTGTGCGTTGTTGTGTCAATCTTAAAGGACGTAACTGATCACCTGAACCCAGTCCACCAGCTGTGCTAGCCGATGTTCCTCCACTACCAGAGCTGAAGGAAGATATGGTACTATCAAAACTATCTCGTTTCTTTCTAATAGCCGAAGAGGGAACAATCGAGGAATTCAATGATAGCATGATCGGTCTTTTGGGAGAACTCAGAGGACTAGATGTGGGTTCTGTGCTCCATGGGTTATCTGAACTCATAATGGAAAGATTCAAAGTTGGAGGGAACTCAAATTAGATTTGTAGTTTCCCTTTCTGAGAGATATATTAAAATCTGGGAATTAGGTTTTATCGATATCGGAATCTGTAGCGATTCGCGAGAAAAGACATTCCTTGACTGGGTTTTTTTTGCCGATCATGGTGTGGTATTGAGAACACTTTCTACAAAAAGAAAAGACTCGTCATATCAATTATGAACGAAAACACCAATTGTACAATATAGACTCGGTGACAGTATTAAAGGCAAGTCTTGTGTGTTTTGCTAAAGTGATCTAAAGAAACTTAATATTTTCGCTGCTTCTCAAATTTGCTGCCCTTGCTCGTCAACCTGATTCAAAATAGTTTCGATCTTAAGGCACCAATGATTCGCCATTGGTTTCTTGTAGTTTTACACGTAGGTTTACAACTGTGGTTAGAGAATCGCGCCTGCTTCCATTTTTAGGTCTTAATCCTTTATCATAATGTACTGTGGTGTATCACGTGCTTTTAATAGGAGATTTCGTAAAATTCCCCTGGCGAATCAACCTCGACTTTCCCCACCTATAAAAGAGATCGACAATCTAAAAAAGATCGAATATAGCTAATACTGAAAACCAAACAATGTCATTAACTGAAGGTCAAAAATTCCCTGAAAACGTCGAATTCACTTATATTCCAATCCAATTGGATGATTTAGCCTTAATCAATCCTTTAAAATGTGATACCAGCACTCAATTAAAGGTTGATGAACTTTTAACCAAATTATCAACCACTGATACTCCAAACGTATTAATTGTTTCGGTTCCTGGTGCATTTACTCCAACTTGTACTGAAGTTCATATTCCCCAATATTTACAAAATTTATCAAAATTGACCGAGGCTAAAATTGGAGCAATTATTGTCCTTGCATTTAATGACCCCTTTGTCGTCAATGCATGGGGTAAGGTATTAATTAAAGAATATGTTTCCAATGAATCAGGAAAGGCTTTACCTCAAGTTATCTTTGCTAGTGATGGTGGTTTCAGTGCTGGTAACGATTTGGCAGCTGACAGAGGTGGTGTTTTAAGAAATAAACGTTATGCTACAGTAATTGATGCTAAGGATAAAACTGTCAAATATGTCGGAGTTGAAGTTGAAAGAGGTGTTCACTATTCTGGTCTTGATGCAGTCTTGGCAAAGTTATAGATTATTATTTTGGACTTTCTTCTAAAATTAGATTTTATTTTTGCTTTCAAGAAAAACAATAAACTACTTTACTGTTCTCTTGTAGTTTTCAATTGATTGTGATTATCAAATGATGTAATTACACAGCACGTTGTTGTTTGGGTTTGTTAGTAATGGGGAGAAAATAAACTGTAAATTTCTACAACCTGCAATTTCTCCTCACAATAAATCCGGGTAACACATTTTCAACAAAATGTTCCAGACTGTTCCATTGTCTTAACTACAATTGTTTCGAGTTTTCTCAGTGGACACAAGCACTTGGTTTTATTTGCCTTTCGGCCAGCGATGAAAAAGTTCCAACCGATATGTGTTACAACAATTGTTGACATCGAAAATATTCTAGAAAGCCGGAATCTCAAATTACTTAATTAGGGAACTCCACGCTAAGTGAGAACTGTATAAACATTTGCTATTTTTCGGCTTTTTTCTTTTTTTTTTTTTTTTGTTATAAAATTGACTGAGGCCATTGTGCAGGAACATTCTTTTTTAATTTTTCATCTCATTTCTCATATATAAAGAGGCAAGGGGGTGGACGTCGAATTCGGAATAAAGCATAGAATTTTTTTTTAAGCGTTTCCTTTAACTACTTCAATTCTAATTGAATTAAATACTTTCACTCAATTTCGCCATGACTTCCGTTTACTTTGATGTTTCCGCCAACGGTCAACAATTAGGTAGAATTACCTTCAAGTTGTACGATGATGTTGTTCCAAAGACTACTGAAAATTTCAGAGCTTTATGTACTGGTGAAAAGGGTTTCGGTTACGCCGGTTCTTCTTTCCACAGAGTCATCCCTCAATTCATGTTGCAAGGTGGTGATTTCACCAACGGTAACGGTACTGGTGGTAAATCTATCTACGGTGCTAAGTTTGCTGATGAAAACTTTGCTAAGAAGCACGAAAAGCCAGGTTTATTATCCATGGCCAATGCTGGTCCAAACACCAATGGTTCTCAATTCTTCATCACCACTGTTCCATGTCCTTGGTTAGATGGTGCTCATGTTGTTTTTGGTGAAGTTACTGACGGTTACGATCTTGTTAAGAAGATTGAATCTTTTGGTTCCGCTGCTGGTAGAACTTCTGCCAAGATTACCATTGATGCCTCTGGTCAATTGTAAGAAAATTTATCAAATTATTTTATAAAGTTGACTTGAACGTTTTTTGTATTTTGGTTTTGAATTTATATGTCTTATAAGTTTGTAAAAATTTAAGAATCGTTTTCGAGAGATGTAGCAAATTTCTTTTCAAACAACAGTTTGTTTCATAACTTTTTAGTATTTCGCTCCGATTACAATGTTAGATTTCATTTTAGCGTAGAAAAGAAATCCCCAGCCGTGCCACGTAAATACAAAGACTAATACGTCTTGCATTAGTAAGAAAAACAAAACCAAACATAGTATTAGGTCAGATTTACGTTAATTTGGTTTGCTTTTCAATAGAATTATATATGCTAATAGTTTTGCCAATACACTGTACATGGATTTAAAGCAAAGGTCATTTTCTTCTAAACATGCTCCAGTGGCACGGTAGTGGGATATACAGGCCTCCAAAATTCCTCGTATCACCAGTTGTAACCGATCTCAATCGACAATTTCGTAGAGATTTTATTTCCCAATTGGGAAGATGCAATACGAGTTTACACGCAATTTCTAAACTACAGCAGTTTCTTCTCGTTTTATCTAGATCATTACATTTGGAGTATAGGCCCATGATTTGCATTTAGAACTCGTTAATAGCAGATCCATATAAAACATGAACTGAAGAACAGAACGAAATGTCAGATAGTGCTTGACTATTTAAAAATAAACAAAATCGATCTAACGCGTGGTTAGATGGTTCAGGAATTGCCATTCAATCGCGTTTAGTCTTTAATACTCAGAGTAAATTCTTCAAATTTCAGAACAATTAGAGAAATTTCTACAAATTTATATTTACAGATAAAATTCTTTATTAGTTAAGAAAACAAGTACTAATAAGAAAGAAAATAAAATTATATAATAGAAGACGATTACATATGAGAGATTTTTTTTCAATAGTGTTAATCCTTTGCTTTTGCTAAATTGTGAACCTTTACTTCCTTAAATACCCAATACCAACCAATCTTAAACCAATATGATGATGTTAATATCCCCCAGACAATAAAAATAAGTTTTTTTTTTTTTTTTTTATTTTTTTTATTTTTTTTTATTTTTTTTAATTTTTAATTTTTTTTTGTTTTTATACTTTTTTAATTAAATTAAGAACCATTTAATAGCACAACCAAAGACGAAACCAAGACTGACGACTGAAACCAAAACTCCTAGACCAAAACCCAAGACTGAAGACAAACATGAAAAACCAAAAACTTAAACCACTGCTAATATTCCAATCCAAAAGTAAACCCAAGTTCTAAACTGAATATTCTAAACTGAATATTCTAAATGCTGCAGACTTAATCACCAATAAATAAACATGTGTAAAGTAATAATTGTAGTTAAAGAATCCCTATCAATTCTCTTCTTTTGCGTTGCTGACTTAACTTTATTTTCAATGGATACTAAGAAACAACTGATGAATACAATATAATCACATCATAGGAAACCAGGACAGCCATGAGTGAAAAAAATAACCAATTATAAAGCCGTAAACAACAAATATCAGTCTTAGATTGGAAACCAAGAATTGTATTGATTCCAATTGAAGTTGAATTGGAGTACATATTGTGAAGCCTTCAACAATATTCAATGTACCCTCCAAAACCAACAAAATACCAAAGTAGCCTGAATAAATTCTATTTTAAAAATAGACAAACCATTCAATTTTCCACTATAATAAACCGAAGTAAAGCTTTGGTGCGAGATACCGGTACTCTCTCGAGCTTTCTTCTATTGTTAATGTAGTTGATAATGTGTTATGATAATGTCCACTATTCAATTTAAAACTTATGAATGATAATAATTMTTAAAAATTGTGAGGAAGCCGAGGGAGTTCAAAAATACTTTTCTACTGAAGGATAGGAAATATTSAATCAAATAACAGTAGCTTGGATTTWGGATATATTAGACATGTTGCTTGTGTTGATAATATTCCGYAATACTCTGTACTTTATATTGTATTTGAWGTTCCTTGKAATTAATCCCTTCAGCAGTAAACAATGTGGATATGTCTTAATTTCTTGATGAACTCCCGATTCAGCCAATTTTCTTTAAACCAAATATTCAATTTTAACAGTGAAT
>NSGQ01000059.1:0-74801 GCA_003676035.1 Spathaspora sp. JA1 | reverse complement strand
AATATATAAAAGCTACAGAAAGAAAAGATCTGGCTTTTAGCAGACCGTTGCGCACTCAACAGAAACAAGAGATTTCATCATACTACGTGACAGTGATAATTTCCACCTTGTCCTTTTAGAGTTAGGCTTAGAGCAATACTAAACTTATAATATATTAACTACTATGTTATACTATATACACTTATATGATTCGTTGATGATAATTCCTGTATGAAGTCCAAGCTAACTTCCATTCCTTTTGTTGTAATTTTGGACTAAACACATCGAAATCATATTTCTCCAATCTATTCAAATATAATGTGGTGGGAATTGCCACCATAAATGGTGTGAATATCACATCAGGTAAACTCTTTCTCCAATTCTTACTATGCTTGTGTAATAATTGGTCATTTGATGTACCTACGATTTCTTTAATTTCTTGTTGAACTTTACCTAACTTGTCTCTTGCTGTTAACATGTGATCATTGGCAGTAATTGCTGTTTCATATACAATATTCTTTAATTTTTCCCTAATTTCTTCTTGTTCCAAATTAGTCTTGATATGTCCCTGGCATAATCTAATTAGAGATTCTTGTGATAAATCAAATTTAGTCATTAAATCTATGGGCATAGTAACTTGACTTCTAGACCCCGCGTAATATTGCATCCCTAATATCATTGACCCTACTGCGGTTGCCTGTCCAATATGAGCAGCAATATCACTGATATTTGATTGAAGATTCGTAGATAACTCAAGCAAACGTATTGAAGAAGGCGATATTATTGGGGAAAGTAATAATCCTTGAGTTAAATAATTCAATTGGGAATAAGTTCCTTCACCATAACTACAAATATCATTGGTATTTTGAAAGTTGTTACCACCCTTGACAAACATCCGACGTGTTTGAAGGAATTTCAATAAGTAATCCACATCTAAATTAAGTTCATTTCTTAACCCATCTCGTAATAATATCGCAATTGGTTCTCCAAGATCTTTTTCAGAGAATGGATCTTCTCTAAATACTCGAGATATTAAATCACTCCAAAATTTAAATTTTAAATCAACGGTGGAGAATCCACCACCTAATCTGGCTGACATTTCCGATTGGTGATCTTTGCTTGCTTCACTAATCTTGTTTATCTCAAGATTGAATGCTCGTATTGCTAAAAATGAATTTCGAGCAATATCAGGGATATATTGTGCTAAAAGATATGAAGATCTATCATTATGTTCCAACGATTGAATGATGTTTTGTTGGGCATTATGAACCAATGCATCGTATTTGGTAGAGTATAGTCTTTTAATGACCTGACTCTTGTTCAATCCAGCCTTCAACATGGTTGCTATGAGTTGCAAATAAAGCTCATTTTTCTGTAAATTTTTTTCAATATTAATATCATCGAGTTTAAGCAATGAAAATTAAAACAGTTAGACCAAAGGCTTATTTGGATATATCTATAGGCGATGAACCAATAGGTAGAATAGTAGTTGAACTATTCACCGATCTTGCATTAAATTCATCAACCAATTTTCTTAATTTAGTCAAGGGGATTCAATTAGGTGACAACTATTATACCTATCAAGGAAATGCATTCCATCGAATAATCAAAAACTTTGTTATTCAAGCTGGGAGTTTTGACGATGGCAATATTTCCACAATTTA
Source organism: Spathaspora sp. JA1 (assembly GCA_003676035.1). Taxonomy (NCBI): domain Eukaryota; kingdom Fungi; phylum Ascomycota; class Pichiomycetes; order Serinales; family Debaryomycetaceae; genus Spathaspora; species Spathaspora sp. JA1. The sequence continues at coordinate 73,158 of NSGQ01000059.1, read as the reverse complement.
CGGTGACGATGCTATAGATAAACCAATTCCAGGTGAAAACCTTGACCAACCTTTAGACTCCCCCTTTCTTTTATGTCTGGCCAATAATGGTGATGCTAATATCAATGGAAGTCAATTTTTTATAACTACTTTCCCTCAACCACATCTCACGGGTAAACATTCAGTATTTGGTAAAGTAATCCATGGTAAATCAGTAGTTCGAGAAATTGAACGGGCCAACACTAATAGTGATAATGTTCCTCAACAACCGGTTACCATTACGAATTGTGGTGAATGGAATGATACTATGGAAGTTCCGGTATTCAATGCATGTTATGATACTATAGGTGGAGACATTTTTGAAGAATATCCTGACGATGATGAGAATATCGATAAAGATTCTTCTGAATCGGTATATAATGCCGCAGTCAAGATTAAAGAAAGTGGTACATTACTCTTTAAAACTGGTGCCAAAGATAAAGCTTATTTAAAGTATAGGAAATGTTTACGATATGTTATGGAATATATTCCTGATCAAGATCAAGAACCTAATTGGTTTGCTCAATACCTGGACTTAAAGAAGAAATTATATTTGAATTTAAGTTTAGTATGTTTACAATTGAAAAACTATACTAAAGCAATAGATTATTCTAGTTATTTATTAGATTTAGATAACATTGAACAACTTGATAAATCAAAGGCATTGTTCCGTCGAGGTTGTTGTTTAATTGAATTGAAAAAATATAAACTGGCATTGAATGATTTGAAAATAGCTCAAGAAATATTACCTTCAGATGTGGCTATAAATAATACTGTCACTAAATGTGAAACTTTAATTGAACAAGAAAAGAATAAAGAACGAACAAAATATTCAAAATTCTTTTCCTAAATCTATATAAATATTTATTTAGAACTGTACAAAGAATATACTATATTAGTTATCGTCTCGTTGAGACTCCTCTTCATTTCTAGTACTTTCACTCGACAGTTCATTTCTATCACTGGGTATAGGGGTATCATTAAATAAATTTCGTAATTCTTCTCCATCAACATCAGGAGTCAGGCTAGTCTCAATCGTACCATCAGCATTTCTTCGACTAGTCATACCACTGGGGAAAAGTGGTTCATTAATAGGTGGGGTTCTAATTGTTCGTTGTCGAGTTAAATATTCAATAACATGTGACAACGGATCATTGGTAGATAATGGTTCACTAGCTTCTCTCCATCCACCTCCTGATGATCTTAATAACCGTCTAATTGGTGGTGCTGGTGGTGCTGGTGGTGCTGGTGGTGGTGACGTTGGAGGCGCACTGGTTCTAACAGGATGTGGTGGTGCTGATTGAGGAAGATCGGTTATTACTGCTGGAGGTGGCAGATCGGAAATGTTATTTTGAACAGTAACATTAGTAGGACTAGTTACCATGCTATTTTCAGTAGGAATTGTAAATATAGTAAAATTTCTAGCTCCTTGAGTTTGTGGTGGTATTGGTCGGACGGTTTGTTGTGGTTCTGCCACGGAAAATCTACACAATGGACATGTAGTATGTTCCTTTAACCATTCACATAAACAATCTTTACCAAAAATATGACCACATGGCATCTTTATAGGAATATGATCAAACTTCTCAGTTAAATCCGCCAATAAAATTGGTCGGTCATTATTTCTATCATGGTCATGTCTCAGATTGGTTGAACTTGAAGTTGTAAATGTTGACAGATCATGTAATCTTCTCTTTTTATGAGAAACCAGTTCATCCATATCAACTTTTTGTTGAATAGATTCATAAACTTCAAAACAAATTGAACATATATTACTTTCATCAAGTTCATGTAGTTTTATCCCGGGGAAACTAGAAAATTTATTCAAAGTTATTCCCTTTTCATTATGTAATCCATTTAAAATAGATGTATATGCTAATTGGGTGGCTAATCTTATAAATTCTTGTATGACTCTTGGATCTCTATTTGATGCATTATTAGGTAAAGACATAACTAATGAACCTGCTCTATTAGGGTTATTTGGTTGGTTTTCATCGGAAAATACATAATTTACCGTGATTACAATAGCTCGATTGGGATCATCGGGATTATCTGGTGGATTGTCATTTGTAGTATTGTTTGTAGGAGATGCTTCGGAACTGGAATCTGACCTTTCCTCAGTGTTGTTGGATGTTTCCTGTCTATCCCGGGTCTGTTGTGCCTGTTGTTGTTCTCTTGTTATATTGTCATTGGTTAATTCTTCGGAAATATCATTTGAAATTCTTGAAGGGGGTGACACAGTAGGGGGATTTGTTTGTTGCCAAGTTATATAACTTGAATTATCTCTTCGAGTACCTAAAATTGTATCCATAAATCTTTCAAATATTCCCATATCAATTCTATGTCTTCTATTACGATTACCATTATTGTTACCAGGTGAGGTTTCTCTATTTGAATCTTCTTCTATATCTCTATTATTATCCATTTTCTATCTATGTTACAAAGGAAAAAGAAAGAAAATAAATGTGTAGATATTAAGGGATAGGTCAATAAAATATGGTTCAACGGCCCACACAAAATACGTAAAAAGTTTATATTAGTAATACACGGTGAGAAAATATTTAGCCCATGACTAAAACAAGGACCCAAAAAAAAAAATGAGTGACAGCAACTGTTTTAACCAGTACAGTTGAAATCACCTATGGCCCATACGTGACCTAATATAAGCATGATTATCTACTATCAAAAAAATAAAGCAAGGAAGATCATTAGGAAAACTTTGCTTCTAGAATGTGCTAGACCCAATCATATTTCTAGAATGTTCTCCCCGTATTCGGGCATGCCCAGTAAAAAAAGTAACTATTCTTCTAGTTCTTTGCATAGATCTTACTTCTTGATCAGTTTGCGTGCAACCTTGTAATGAAATTGTTCTTGATCAATTGCCATGGATATTGAATCTACTCGGAATTAGATTGTTATTGCCGAAGTTATACGAAATTCGAGTCACCCCCGTTCCACTTGGCCAGTTGGCCCACCGGATATAGGGGGGGGGCTCAGGCGCGCGCGGACGGAACGGATTTAATTTTTGTTTCAAATTCACACGACCATATGAGGTTATGATAATGATTGAACTGATAAGTAATTCTACATATTAGTAGTAGTACACCCTTTTGAAACTGATCAGAATGACTCTGTGGATGTGGCGATTTAGTTCTGGTGATATAACTGAAATAAGTTTTGTAGACAGTATTGGCTCAAAAATGGCTTCAATTTTTTGCAGCAATTTTCTAATACATTGTTATGTATTAGTTGTATTAGCAATTTCTTGAACAATTGAGATTACTAGAACTTTCATCTGTTAGGCACAGATCCAAAAGATAGTTGCTGATGAGTTCAAGATAAGATTTTCTTGAAATTAACATTTAACTAAATTTTATCAAAAAATTTCCCATAAATTCTCAAGATCAATCAAATATCTTGAAGCAAGGCCAATTCAACTAGTTTATTCCATTAATCTATTCTTCTCCAAATATTAATACTTATCCGGATTAGATTTGTAGCTACTTTCGTTACTTTCATCTAATATTTCCTACTATAGTTAATACACGCAACTTTCTCAATAGGCTTTAAACATTGCATAGTAATATTATACTATTTATAGCAACGGCTCAGATAGACAATTTAGGAAATGAACCAAGAAAGTCTATCAGTAGCCCTGGATTTAAGTTGCATTTTATATAGATTTTATAAAAGCTTTTAAAGAGGTGAGTGAAAACAAAGTGATAATCTACATCTTTTTAAATACTCAAACTTATATACCAAATTGCCTTGCATAAGTAGTTCTACTATAAACTTTGATCCAAGTTCTATTCAAAGAATGCATTGAATTGATTATACCAGGGGAGACAAATCCCAAATTCTTGGGGTCTGGGATTTTGCCTCCCCTGGTTGGGGTCAGAAAGAAAGCAGAGAAAGGATATCCATCAACAAAAATGGTAAACCCTATAACCCCAATTCATATATACAGCTTTGGAAATATCCAGAAAATGATAGAAACCTAATGAACGTCAGCCTTTTATGTGTGCCACATAGAGAAAATTCATGCCACAGTGGATTTCTTGGTCTGTTTTATCTGGCAATTGAAAATTTCAAAACCTATGTAGAACACACAGTAAACTCACGGTCTTTAAATTTCTATCATTTTCCCCGAACTGGAAGAAATTGGCCAATGTCGTGATTCAAACTGGAACATATCTTATAAATCTTTATCATCAATGGGTGATGATACACTAACATCCGGGTTATCATAGCCTTCAATTTCTCTACCCCAAGGAAGCTTATATACTACCCTTGCAGAATTAAAATTATCCACCACTTACCCAAATGTTAGATTCTCATCGTGGAACAAGCAGCAGAAGCGACGACTTGGTATGTATAAGCAAGATAATAGTTACCTTAAAAGAAAACATTCTAATGAATAATGAATGATGTAATGAATGATGTAATGAATGGTGTAAGATGTTGTAAAGACAATTTATATATCTATCCAGGTCAATCTAGAGGATTTAATACCGTATTTATATTATTTCATTTATAATACCAATAGCCCTTGAACCCCACTTACCTAATGATACACCTATGAGGGGTTAATAATTAATTTAGATTGCGTGATCGATTGTATTAAGTCTTGTATTTAGATCTCCTCTACCTTCTTTTAGATTTAGTCATTGTGATTATGCATGTAATATATTTTAAAATAAAGAACAAGTAAAACAATAAATTGTGGTATTTTAATCTGTTAATCTGACCAAATTAAGAATTTAGAGTAAGCGAGTGGTCTGAAAAGTGGGAGGGCGGGATCATATACGTCAATTCCCGAAATTTATTTTATTTCAATACAATTGATCTATTATCCTAAAATAATAAAGGTTTTTGGTTGCCTAAAATTTGAATTACGAATATAAATATTTCCTATTGAATAATCTAGAAAATCGCCCGTTTTTAATCCTAGTGTGTAATATAAGCATTCTAATGAATGTACTATCAATATACTAGATAGTTAAAATCCAATACTCTAGCTTGTTTAAGAGATCAATCTTCAAAACTTGGATTCAGAAAGGAATATTTTGTATCGAATAATTATTTTCTTAAAACAATAGACTAATTTAAGTTAATGGTTGCCAAATTAAACAACAAAAAATAATATGAGAATGACGTGGACTTGCTAGTTAATAACTACAATTTCGGGAGAACCACCAGTACCAGTGTGTCTTTATCGTAGTCATAATCATAATAATATGACTAAACCAATACTCGAATAAGGTCTTTAATTCATAATAAAAACCTAGTTGGTATATGGAAAAAGCATTTGCCACATCCTCTCCTCCCTGTAATCATCCTATGAATATGTGTAATAAAAAATAATAATTTATAAACATCCTGACAAGAGGAATACACCCCAAGCCCGGGGCATGTGTTGTTAATTGCTTCCTAATCAACAAAAAACAATAAGTTTTGAATTTTTTCACACATGTATGGCATAAATAGAATCTATAACGGATCAGTCTCCTTTTTCGGTTAGAGGTTCCTGCAAACTGGCAATTATTAATCAGGATATTTCTTTTGTGATTTTGATTTTCTGACTTTAATTCTATTGTTTTAGGAAAATAATTTTATTTTATTGATCTACGAAGAGGGGTTTAGTATTTTCATTGAACTAAGTTTCGAGATGTATATATTACCGGGTATAATGGTTAATTGTAATCCTGAGAACGCTTATCAGACATACTGGTTCTAGAATCTGATTTTGATTTCGATTATTCTTTAGGAAATATTCATCAGTTCATGCAATTAAAATTTTAGGCAACCAAAAACTTTAACCATATTTTATTATTTTAGGACAATATAATGTGTTTAAATTTGGGGAATCCACATCAAATCCCCCCCTTATCAATTTTTGCCACCAGATAGTATGGGGAAACTTATTGTTTTAATTGATTTTTAAACTATATAATTCCGGGTCTATCCCTTTTTACAAAAAAGAGTATCCTGTGAGATAAGATACTATGTTTGGCTTCACCTTATTGAAAGGTTTTACTTCTGCCAGGTATAATTTACCTGATGGTAAACAAATTGACATTTACTTCTCAAAGAAATACGAGGGTTTGTTTCGTGGTCGGGACATAATATTGGCTACTCCACCCAAAGGAATTGAAGTGATTTTGGCGTTTGGAGTATTATTTCTTTTATTCCTCCTTGCTTACAGATTACTAGATGGGATGGGGTCAGCTGATAATGCAGCTTCTTGTATTGTATTGGAAGTTGAAGAAGTTATAATTATTGAAGATGCCGAGGACCAAGAAGATGAAGATGAAGACACTTCCGATGATTCTGATACTGCTGAAACGGATGAAGATTATCTGACTTTTGATGAGTCTTCTGATGGTTCTGATAGTGAAGACTCTTCTGATGATTCTGATGATGACTCTTCTGATGATTCTGGTGATGACCCTTCTGATGATTCTGATAGTGGTGATGATTCTGATACTTCAGATACTGCTGATATGGATAGCTTAATGGATTGAGTTATACCCCCCATGTTGGTTGTTCCTGCCACTATGGATAACGTTGGGATTCAACTGATTCTATGTTCACGATGCTGCCCGTCTCGTTAACCTTGAATAAATTTATAGAATTGTATATGTAGATAGTTTCTTCAATATTAAAAGTAAAGAAATCATAAATCTTAATCCTGATAAGGATTAATTGATAAGGATTAATATTTGGAGAAGAATAGATATCATACTAATATATATCTACGATGGTTTCGCTTGACTAGGCTATATATCATACTCTTGCTTAACTTCGCTATCGCTTAGCTAAGCTAGTATGTCAATATATCAATAATAATATTAACAATACTAACCAAAACCTCGACCCCCACAAGAACCACAACAATAAATTCCAAATTTTCTTCATGAGAATGACCCAATTGTTCCTTCAACATCGTCAACAAATCGGAAATAACTTCCAATCTTTGATTTAATAAATCCACACGTTGGTTAATTTCAAGATATCCTCTCATTGCTTGATATATTGGTTCCAAATGAGGTTCACTCCACATTAATTCTGGTGAGTCCAAGATTGAACCATGTAAATTTATATTTATCCTTAGAATGAACAATTCCCCTATTGATTTCATGATTTCATCTCTTGTCATTTCTACTTTCCCTGTGTGTGCGATCTGTTGCGGGATGTCCTGGGTGTCTTCAATTGTATTATCTACTAATTCTTCAAATAGGGAGATTTTCACGGATTGCGCAAGGGCATGGGATATCAGGAGTTTTAGCATGTAATTGTCATCATCACGGAGCGTTATGAAGTCATTGTATATTCTCGGTTGGTATGATTTTGTAATGTAATAATTGAACTCTTCAATTTGAATATCTTCCGATGAAAGTTTTTCTGTTTCGAATTTGGCCAATTGTTCAAGAAATTGTGATTCTTCCTTGATGGTATATCCCCACATTATAATCACCCCATATTCGAATATAAATAAATCGTTTTTCTTTCCAATATCAATTTCACCACCTTCGTCTGCTAATCTGATTAATTTATGTTGGGTGGTGGTTTCCGTTTCATCGGTTGGTTCTCGCCAGTCTTTATATGTGAAGGGAGTATATAAACATTCATCAAATAGTTTCGGACTGGTGTTGTGGATCCGTTTCCGATCTTTTAACCACCAGAGTAAATCTTTAATCTTGAAGGATCCACAAGTACAGTATGCCGTTACACGAGGTAATAAATCTCGATGCAGTTTACCCAAGATTTCTGCATCTTTTCTAGCAGAAGTATCAGTGATTTTCTTAACTTGAGAGTATACGGGTTTTTCATCAAGGTCTAAATCAAGCGCCGGATCTTCTGGAAGAAGTTTTAATTTTTGTGATGTTCTACTGGTACGTTGTAATCCAATTTTACCTGATTTGGTGATTGATGTTTTGGTAGGGGTGGTTGTTGTGGGTGATGGTTTGGGTAATCGTTTACTTGATACCATGGGGTTTTCATGAGCAGTTTGTGGTAGTAGTGGTGAAGTATCTGACATTATGCTGATGTATTGAGTGGGGGTGTAAGTGTAAGGGTGTAGGCGTAAAGTGTTAGTTAAGGATTTAAAGCAACAGTAAAAAAATGGACGGGTTTAAGTGTATAGTCTATATGCAGGAATATCGCTAGGCTATTTTTTTGCGATGATCATTAAGATTTTTTTGAAAAATTTAGTATACTATTGAAACAAGAGTAAGACAAGATGTCAGCCAAACCAGTTAGGAAAAAGACGACTGAGTCGGGTAAACGATTTACATTTCTGTCATTTCGAGATCGGGTTGATTCAATCAAGATTGAACCTATTCGAAGTTTAACTAAACGAGCATATGATTATACCGACACTAGTCATTTTATATCTACATTGGAACACTGGAAAGAAGTTAATCTTTCTGGGAACTTTGTTGAGTTTTGTGATGCTGTTGAAATATATAGTCAGTCCTTGCCTCAAATTATCCATCATCAGCAATTAATCTTTGAGGCTTTGTATGAGGGAGTTAAGAAGAATGATGTATATTCTATTGAACCGTTGTTGGAGTTATTGACTCAGTTTATTCATGATTTGGGTCCAGATTTCTTGGTCTATTATGACAAGACTTTGACGTTGTTGGTGGAATTAGCTGATGAGGTTAACCCTAACGATTTTCAAAATCTGAGAAATAGTTCAAATGTATTGGAATGGATATTTAATAGTTTAACATTTATATTTAAATATTTGTCAAGGTATTTGGTGGAGGATTTGACACCGACGGTTAATAAATTGTTACCAATATTGAAAATGACGAAGAAGTTGTACATTTCTCGATTTTGTTGTCAAGCATTGTCGTTTTTAGTTAAGAAGTTGAATCAAGAGAGTTTGTCAGAGATTATTCAGTTGACATTGAGTGAGGAATTAACAGAACTGTATTGTCAGAGTTTGACGATATTGTATAGTGAAGCAATCAAGAATACTCAGGGGACATTTCACAGTAAGTCAAGTTTGATATTGGCTAGTTTAATCAAAGATCAATCTGATCCACAAGTTATTGGATTAATATGTGATATTATACTTGAGATTTTACATCATGGTACTCGAGAATCTTGTGAAAAGTTTTACCTGTTAGTTGTGAACTATTTGAATGAGTCAATGGAAGAGTCTAGTAGTAGTTGTTGTCAAATATTAACGACATTGGCATTTGCTGAATCAGGAAAGAAAATAACCAATTGGAATATCTTACTTGAATCAGTTGATAAGTTAATCACACTTGCTGAGCCTAGTGAAGGTATGATTTATTTATTGGTGATTATATTTAGAAATAGTGAAGTTGATGAAATTATCAAATATCATACCAAGTTCTTTGAATTTATATTCACCAGTGTATATGGATTGATATTCACACAGGCTAGTTTAGCCATTGCTCCGAAAGTTACTAACTTTGGTATATTTCAATATGTTCAACATTGGATAGATACAACTGAGTTTAACGATGGGTTATTAAAACAACTTTGTTTGTTTTTGAATAGTGTGGATCATAAGTTTAAAGTGCCTGAGAGTGTAGTGGATCACATTGTTAATGATATAGATGATACGTATTGGAAATTGCTGTTGTTGCAGTATGCACAAGTTGGAGATAGAATAAATGAAGAAACGTTGATTGAGTTGTTGGAATCTACCAATAAGGAGAGTTCTGCCATTGCATTACAGTTGATTACTCAGAAGGACAACACCGGTAAGTTCTACTCCCAAGTGGTTAACATAATTGAAACATTGGATCTTGATTGTGCAAATTATATCCAAGCTTTAACTCAATTTATACAACTGACTGGAACGAAGGTTGATGTAACTAGTTCAGCATTGACTTGTTTGTATTTACCAGATCATCAATGTCGTCTACAAGCAATCAACTTACTTGAAGTACTAACTGATTGTAAATACTTGACTCAAATAAGTACTATTGAATCTACACCATTGTCAATTGAGTCAAGTAGAGATATGGTTCATAATATCCGACAATTGATTATCGAATATAATAAGGACATATCACCAAGCAAATTGGATAAAGTTATTATTGTCAATTATTTATTTGGTTTATTGACTAATAAATTCCAACCTTGTTGGCAAGCTGTTAATGAAGTTGTTCCCTTGATTGTTAGTTCATGTAGGGTTGAAATATGGGAATTGGCCTATAAGTTGTTGACTGCTACTACTAGTACTACTACCAGTGATGTTACTACCGATACTACCGTTGAAACAGATATTAGCTTGCCTAGAAACTCTCGATTATTATCCAATTTCCAAAACTTTGATGAACAATACTTGTCAACATATAGAAACATTGACAATACCCTTGATTCACTTACCAACACTAGTTATACATCCAGTTCAATCCTTAGATCAAATATCTTACAAGCATTAATGACCGTGCCGAATATAGTTGATACTAGCAAGTTGATACCCATACTCATAAACAAAGAAGTTGATGAAGAAGATGAAGATGAAGTGTGGTCAATGAAAGAGAGGAACCAATTGTTAACTTTATTTACTAAATTTAAAGGATTATCTAAATCACCCCAGGCTAAGGAGGTGTATTCATATGGATTGAATTTATTGTCTAGTAAAAACTTACCTATACAAACATTAGCATTGGATTTGTTGTTAACGTGGAATCAACCAGGGATTGTCAAGTACAGGGACAATTTAAAGAATTTACTTGATGAGACGATATTCCGAGATGAATTGACTAAATTGTTGGGTGTTGATACTTTGATTGAACAGCAAGATGTCGAAGAGTTGATGCCATTGATTATTAGGATATTGTTTGGACGAGTTCAAGGTTCTCCCAAGAGTAATAGTAAACAAGGGAGGAAGTTTGCTATTATTAATATCTTGCCTAGTTTGAATGAGAGGTATATCATTGAGTTCATTCAATTGGGTGTGAGTAGAATACAACAAACTGGGGAGTTGGTAGTTGACAAGTTTAGGTTAAATAAAATCAATGGGTTTGTTAATTTGTTAAATCAAATCTATGAAACCTTACCCAAGAATTATACAAGTGCATTGGAAACTACCATTGAACCATTGGTTTATTCCTTGATTTGTTCTCAGAATAGAATTGAATTGAATGATGATGTGATTTGTGATAAGATTGCTAGGAATATTAGACTGAATGGTATGAAATGTTTGAATGAATTGTTTGAAATCATGGGTCAAGAATATGAGTGGAGTGGATATGTTGATAAGATGTATAGTCTGATTATATCACCTAGATTGAATAACTTTGCCCAAGAGAATTTACAACAACCTTCCTCGTTGTTACAACTAGTTACCAATTGGATTAACCATAAGAATACATTAGAGTTTTTAAAAGTGGATGAATATGCAATTACTAAAGCTGTGCTTTCCCTTCTTGAACATCAAGCTAAAGAACCTGTCATTTCGAAAGTATTGGATTTTACGATAACTGCATTGGAAAGTGTACAGGAACCATACTTATTAGCACTTGTGGTGGATAGTTTACTTGGGAATTTACCTGGTATAATTGAAACAATCACCAGCAAGGAGTTAGGTAGTAAGTCAATTAAATGTTTATTGTTGTTGATTTCTGGGAAATATATCGATGGAGACCAAGAAACTACTCAATTGTTGATCAACTCTATTGTTATTGGATTAAATAATCGAATGATTGAATTGAATGACAAGGCAAACATGTTGATTTCCTTAGCTAGTTTAATCAATCATTATCAATGTGAATATCAAGATATTCTTGGATTATATGAAACTTGTTCCAAGTTGTTTCGATTGTTTAATGAACGGAATTTACGTGAGACGTTAGTGGGGGTTTTCACAGCCATGGGAGACAAGTTTACCCAGTTGAAACAAGTGAGTGAATTACTTGCTGGGTTGAACTCTTATTCTACTTCAAGAATGGTTGAGTATGATTTTGAAAAGAGATTGGATTCATTTAGATTAATTACTGAAGAGGTTTATTTACAGTTGGATCATGTACAATGGTTGCCTATAGTGTATTGTTGTTTATACTTTATCAACGACGCTGGTGAGTTGTCAATTAGAATAAACGCGTCATACACTCTTCGCAGGTTTATTGATTGTTATAGTAAGAGTACTACTCCTGAGTTTATTTCAATAATCAAGAATATCATATTACCTAATTTGAAAGTTGGTATTAGAAAGCAAAATGAAGACATTCAATCGGAATATGTTTCCGTGTTGGAACATTTGGTTCAATATTATCCTGAATTACAAGATATGAAACTGTTGATTGGTGATGAAGAGACGAATTTCTTCAAGAATATAAATCATATTCAATTACATAGACGACAACGTGCAATTATGAGATTGAGTAGTTGTGAATTGTCAGACAATTCAATTGCTCATTATATCTTGCCTATTATTGAACGATATGCTATTATGAATGATGAGAAATTTGTTAATGTTTCGTTACAAGCTATGGAGTCGATTAAATCGTTGATTACATTGACGAATTGGAATCAATACAAGGCGATCCTTACGAGATATGTGTCAAATTTAAAACAGACTGATGATACCTTGAAACAACGAGTTAATTTGATTGTGTCTGCATCAACTGGAATTCAACCAGATACAAACTTGTACAAATCCTTACCTGGACAAGCTGATATTGACGAGTTTATAATTAATCAAATCTCACCCAAGATTTTAAAAGTATTGAATATAAGAGATGATGAAACAATTATCGCTAGAGCTCCATTAGCTGAATGTTTAATTAATTTGACATTAAGTATATCACCAGAAAAGATTGATGAACAATTACCAAAGATATTAACCAATACATGCCAAGTCATGCGTTCCAGATCTCAAGAATTACGTGATGCCATTAGGAAAACTTTAGCCAAGATTGTAAATAATTTAGGGTGTGAATATTTCCCATTTATTATTAAAGAATTGAAGACGGCGTTGTCTAGAGGTAGTCAAATTCATGTGTTGAGTTTCACCTTGCATTATTTATTACAGGGGATGACCGTGCCACATGGTGGGTTGGATAATGGTACTAGTTTAATTATGGATATTGTTATGGAGGATATATTTGGAAGTGCCGGTCAAGAAAAGGATGCCGAGGGGTATACTAGTAAAATGAAGGAAGTTAAATTTAAAAAGAGTTTTGATACTATGGAATTGATTACGGGGAATATCACCTTGGGGAAGTTTGAAGATATTTTAAATCCAATAAAGCTTTTACTTGAACAGAATGTATCTTACAAGACTCAACTTAATCTTGATGAGTTATTTAGAAGGATTGCCTTGGGGTTGAATCATAATGAACAATCGGGGAATATTGAAATGTTACATTTATGTTATGAGATATTTAACCAGGCTGAACCAAGGGAAGTCAAGGCTAAGGTAAAGCCGACTGAACAAGAACAACATTTTTTGACTAATCTTGATAGAAAGTCAACCAAAGTACACAAGGATAATTCAATTTACAAGTTTACATTACAACGTCTTTCCCTCGATCTTTTAAGAACGGCAATTTCTCGTCATGATGCTTTATTAACGGTTTCGAACTTATCTGGATTCATTCCATTATTACAACAAGCTATAAATTCAGAAAATGAACCAATAATCACAAGTTCATTAAAGATTTTAAACTCAATTGCCAGATTACCTTTTGACCAAGATGTATTCAAATCATGTTCAAGAAAATCATTGATTATAATTAAGGAATCTCCTCTGACTAACCTGGATATATGTCAGGCTGCCTTGAAATTCTTAACCACTTTGATAAGACACGTTCCAGAAATCACAATAAAACCATCAGCCATAAGTTTTGTACTCACCAAGATTCAACCGGATTTACAAGAACCTAATCGACAACCAGTAGCTTTCAGTTTTGTCAAGGCGATAATTGCTCAACATATCCTCATTCCTGAGATTTATGATGTTATTGAATCTATAAGTCAATTAATGATTGTTAATCATTCACCGGAAATCAGAACCATGTCAAGAAACATCTATTTACAATTCTTGATGGAATATGATCAGGGACAAAGTAAATTGGAATCACAGTTTAAATATCTTGTTAATAACTTGTCGTATCCTACTGAAGAAGGAAGATGTTCAATCCTTGAGTTAATTCATAGTATTATCTTAAAAGCTGGGTCAGACTTGCTTGTTAAATTATCAACATCGTTCTTTATTGGGTTGGCTAATATGATTGTCGTTGATACTAGTGCTAAATGTCGTGAAATGGCTACAAGTTTAATCTCATCCATGTTTAAGAAGTTGCCGGAAACTGGGGTGGCTACTATTATAAAATATGTAACTGCCTGGTTGAAACAAACTAACCCATTACTTAAACGATGTGGGTTTAATATCTACAAGTTAATAATTGTGAACTTCCCATTTGGAAAGTATGCCCTGCTAGACACCATCGCCATTGAAAACATCCTTCAAGTGATCAACTCAGCCAAAACCAACCAAGATGAAGAACTCTCATGGGAATTGTTATACTCGGCATTATCTACATTTTCCGCTTTATCATCAAGTTTAAAACTGGATGTTTTCAAGTTTAAGGAGATTTGGCAGGGGATAATTGATATATTATTGTTTCCTCATTCTTGGATTAGATTGATTTGTTCAAGATTAATTGGGGTGTTGTTAGGTAATGAAGCCGGTGTTAAGGATGATCAATTGCAATTGATTGTTTATAAGTTGATTCATCAATTACGTGCTCCTGGTATTACTGAAGATTTGGCATTACAGGCTTCAAAGAATTTGATTGTTGTTGCTATGAAATGGGAGGGTGATAGCACAGTTTGGCAAGTCGAACCTGAAGCCGAAGGCGAGGGTGAGACTGAGAGAGAAGAACGTGAAGGTAAAGGTAAAGAACAACTTGCTAACGATTATATCATTTCAAAAATTTCCAGTATAATCAAACAAGAAACATTCACATCTATAATCGCCAAGAAATCATGTATACAACTATTAGCCATGTTTATCCAATTCACAACCACTGAACGACTCCCACAAGTATCATCAATAATCATATCAAGTTTATATAACTTCACCGATCCAATATATTCCACCAATGAAGAATTAACTAATTTAAGTTTGGAAAGTTTGGAAATGATCAAGGAAAAGTTGGGTATTGCTGAATATACTAAAATTTATACAAATTTGAAATTACAAATTAATCAAAGAAGAAGAGAGAGAAAGGCGGTTAGGTCACAATTATCTGTTTCCAATCCCGAGGTTTCTAGTAAACGGAAATTAATGAAACATGCTAGATCTAGAGAAAAGAGAAAGCATGAAAAGGATGCTAATGGGTTTTATAAGTCGAAGAAGCGAGCTACTGAACGTTCTTGAGCGATAGCGAAGGAACGTTATTACCAATAAGTTGGTCTAACATATAATATATAGAGCATTATTTAATAAAAATTACGTATAAACTAGATGTAAACTCTCTAAGCTACTACTCTTTATCTTCTACAATTGGCTCGTCCACCTCCTGTTTTACTTCTTCCACTACCTCACTCACCGGCTCAGTCTCTGGCTCATCCACTGGTTCTGCCGGCTCACTTGGAGGCTCACTCATCACTTCAACCCCCTCTTCCACCTCCGGAGTCTCAGTTTCAGTCTCCAATTTCTGTCGTTTCAAATCACCCCCTTCCTCACCTTCCTCTTGTTTCTTTTGATTATACACTGCCATTTCTCGTTGATATCTTTCTCGATCATCTTCATACAACTTATAATACGGTTTCCTATCTTCTTCATTCAACACTTTCCACGCTTCAGTCATACTCTTTGATAAATCATTAACCACCCCAGGTTTCTTTTCTTCATTTTCTTGTTTAATTCGATCTTTTTCCATTTCACAGAAAATCAAATAAGCGTTTGTTGGTCGTTTAGGCAAATCTGGATCTCTTTTAGCCTTGGGTTCACTAGGTGTGCTAGTTGTAGTGTTTACTTTACGTTTGATTTGTTTTTTAGCTGTGGTTCCTCCATTCTTTTTAACTAATGTTTCATCAAGTACATTGGGGGTGGGAGGACATGCCATTTCTTCAAATCCAATGATCCCTTCAGGCAATTGTTTGGCTCGTTCTTCTAATCGTTCTAATAATATCACATATTCTAATCTCATACGACGTATGCTTGATGTTGTTCGTGTCAAGGCTAATGTGGCAATTTCATTACTTTCTTCAATTTCAATTACTCGTTTTTTTAATTCTTTACATTTTTGTTTGAATTTTTGTTCTAAAAGTGTTAGTAAGGATGTTTGATAGGGAGGACGTATGATAATGACATACCTTCACTCTCAGGAGCTGCTTGTTCTTTAGCTTGTACCTTCATTGGTGCTTCAATACCTAGCAACTTAATCTACTACCTGGAAATTGAAAAAACCTAGGGCCATGTTTTGACCATTTTTTCTTGACCATTTCGCACGACCTGTCAAACTATTTACCCGATCTTGGTTTACGAAAAGGTGGAGAAATCAAACTAATAACCATGTCAAACTTTGTAATTACCGCTAATCCAAATAAGAGAAGAGTATGTAAGTGAAGTATATATAATAGTGAACCCTACTAATACGTTTTAGAAAGCAGTTCTTGCTTGTGAACATTGTCGAAAACTTCATCGGAAATGTATCATCGATAACAATTCCCATACTTGTAATTTATGTATCAAGAAATCAATAACATGTGTTTGGAATAAACCAGAATCTACAGAAATGAGCCCGTCAAGTTCTTCGCTTGACAAATTTATCCAAGAGGAAACTATATACTCCACCATGATAAATAATCGACGTTCGAACAATTCTCAATATGTATGTTCGACTCATCCCATCGCGTCCCTTTTAAGTTCAGACATGTTTCTTTGTTTTGATGGGGATAATTTCGGTTTGTATAACCCATGGAGAAGTGTGGCTAATATCGATGCTAATAAAGTCATGGATGTTCAATTACGAGAATATTTGAATAAGAAACAAGCATTTGAAATGCCACCTATTCAAGAACAACGTCAATTGTTTGAGGTTTTCTTAACCAATTTCTATCATTTGCTCCCAATTATTAATCGAAGTGATATTGAACATATCAAGACCCTTCTGCCTTTGTTATTGAATTCAATATTCCTTGCTGCGACGAGATGTGATGATCGGTTGACCCCAAGTGAAATTAGAATACGATGTCAGGAATTTTATCAACGTTGTCAATTATTGGAATTATGTGAGAATAATAAACTTGTGCTCATTCAAGCGTATTTGTTAATGTCGATCCAGGAAGAAGGTGTCAATGGGGAGTCGCTAGCTAAGGAATACGTTAATAAAGCATGTACGATATGTGGAGACTTAGCATTGACGAATCTAGGAGGGTCCGATGGGATCTTGATTGATAAATCAAGAACGTATAATAATATCACGTATAACAAGGGGATTCTTACACGGATTTTCTGGACTTGTTTTTGTTGTGATCGATTAGTTGCAGCTACCAGTGGACGAGAAATGTATTTTAATTTAACTGATATAATTATAGATGAGTTGGGGTTGCATGATTTTGAAGAAGGTGTGAATCAAGTTGATGATTTCATATTTTTGAAATCTTGGATTGAGATTTGTAAATTTTTATATCGTATTTTGGATTGTTTTTATAAACCTCCTGAACGAAGAAATAAAGATGAAGGGTTGCCCTTGGAGTTGTTGAACTGGCAGCAGCCGAGTTCATATCAACAAGATACACCAGATCTGTCAGACCAAGTCACACCAGACACAAACAAGCACAAGGATACGAACAAACTTCAACAGATTAAATTATTCCATGCATATGCGTGTGTATTATATCTTCGATGTAAAATGGATCCAATTTCATTAATAACATCCCAAAACACCACAATTGGAGACGATTACATCTCGTTATTACATAAATATTCTTCAATTATTTTATCAATTGATAAATCAATCTTACAACAACATATAGTTGGTGTACATTCAATCTTACATGTAATGGCCCTTGCACAACTTGAATTACAAACATTTCCGAATAATCAAGCAAATGATTATATTTTACAAATTAAAAGAGAAGTGTTGGAGAGTTTGCAGTATTTGAAAGATTATTGGTGGTTTGCTTCTTCAAGTTTAAAACTTATCTCAACTGAGAGATGAACTGGATGGATACTTTTTTCTAAATACAGTTTAATAGCGGGGGTAAATCCTAAAATTTGTTACCAT
Organism: Spathaspora sp. JA1; assembly: GCA_003676035.1. NCBI lineage: Eukaryota > Fungi > Ascomycota > Pichiomycetes > Serinales > Debaryomycetaceae > Spathaspora > Spathaspora sp. JA1. The sequence goes on along the minus strand of NSGQ01000059.1, from coordinate 54,904 downwards.
ATTTCATAAAAATTACTTTAATAGTTAATAACTCTCGATATCAGATATAATTACATAACAACTCTGGTTTATTTCTATCTCTTTCAATTGTTTAATACTACATTTGGCAGCACTATATTTTTTTGCAACAAATAAAAATCCTGCATATAAACAAACCTCCTTTTTTACCATATTTGTGGTGTTTTTTTTAGCAACCAAAACAAGTTAACTGTTGGTTATCACAAATCAGCTCCAATCCTTACATTTTCAACAATTAGAAGACTGATCAACGTCTGATTTAGAAGGTGTTATCACGTAGGCTGATTCTGTACGTATTACTGTTATTTTTTTGAAATTACTAACTTTCCAGTCCAATCAATCCAGATTCAAAAATGGATCCAAAATCACAATTCAATTCAAATAGTTCCAATTCAAACAGTCACAGTTCCTCATTATCATCAATAAATTCCTTACAACCACAAATCCAACCTGAATTGGAGCCCTTTTTAATCCTTGTCATTTTTTAGGTTAACCGCGGAAAGGGGGGATATTTTTGGCATAATTCAAATTAGATCTAGAACCAAGTAAATCCTTCCTGTTTCCTTATTAGGTCAATAACCGGACTCGTTTCAGTTACTTGGCTGTAAATAAATAGTCGGACTCGTTTCAACTACTTGGTTGGTTTGGAATTTTGGGGAGAATTGAAAAAGTTTTGGTTCGAAATGAATTTATTAAATCTACAAAACCTACTACATTCCTTTCTAATCTCCTTATTAAGTCAATAATTGGAAGACGTTTCAGTTACTTGATTGAAAATCAATAGTTGGAGTGATTTCTGCTATTTGGTTGATTTGGAATTTGGGAAAGAATGGAAAAAGTTGGGATTTAAATTAAATGGCAAGGATTAATTAAATCTACCATCCACTATTTAAGGACTCCAATCATTTCCCTATCAAATACATCCCATTGAAATCCTCAATTGAAATTCTTGAATCAATTTGATCCTTTCCATTTTTGGTTGCCACGGAATTTCATACATTTTGTCTAGCCAATTCAAATTAGATTCACAACAGAATACATTCTGCGCTCTTCAGTCGATAGATGGATTTATTTCAGCTAGACGACTCTTGGGAGATAGCATTGTGGGATAGTTTGGATCGAAATGAGTTGGTGAACATTATTCAAATCTGTTCCATTACATAAGAAGTTACCTCCTCCTCCTCTTCAACCATCACGCGGATTCATTTCGGGTGGAAGGTTCTTGGGAGTTGTATGAGGCCGTTTTAGACTGGTATGGATTGACAAAATGTATTCGATCCATGACTTAGTACATACTTTCTGTTTCCTTATTAGGTCAATAATTGGATTCTATTTCAGTTACTTGGCTGTAATCACTAGCCGGACTCGTTTCAGCTGGTTGGTTGGTTTAGATTTGGGAATTATGGAAAAGTTTGGACTGAAATGAACTCAAAATAGATCCGTAACGTAAAAGGTTTCATGCTTCATCTCCTTGTTAAGCCAATAGGTGGATTTATTTCAGCTAGAGTGGCCAAATTTGGACGAAGTATGTAACAGTTTGGATTGAAATGAAATAATAAAAATGGCAAGGATTAATGTAAAAAGTACTTCAACCACATTCTCAAACAACTCCACCTTGTAAATCCGCTCCTCCTTGTCATTCCATCATTAAATCAATCCGAATCGGAATCTTTTGAATCGTTTAATCCTTGGTTACCGCGGAATCTCATACTTTTTAGATCCACAACGTAAAAGGTTACATCATTCATCTCCTTATTTAGTCAATAATCGAATTTATTTCAGTTACGTGGCTACAAATCAATAGTTGGACTCATTTCAGCTACTTGGTTGGTTTGGGGGTGGAAATGTGACAGTTTGGACTGAATTTAGTATTTATCATTAGTTTGATATTGTCTTGAAGGATATGGTTCAAAGATTCAAAGATTCATTGGGTTATCATCATGGTTTGTTCACAATTGGGATAAGGATCCTATTTCAATTGCTCCTGCTGTTTAATCTTGTTTCCTTTTCTGATCAATTATAGGGAATAAGAAGTTGGAAATTTCATAATGTGGCTTTAGTTCAATTTGAATATCTGACTTGAAAACAAAGCAGTATGGTTCATTGTAATGATGTCAAAAATTGAACATTCATGTGATTTTCCTGGTTTGGTTTTAACGATGAGAGTCGGTGGTTTTGGTATAGGTTGTAAACATTGCTTCAATGTCTCTGGAGGGGTTCCCTGCGTGTGGTTGAAGGTCGTAGTAGTTGTTGGAAGGTTCCAGATATGTAGGCATAAAATTCCGGCTTGGTGGAGGGCACTTGACCCGAAACTCCATTTTTTACTATGGGGTAGATGGGTGGAGGTGCCCTCCACCAACCGGAAAACCAAAAAAGAACCCGGACATCGCAAATTTTATCCAGACATCTGGTAGCGTTGGGTTATTTCCAGCAATGATTTCCAATACAAAAAGTGGGTTAATTTGCAATTTAACAATAGATCCATAAATGCCACGATGTGGAGAATTGACTGACAGTATTTAAAACATCATTTATCAAGTTTTGAAGATACATCCATACATCAATATATTGTTTGATATGAGCTAGGTCAAGTCTAATTGGATAGAGAAACACATGTGGAGCTAGGTAATGACTTCGCTAGTCTGGTACATTCAAAGTATTGTGTATGATGGCTCAGAATGAATCTAAATTGCTGAATTAGTTTATATTTCTGTTTGGATTAATTAATTGTACTCAAAAATGAAACCAAGGACTTAATTCTATCATTTTCTTTGAATTGGATTAAGCATTAGACTTCTTATGTAGAACATATATTGCTTGGTTCAAATTCCTTGCATGAAGCTTGTCCCAAATCTGGTTCTCGAGGAAAGGGTATATATCATGAAGTGGACCTCAGATCCCCACCATAAACAAATAGTTACTTGTTGTGTAATAAAGCAGAACTTAATTATAATAGCCATTAACTTTATCTATCGATATATCAATCAAATCTCTAAAATGTCGTAAATCCATTCTCACATGTCGTAAATTTGTTCCAATTGGTTGAAAATCTCCTATTACGTATCTCTCCCTCCATTTTTGTTCAATAGGCTCCTCTATTTATACTTCCTCTCTATTTAGCACTTGTATCCACCTGAGGTTGATATAAGTTATAGAAAGCTGTCGATGTTTTGGTTCTTTGTTAAATTGAAAGAAGTCGCATTTTGGATAATTTTTTTGCAGCCAAAATAATTTATGGGACTACTTTCCAATTGAAGAGAACACTCGATTGATTTAGACTTGTTCCTGGTTTATTTCACAGTATTGAGACTCAGATAATCTGTGAACATAGATTTCTCAAAGTTTGATTTCTGTTTTTGATTCCTATATCCGTGAAAAATGGTCGTGAATCATATTCAACTATACACCTTCTTCATGTTGACATTTCATCTTATCGAACAAAAATAATTAAAAGACAGATTTGCTTTTATGGAAAGTACAGCAATTTGGGAATGCTTGAAAGTTTTATTTCTCTGAAACGATATATCAGTAATACATGGCTAACATGTGACAAAATCAGGAATTAAGTAAGGAGAAAAATCCCGATTGAGTCAATACTTTATCCCCATGTTACCTTTTTTAGGAAAGAATACGCTATTCACCCGTAAATGTATTCTACTTTTTCTTTTACTATGGAAACAATAATCTCCATTGGCAAGGGTTGAATTACTTGGTTAATTCTTGTTAGGCTTAGGTCAAATAATTGATTTTGTAATGGAAACCAGGCTTTGACCAGGATGATGCTAGAAAACTCTCTGCTTTTACACAATCACCATTGTAAATTAATCTTAGTTATAGGAAGAACGGGAAGTTTTGTTATTTATGACATATGTATCTATATAATTTTACCCCCTTGTGAGATCTTATAAACTACTACCATTTTTTGATCCCAAAGACATCCCCAAAATAGATACCTTTGTAGAATTTCCTTATTTTTTTGCATCAAGTTTATTCCCCTGATAGTTATTTCCTCATGATAACCAACATCGACATCCAACACAAGGAGATTTCAATTAATTCGAAATTATGTAAATGTTTAATTTCTATCATTTTTGAAGTTTAGAAAAACATCACGCTATGAATTCTAATGGGATCAATTACATAGGAGCAGTAACGAGAGAAAATAGCCATGATTCGCAGACGATACAACCAGGTCAACGACAAAATATGTATCTGCAAAACAACAATCTCTCGTTCGGAATTCCAAATCAGTTCCCAATACGATCTCCACTTCAGCAATTCTCCTGTACCAGTTCGGATCTCAAGTCGAAAAGATATAATCAGCAGCACCAACAACAGCACCAACAAGATGCGTCTGGGCTTAGATATATTCGTCAAGTACTGGGACCTTTGAACCCAAGCATGGGTGGTATTAATTTGAGATTCTCTAATGATTTAAATACCATGATACAAAATTGGACAAGAGAAGAATTTGCATCAAGTAGACGATTAGTTAGATTTGAATTTGATCATGATTCTGAAAATTCAGTTCAAACTATTAGTTTCCATCCTATTAAACCACAAGCTGTCGCTACTTCATCATCAGATAATTTGGGTAATCCTATAATATCTTGCATATTTTGGAAGGAGAAAGATCGTCATATAGCAACTTCGGTAGATATAATTTTAATTCTTGAATATTTGGTTCATCAAAATTTTGGGATTGAAGAGAAGAATAGAATAAGACGTAACCTTCAATCATTGAAACCAACGACTGTTTCTCGTTCCAATAAAGAAGATTGTGATTTTTTTAATTTGATTATGAGTATGGAAAATCCCAGACCACGTAATATTGAAAAAGATTTAAAGGTTTTCAATTGGGGAGATTTAGGAAAGGCAATTTCAAAAGTAATGTCTAAATATTCAATAATTTCACGGAATGAGATTACTAACTATCCCATACCAGTTCACGCGAGTCCAAGATTTGGCAACTTGATTCGTTATCCTCCCAATTCACCTTCGTTAATTAACCATGAGAATTATGTTGTAGCTGGTGATACGCAACCAAATTCATATGAGTTACTGCATCAGGTTCAGTTTCAATTTACCCCACCTCCACAAGCACAAGTTATGTATCCCCCGTATCAGATGATAGCAGAACAGCATTATAACACGTCAATCTCACATCAACTGACCCGAATCCCTCCTCCTGGTCTACAACCAATCCCGCCCCCTCATTTACTTCAACATCGAACGCAAGTAGAGAATACTCCGATTGTTTTGCCTTACGCAACTGTTGGCAGTGGCAGAATTAATTCAAATAGAATGAATAATCAATTCAAGTCGACCCCTATGATGAGATCGAACTATTATCTTAATCATAGTAATAGTGATAATTTAAATAATCATATTAATAGTGATTTAAATAATGAAGAGCATAGGATATCACTAGGTATTGGAAATGACTCAAATTCTAGTGTGAGTTCATGCAATACCGATTTTACACCTGAAGATAATATATTAAATAAGCAGCAAGAAGAAAATAGTTCAACAGATACCCTGATTTGTGAAAAACCACCAGGACAAGCGAATAAGTTACCACCAATATCTCAAATGTTAAATTCGGATATCAAAGTGACTTGTTTATCCCTTCCACCGATAGGAGACAGATTGCCTCCAGTAAGTACAATCGAGAGCTGGAAAGCGTCGTAAGGCTGCCGCTTTTGTTAATGTCCACTTTTTAGTATGACTTTTTTATTTTAAAACATTTTCTTCATTTTTTATGGTTTAATGACAAATATATTCATTCTATTATATGTATATTTTAAATAATCTAAGCTTTTTTATGAGATTCAATTTCTTTAATTGTCTCAGAAAAATCAGGCGTACTTTTGAAAACTGCACCTTTACCTGGTTCTATGGTGACATAATTTAAATAATCTTCTGGTTTCTTCTCTGTTGGAGTCGTGGTCAGTTCAACTTGGGTTATATTGTGGTTAGTACCACGTACTGGCTTATTACTAGATCTAGTTATCGGACTATTAGATTGTAACAAGATATTTCTTGGTCCAACAACCTTGATAAATTCTTGGTTTCCGACAAGGAAGTTAAAAGTATCTCTCTTACCTCGCAGGATAAATTCACTAATAGTTTTCCAACCACTTTGAATTACTTGTTGAAGCTTATATAACTGTACTCCGAAATTATTAGTAGGTTTGAATTTCACGAGAGGTTTAATTTCTCTATTTGTATTAATTGACTGGTGTTGTAAAGGAAAAGAATACTTAACAATACAATTTTGTAAATCGTTTGATCCATTTACTGTAATTGCCAATAAATTGTTCTTATTAATCAATACTTGTTCATCTTTATCAAGATTAATGTTATATATGGATCCGCCTCCAACCAAACCAACTTGACCTCTTCCAGTAAGCAAAGTGTAACCCATTTGTTTCCATGAGAATAATCCAGTTGGTGTTCGCGAAGATGTTTTCAAAGCTTGAGCCAAATTCTTGGAGATGGTCCTTGGTAATGTATGCAACCCTATATGAAGGGAATTCCCCGTGTATACTTGAATTGCGTTTTTATTCAACACGGCCCAATCATTAGTACCGTCCAAGTTCAAACTAATAAACGATTTATTAGAGGAGGAAGGAAATAAATAATTCCTAGATGAAGAACTAACCAAGATTGAAAAGGGAGTGGTTGAGATTAATTTTTGATATGTTGATACAAATCCTCCATATAATAATCTTTTCCACCATAATTGAAATTCAAGTGTACTTCTTACTGAATCAATGGAAGAAATTTCCAGAAGACCATATATTGATAATAAAGAGCCTCGTCTTATATAAACAGGAACCGACGGAGGGGAGTTTATTGAAAGCGCAGTTTGGGGGGTTCCTAATGTTTTAAATTCAGCATTCTCCAAAATTCTATGACTTTTTAATTCTTTAGATTCTTGAATATTTTCAACATCTGTAATTGTTTTATTCTCCGAGATTTTCCCCAATCCATTGGTGGAAGATTGTTTAATCGAAATTGACCTTGTAATGTTCCAATGATGTAAAACCCTAGAACTTTGTCTTTTTAAGTTATTTATCATTCCCTATACCCTATTTCCAGTTCTCTATCTTGTTACTTTATGTTAATTTTTAAGAGGTCTGATCAAACCCTGTGATTTGGGATCGAACGAAAAAAAATGGTCGTAGTACTTCCCAATTGGTCAAATTCAAAAGAAAGATGGTAGTAGTTTATTTATATATGATTAGAGAACTACAGGTCGGGTAAAGTATAATGTTCGAAGAATTATAGTTAGAGGTAGTTAGAGGTCTGTAGTACTATAATATCGTAACCAGAATTTGATTGATTACTTTTACACTAATCGTTTTCTATTTGTTATTTATAAAATGACCCTACCAAAACAATAAAGAAATCACAATTGGTACTATAAATGCAAAAGTTGAAGTGAAATGTATGCCATTATTTGCCTTGGATACTGCTCGTTTAAGTTCAGAATCTAACGGACCTCTTGATGTTTGTTTAGTTATAACCAGAATGTTTGCTGGCGCTGATTCATTAAATGTTCGTAGTCCAATTGAAATTTCAAATCTTTCCAAATCATAAACTAAATAAACATACTTTAAAATGTTTAATCCAAAGGTTACACTTGGGAAATTATCCAGAGGGGTAGTTATAGCCAACATACATTTGTCATCTTCTTGAGTTATCAAACTCGAAATGGGGACTGATATCGAATTATTTGCTAATCCAAACTTGAACGCAATGAACTCATCTTCTGAATCCAACATATCACAGGATATTTCCTGGAATAAAGCAGATGAATCATAAGTTATACCTAAATTTTGGACTAATGACTTAAGTATATTCAGAGGCAATTCTGAATTGGGTAGATTATAATCTAACTGTACAGGCATCGACTTGTCATAAAGTCTTTTAAATTCTTCAGTTTCGTAATTTTCAAGCCAAATTTCACGACTAGATAATCCAAATTCCCATTGACTTGCAAGATGAGAATCAATTGGTCTAGTTTCTAAAAAGTCAAATTTTGAATAATCTATAGCTCCAAATAATATTGTTCCATTTTTGGCTTCTTCGGTGTTCATAAACATCAGATAAACATTTCTTTGGGTTATATTTTGTTGAACTAAAAGACTAGGTAAATTAGCATATTCCTTTTTACCAGCCAATGATTGTAATTCCAACCAAGTTGGACCAAGCCCTAATACTCCTATAACTTGATTGAATACATGAGAAACTCCAAATGTTAGATTGAACACTTGAAAATTATCATTAAATTTTATATCATCTTGTCCCCAAACACCTGCAAATGAAAATGTATCATCGTCAGGATCATTATAAACAAAAAATTTCTTTGCAGGGTGTTGATAAAAAGTTGTGGATTGATTCGGGTCAAACACTCCAAAGCCAGTACAATTTGAATTATCCGAAGCATCTGTTTCACTCTGAAAGTCTTCTCGATCGATAATAACATATGGGAAAATATATTGATAACCTGATTTACATGTTACATTAGGCAACATTACTAACATATCTGCATATGAATCACTTATAAGAAGAGTAACTGGTTGGTTATTGGATCCAATTTCTAGGTCAGTGACAAAGCTTCCGTTAGTGGAATAAATATCCATTTGAGCAAAGCCTTGGTTATTGTCATCTCTGATAGTGAGCCCCGCCTTGGCAATAGATACAAGATTTGAAAATAGCACTATAAGTAAAAGCCAATAATTCATATTTTGGTCATAGAAAGAGAAACAAGTTTAAAGAAAAAGAGAATTCATAAAGATCGACACATATACATCTAGGCTTTTTACATCATCAACATCACGTAAATCTTTTATAATTAAGATTTCTTTTCTTGACAATATTTTAAATTATTTTTTTTTCTTTTCAAAGTGTACCCCAAGTGACGTAGTCAATTCCAGATCTTTAAGTCATACAACTTTTTCTTTAGATGTGTTGGTAACAGACTATAAAACTGTGTTTTATATCACCTGCCTCGCTTCTGGCTTCCACTATAAATGCAGTCAAAAACATCAACACTTATAAAGAATTACCGATTCAGGTAAGATGCAAACCATCTTATTTGTTCGGTTATTTATGAAAGATTACAACTATAATTACGTTGATCTTTTACTGCATATTCTATTGTCTGAAAAGTCTAATTAAAAGAATAACATTTCATAGTTTTTTTTTAAAGAAAAAGCTCCCTCGGTAGTGTATATCACAAATCAGCTAATTTATTTTTTGCACCACTTGTAGTATGCATGACTAGTCAGATCTCCCAACAATGACACCAATATACCATCTGTTGGCAAGCAATTCGTAGGATCATTATATAGAGATTGGGTGCTAAAAATCCCGATAACAACATACAGCTCCTCTTAAACTAAAATAAATATGTAAAAACGAAAGCTGCAACTATTTCTATATAAACATGGTTAAAGATATTAACAAACTCAAACCAATGACGCAGAAAGTATTGACACTGGTGTGACTTCCGCCAGATTTCTTCTCACTACCAGCACTAAGATTGCTTCCAGTACTATTGTTTGTTGCGCCAGTAGTTGGTACTGATGAAGTAATAACTTCAATGTCTTCCTTATCAGTAAAATTTACTGGTGCTATTGAAACTTGAAATCCATCCAAATCAACAACAATGTATGCACTTCTTAAAATATTATCCCCAAATAACATATATGGACTTGTAGAAGTTTGAGCTAAAATCCCAAGATAACATTGCCTTGTGTTTGCTTGAATCAATAAATCAGTAACTGGAACTTTAATTATTTGATTTCCAAATTTTAAATTCAATGTGACTGATTTTGGTATATTACAATTAACCACGTATGCTTGCGCTTTTTGACTCCAAATACCCCCTAATGCTCGAGCAAGACTTTGTAATACGTCTGACGTAACATACGATAATGTTGAACCGGTATCAAGAACAACTCCACCTGGTCTGGATAAAAGATTTCGTGAGCTTGTCCTACTTTGAATATCAATTGAATCAATTCCAACTTGAACTCTAACGGGTACCTTTATCTCGGCATAACTTCGTTGCATTGGAAGGGTTTGCAAATTTCCAACATACTTGGCATGATCAATTGCTCCAAATAAAATACTTCCTTGCTTATCACTTGCTTTTCCCAAGTAGATTGAATAAAGTGCTCTATTAATCGTTCCTTGATTTCTTAACTTTACAGGTAAATTTTCGTACGTAAAACCAAACTGAGTGGTTGTTTCTAAACCAGGTAACCCAATTCCTAAGACCCCAACATCAGATGAACTTTGATTGGCAATTGCAAATGATAAATTTGCCACTTCCGTATTACCAATAAATACATTATCATAGCCCCAAATTCCAACTGCAGCTGATCCATCAGCGTATTGAATTTGGAATGGAATGGTCCTATTTTGAACAAAAGTATCTGACCGTTCCGTGTTAAATGAACCTAGTTCAGCACAAGTGTTACTGGAACCACCACTGGCTCCACCTGACCCTCCTCCAATAGTAGGAGTTTGAAACCCATCAGGTTCGAGTGTTATTGTTGTTGAGAATATAACAGGTTTTTTGTGAATGTCGCTGGATTTTGTAGGAGGAGGAACATCTAATTCTTGGTTTTCATTAAAGATATCAACGCCAGTGCCCAAACCAAAATGATCAACTTTATTTTTGGCATCACGCTTTCTTTTAGATGAATACATACAACGAACATCATGAGACATTACCCATAAATCAGAAGATCCAGTGTCTATCAAAACTCCAACTGAATCATTATTTGAACCAATTGATAAATCAGCTAAATAAAACGTTTGTTGATTTAAAATAACCATATTAAAAGAACCATCGGGGTCTTCTCTCTTCACTATTCTGGCTGGTCCAGAATCTGAAAGATCTGCTCTTGAATCCCCACGACGAATACTGAAATCTATTTTAAAAGGAGTGACATTTTTACCAGATGTAAATGATATTGAAAATAATGCAAAAACTATGAATGATACTAGCGGATGCATGGTTAAAAAAAGGGTTTCCTAAAAAATAATACAACCTTAATTTAAAAACAAAAGGATATATAAAAGTTTTAAATATCAAACTGGAAAAAAGAAAGACTGAAGATAGGGTTGGCTATACATATATATATAGCACAACAGTAATAAATCTCACAAAATCTGAAGGAGGGTCTTGGTCCTGCGATCAGTCAACAAAGTTGGTAAAATACCCGGCTGAAATTTTATTCCAAAAACCGCAATCAAAAAAAAAAAAAAAAAAAAGAAAACGTAATTAATGACCAGGAACTTCCGTTTGGACTGGGCACATAATACAGGGGTAAGTCGAGTTCTGCGCCCCTGTGCTAGGCTATTTTTAGCTAACGCCCGAAAGAGCTTGAAAATATAAGTATATATAAAAGATAGAGAGAGAAGCCAGCTTATAACATCATTTGACGAGGCTTATAAAAATTTCGTTATAAAACAAGTTACGTCAAAATAGGATATTTATGCAACCAGGGCAATTTCAATGATGCAAATGCCCCACCATGAGCTAGACCACCCGAAATAACGGTAGCTAAATTTTTGTTCTAGGTTGGTTAATAATGATGTAGAAGTATTTTATGTTTTCCTGTACCGACGCGATGGGCTATGTCAATGGACACACTTCCAAATGATGTAATTATATGTGTATATAATTCAAGAGAGGGGAGCGAGCGAGACCGTGTTAGTCCTATATTTTACTTTAGCCTTTGCACAGCCTTGATTACTCTGTTTTTTTTCTTGGCTCTTTCTGAATATTATTAAATTATGGATTGGTATTACTGAACCACCCAATTTTCGGTCTTTAGGCCAAAGATAATACTCATTCGCAGTCTCCGATGGTTGTAGATTTATGTATTGGTGCTTATAGACGGGAAACCTTACATTTTACGAGCTGTAAAGCAAGCTGCAGAAAAACTAACCAACTCTTATGATCATAGAATTACAAAATCGCCGATTGCAATTATGCTAAGAATTGTGGATTTGAAAGCTTTGTGCAATTCGTATCATTGCCAGCATATCATAATTTAGGATTTCTAAATTTGTTCACACTTCCCTGAAAAATAGGGGAAACAAATGACATGGCCTATTTTCAAGTATCTTAAAATCAGGTACTACGAACGTACAAACCTACGTGGGTGGAATACCATCTCATGAAATTGAAGTTTAACTTCCCTATTCCAATCGCATCTTTCTAGAAAACAAACCTTGCGTAGAACAGAAGAATATTATCAAGATTATAAGAATTACAATAGAAAAAGATTGGAAACGTGGCGAATACTTCAGCCCATTGCTAAACTTTCGTGTAAGTACAAAAGGAACATGATAAGCTTTCATGTTTATTGAGCCAAGAAAATTATATTTGTTAACCTGCTAGTTTTTGAACTATTTGGATAACCGCTTTCAAATCTATGACGATCTTGGCAAAGATCTTTTCATCTTTTCTTAAAAGGTCAAGATTGCAATTGCATAATGCTGTTGGAATAAACTTTAAATCTACTAATCTATTTTTGTTCATTTCTACCTGACTGTGACGAGGATCTGCAATCAGCAACATAATACAAAATACAAGAAGTAGAAGGGTCATCCAAAGATATAATCTCGTGACAGGGCTCCTAATACTTTGTAATGTGCAGTAATTATACTTGGCAAAATATTATTCATTAAGTAAAAACACCAAAGAAAGCTGCAAATCTAATTATATAAACATAGTTAAAGATATTAACAAACTCAAGCCAATGGCGTAGAAAGGATTAATTTCGGTGTAACTTGCACCAGATTCCCTTTCGTTTCCAATAATACTACTACTACTACTACTACTACTGCCACTGCTAATGCTGGTACTACCTGTGCTTCCGGTAGTGCTTGTTGCACCTGTAGTTGGTACTGATGAAGTAATGACCTCAATGTCCTCATCATCAGTAAAATTAACTGGTGCCAAAGAAACTTCAAAGTCATCGAAATCAACAACAACATATGCACTTCTTAAAATATTATCCCCGAAGATCATAAAAGGAGCTTGAGAACTTTGTAGTAAAACTCCAAGAAAACATTGTGATGCAGTTGCTTGAAATACTAAATCACTAACCGGAACTTTAATTGTTTGATTTCCAAATTGTAAATTTAATGTGGCTGATTTTGGTTGATTACAATCAACGATGTATACTTGCAGTTCACTGTCAAAAGTACCTCCTAATGCTTCACCAAGATTCTGTAAAACCTCTGAACTGACCAGTGATAATGTTGAGCCAGTATCAAGAACAACTTCGCTTGAACTGGATAAAATACTTCGTGATTTTGAATCATTTTGAATGTCAATTGAATTGATTCCAATTTGAATTCTATTGGGAACACCTACCTGGGAATTTGCTTGCATTGAATGAGTTTGTAAATCCCCTACAAACTTGGCATGATCAATTGCTCCAAATAAAATACTTCCCTGGCTATCGCTTGCTTTTCCCAAGTAGATTGAATAAAGTGCTCTATTAATCGTTCCTTGATTTCTTAACTTTACAGGTAAATTTTCATACGTAAAACCAAACTGGGTAGTTGTTTCTAAACCAGGCAACCCAATTCCTAAAACCCCAACATCAGATGAACTTTGATTGGCAATTGCAAATGATAAATTTGCCACTTCAGTATTACCAATAAATACATTATCATGACCCCAAATTCCAATTGCAGCTGATCCATCTGCAAATTGAGTTTGGAATGGATTGGTATTATTTAAAACAAAAGTATCTGACCGCTCCGTGTTAAATGAACCTAGGGCTGTACAGGTATTACTGCCGCCACTGTCTCCTTGTCCTGATCCAATTATCTGGGTTTGGAACGCTTCATCCCGAAGAATTAATGTTGTGAATGAGTCAGATTTCCCTTGAATGCTATTAGACTTCGTTGGAGGAGGAAATAATGCTTCCCGTTCTTCCTTATAAATATTAGCAACACCAGTACCTGAATCAAAATGGTTAACTTTATTTTTGGCATCACGTTTTGTATTAGACGTAGTTGAACAAGCAACATCGGGAGACATGACGAATAAATCAGAAGACCCAGTGTCTAACAAAACACCAACTGACTCTTTATTTGAACCAATTGATAAATTGGCTAAATAAAATGTTTGTTGGTTTAGAATAACCATATTTAAAGAACCATCGGGATCTTGCCTTTTCTCTAACTTGGCTTGACCGGAACCTGAAAGATCTGTTCTTGAATCCCCACGACGTATATTGAAATCCATTTTAATAGGAGAGACTTTTGTACCAGATATAGGTACTATTGATAGCAATGCAAAAACAATGAATAACAACTGCATGGTTGCAAAAAAGGGTAGCAAGATATAGACTTATAGTTTTAAACTTAAAAGCAATGGGATTTAAAAACTATCTAACGACCAAACTACGAAATAAATAATAGTTATGGGGATATCTTGGAGTAATATATATACCATAATGATAGATCTGACTGGATCTCGGGGAGAAGGTCACTAGCAAGGCGCACCAGCTAAAATAACCAATTGGAATTTTATTCGAAATTCCTTGAAACAAAAGAAGGAAAACATAATAAATGATCAGGAATTTCAGTTGAATGAGGCACAGGAACGACCATGGTTCACTTTATTGGGTGGTTTTAAAAGCGAGAGTTCGCATATAAATTAAGGGTTTACGTCATTGAGGAAGGCTTGGGAGATTTCCGCCAATGAGCAAGACAACAAAACGAGGCGGGGTAGGGTACAACGGAGCATTTGGATCGGATGTATTTGAAGTTATTTAGGTACAATATAAACGTACCATAGGATGACGGGGCACGAAAGTGTGTTCTTCTTTCATTACTCAGCCTTAACAATTCTTGGCAGGCAATGCTTTATGTTTAATTTAGGAACTAATAATGGTTGGATTAGATATGTATGAGCTATATTAGCAAGGGAATATACAAATACAGTGTAGCGATACATTAATAAGTCGGGTTCTTCCCAAGCTTGGCCTACTACTGCGACAAGTATACCAAATTTTGGGAATTCCATAAAGGTGTGTATCAACTTGAATTAATTTATAGTATTTCGACTATTTCTTACATATTGTATTATCTTGGTGGGGAATACTTGGGTTTGATTGGTTTTCTTTTCGGATAGGTTTAGATTCAAAGAAGGCTTCCTTTATATTTACGTTTTGTTTACCCTAAACTAAAATAACTAAAAATACTACATAAAGTTGTAAATTTTCTATATAAATATTATTGAAGATAATAATAAACTTAAACCAATAACGTAGAAAGTAGTGATACCGATGTAACTTGCATCCGATTGCTTGCTGCTGCCATTGTTATCACCATTGCCACTGCTGTTGTCGCTCGTCGTACTGCTGGTAGTACTCTTCGTGGTGCTACCTGTGGTGGCGCTACTGGTAGTACCAGTAGTGTTCTTAGCAGTGTTGCTGGTGGTGTTCTTAGTACTGGTGGTGCTCTTAGTGGTGCTGCTGGTTGTGCTCTTAGTGGTGCTAGTAGCGCCACTAGTTGGTACTGATGAAGAAATAACTTCAATGTCTTCCTCATCAGTAAAATTAACTGGTGCTAAAGAAACTTGATAATCATCTAAATTAACAACAACATAAGCATTTCTTAAAATATTATCTCCTAATACCAAATATGAACTTGAAGAACTTTGAGCTAAAATTCCAAGATAACATTGCGAGCTAGTTGCTTGAATCAATAAATCAGTAACTGGAACTTTAATTGTTTGACTTCCAAATTTTAAGTTCAATGTAGCTGACTGTGGTTGATTACAATCAACAATATAGGCTTGCAGTCTACTACTATAGGAACCGCCTAATGCCTGTCCAAGACTTTGTAAAACATCTGGTGTAACATACGATAATGTTGAACCGGTATCAAGGACAACTCCACTTGAACTGGATAAAAGATTTTGGGAGTTTGATCCACTTTGAATATCAATTGAATCAAGAGCAATTTGAATTCTAACTGGCATATTTATCTCGGCATAAGTTTGTTGCATTTGAAATGTTTGCAAATTTCCTACAAACTTGGCATGATCAATTGCTCCAAATAAAATACTTCCTTGACTATCACTAGCTTTTCCTAAGTAGATTGAGAAAAGTGCTTTATTAATAGTCCCTTGATTTCTTAACTTTATAGGTAAATTTTCATACATATAACCAAATTCAGTAGTGGTCTCTAACCCAGGTAACCCAATTCCCAAAACCCCAACATCAGACGAAGATTGATTCGCAATTGCAAATGACAAACTTTGAACCTTTGTTTCTCCAATAAATACATTATCACTACCCCAAATTCCAACTGCAGCTGAGCCATCAGCATATTGAATTCTAAATGGACCGGTGTTATTTTGAACAAAAGTATCCGACCGTTCCGTGTTGAACGAACCTAATTCAGTACAAGTATTACTGCCTCCTCCACCTCCTCCTGACCCTCCTCCGATTGAAGGAGTTTGGAACCCGTCAGGTTGGAGAGTTGTTGTGAAAGCATTAGCTTTCCCTTGAACGTTACTGGATTTCGTAGGAGGAGGGAGAATTACGTTCCTCTTTTGCACAACACCAGTACCGGAACCAAAATGGTTGGGTTTATCACGTTTTGTATTAGATGAAGCTCTACAATAAACATCATGAGACATTACCCATAAATCCGAAGATCCGGTGTCTATTAACACTCCGACCGAATCTTGGTTTGAACCAATTGATAAATTAGCTAAATAAAACGTTTGTTGGTTTAAAATAACCATGTTTAAAGAACCATCGGGATCTTGTCTCTTCTCTAATCTGGCTGGTCCGGAATCGGAAATATCGCTTCTAGAATCTCCACGACGAATATTGAAATCTATTTTAAAAGGTGTGACATTTTTACCAGATATAGGTGTTATTGATAGCAAGGTAACTAGTATAAATAACAAGTGCATGGTTGCGAAAAAGGGGTTGTACAAGTTTAAGTATAAAGCATAAGAATATGTTAAAAAAAGTGGAATATATCACTACCACATCTGTTTTAAATAAAATCTCAAGCAAGGGTCTGCGGCCAGTTAGTCATGGAACAATGGATTATTGGTTATGAAATTTTGTCCCGAAATCCCTAAATAATAAATAAAAAGAAAACATAATAAATGATCAAAATTTTGCCCTGAATGAAGCACGGGTAGCAAAACTTTGCCTCCACTCGCCCCTATATATTATTTTTAATATAACGGTTTTACACTCATAACTCTCACTATCAGTTATTTTCTTGGTTCTGTTGGAGCAGGGCCCTGTTTCATAACCAAATTTTCATCATTTTTTCTTAATCTCGGATAAAAGAATACACGGATAAAACATCGTGACAAATACAAGAATTATCTTGTGCTACACTTTCATGGCTTTAAACTATATACTAGTTCTATACGTACTATCAGTAACCCCTATATAAGTGCAAATCTGGGCTAAGCCAGGTTTTGTTACACAATTTAAAGGGGGCGGGCGTGCAGGGGGGCTGGGTTATCATCTCTTTTGTTGCAGTAATCGCGACTATTTGTAGATCTCAATCCATGTGGGGATCTACGCAAGTGGTTAAATATTCCGCTACTATATCATTATCGAATTCAAATCCAGATAACTTCCCCACATACTCATTTACTAATTCATCATTAAGTTGAATCTTTGAAGTTATCGGAATTATTTCACCTTCTTGTTGTTGTTCTTCAACCTTTAAGAATGCAAATAATTCACAAACTTTTTCACTATATCTTATAAAATTATCCTTTGAACCAAAATAATAATTTACGAGTATTTCCCATGTAGGTTTAGATACGTGAGATTTTAAATCAAATAATAGTTCGGTACTATCATTTTCATTATTCTTCAACTCTGGGGTTGGTTGTTGTAAATATTGGTTAAACTCTAGTAATAAATTAGTAGTTAATTTAAAGAATTCCACTATTTGTAACTTCAGTTGAATAATAGGATTATTTAAAAACTTATTCAAAGTAATTTGAAACTGATTGAGAATTATATTATAAATCTTATCAAGTTGTAATTTAAATTTTGAATTCTTCTGTTTAATTGAATGTCGTAAGATTATTAAGAAGATCCCTTGATAAACCAATGCTTGATAAAAAGCCTTTATATAGTAAACTGAATAATTATCAAGTATAGCTTGAATTATTCCACCTGGTTGATTATGTTGTCTGTTCCATAAATCGTCTAGCAAATTAAAATGATTGAACATATTTAACATGGTGGTTAAATAGGAAGTATATCTTAAACTAGGGAAATAATTTGATTCAATTCTAATGAACGATAACCATCTTACAAATAAAACAAGTACTGCTTGATTTTTAACTAATAATTCAACTTCTTTGCTTGTTATACTCGAATTATTACGAGTTTGAAATTGGATCAAACCAGGTCGCACGACGTTAAAGATGTTGGCATATAATTCCAAATATCCTTTAATTATATCACGGTTTTGGCTCATGGAATTTTTCGATCGCTTATAACATATTCCTAGAATTTCCAACAAGAATTTAGTCATAGAATTTGGCAAATTATTTCCATATAACGAATTTAATAATCGTTTATGAGGTACAAGTGTATTTTTCAATTGATTTGAAACTAATAATGAACCTTTAAACTGGAAAAATGTGAATTCAACTTCAATCCAACGAATTTGAATCCAATATTTGGCTAATAGGGTAAATTCTCTAGTTTGAGGGTATTGTCTATGTACTTCTTGTTCTTGGTTTGCTTCTTCCAATTCTGGAGTCGATTCTTTGGAAGGATCTTCAATTATATCAACAAAATCATTATTTAAAACAATATAATTCAATAGATTGTTAAATTCAAGGTAATTTTCAATAATCATATTATTATAACCATAATAATTTTTAAGAATAAAATACCAATCAAGCAAATAAATCAAATCAGTTAATGTTTCATATGATAAGATTTTCAATTTGAGAGTTTTAGAAATTTTAATCCAATCATTAAGAATATCTTGTCTTGGATGGAAAATTGCTGTTCTTTCCAACAAGAAATTTTGTAATCCATTAATTTCAAATAATAAACCATTTGCCATGATTAAAAACATTATTGATAAATTTCTCAATTCAATTATGGTGAATTCAATGGTTTTACTTAAATTTTTAGGATCTTCATCATCGATTTTTAATAATTTTTCATAGACTAATTTTGCTTGTATTTTCATTTCTTGATGATTTTGTAAATCAATCAAAATTTCAGCTATTGAATTCATATATAAATCAAACAAAGTTTCAAATATCCCGAAATTATTTGGCAATAAACGTTTAATCCGTTTAATTTCCACAATTGTTAATTCAAACATTCGAGACTGGTCTTCAACTAGTAAATATTGAATCAAGTCCGTACTAGTGCCATTTTTATTTGTTACTCCATTTTGATGATGTTTCTGACCATTTTCTAGTCCAAATGTAGACGTTATAAAAGAAATTGCTGGCTGGGATGAATTTTCTCTTGGTTCAGGCTGTAATTGATTATGATGGTTTTTCTGGTCAGAAATATGATTTAGATTAAATTGTCGAATTATCTTTGGAATAGTCTTGTTAAGAACATGTACTTTCTCAGGCGATGCAGAAGACTCGTTTGAAACTTCTGATGTTGGTACGGTTGTTACTGTTGTTGCTGATAGTATAGACGAGGTTACCATTGAAGGTATTGAAACCGGATTTGAGGTATTAAATTTTAATTTCTTAATATTACTTCTCTTTTTCCGTTCTTTAATTTTACCTAACTCTTCTCGGGAAGGTGGTTGAGGTGGTTGTAACAAACATCGATTTATACGTTTAAATTTCTTACAAGAAGAACAAGGAATTTGTAAATCACACTTTATCTTAAGTAATTTACATGGTCCACAACTATAACTTCTTCGTTGTCGTTTCTTTGGCTTATTATCCAAACTACCAGCTGCATTTTCTATTGATTGTGATATAGGAGTAGCAGCTTCACTGGAACCATATTCATCAAGTTGCATTGGGGTGATGGTTGCCTCTGGTGAATCACCTGAAGAGTCGCCACTTGGTTGCAAACCATGTGAGGGATCAAAATTTGGTATATGATCACCCATTATTTAGTCGTTCGATAGCCCAACAGATTTAAATGTTGAACGACGATTTTGTGTCTTGGGTAAAACGTTTGAGTTTTAAATGTTGGAGTTTGTCTTTGAGATATATCCTGGATCAGGGCTGACCCCCTAATAAACGTTCAAAAAAGTGTTTCAAAAAAAAAAACTTCCTTCAAAACGCTACTCCAGATGATGCAGATAAATCAGGTTATTTATAATAGGCTAAAACTTGATTATAAGTAGAAATTATAAATCGGTTTTACCTGGTTCCTATTTTTTTTTAAAAAAAAAAAGCTTAAAATCGATCGGGTTTAAAAGAAAAACAATAATAATAGCCTGCATTTGTATGTAAGAATGGATTGTTTTTTTAAAGTTTTAACCCCCATATGCATTTTTTTTATTTTTGCCCATCCTCGGAATTATTCTAATTGTGTGCTGTTTTTTTTTTTAGTTTTACCTGTCGACGTGACTCGTACTCCTGGTCACATAATTTTTCTATTGTCTAGATTGTTATGGGGAGAGAAATTTGATTATGTTTTAGTTGCGGGGGTGAGGTTTACACATTTATTGTTGCCATGTTTTAAAAGTTAGAATGTCAATAATAAAATAAAACCGGTGGGTAGTTAGACAACTTTTAAGGAGGGGAATACCATTTCCGTTTGGTCGCCTTTGAATAAATCCATGATTAATATCCGTATTTTTTGCCAAGATTAGCACATAGCTTTTCTTTTTTTTCTTTCTAAGTTTAGAATTCTAGACCTGATTCAAGTCTTTAATTGTAGATTATTGTAAACGGGTAGAATGGAATGTTGCCAGATATGGTTAACCTCTCTTGGTTTTCAAATATAATGAGCCACAACCTAATGACGTTATGTGTTATTTTTTAACCTACGTATTTGCCACCCATTCTATTCCATTTACGTCAATGTTATTTTTGATTAAGTAATGAAATAATACGCGTGTGAACTTTCCAACAATAAAACCAGATATGATGACTAACAAACGTTGACCATTCGAAGGCTAAAAATAATGTTTATTTATGCTTCTTAATAAGCCTTGTTAACGGTGAATATTTTCAGAGCTCCTTTTCTAAGAATGAACTCCTAATTTTTGTATTGGACTGTATGATATAGTTTAGCTTAGTCAAGGAAGTCATCGATGAGTTTGTATCATTAATCATAGGAATATGTCTATATTGTCATAAAATATCTGGTTACCCTTGGATATTGATAAACTTCCAAGTGTGTACTAATCTCAAAGTAACCAAACCAGTATCATTCTATCAGTTGTTTTGCAACCAAATAGTATAATGAAACCACAACAAATAAATACCCAGCAAATTGAACATACCCTTAGATATAATAAATTGATCATATCAACTTCGACCTATTCAAAGAGTTAGATATTCCATACCATTTCCTCTTTGGTGTCTGTTGTACAATAACTTACCCTTCTTTAGCCCACTATAGAAGAAATCGGTAAATACACGATCTAGCAAAAAAAATTATGGCCAATTGTATCTACGGAATTTTTAATCCTTCAACTCTATGCAGTCTCTAGGTAGCGGGAAAAAAATTTCAACTAAATAAACCTTCCAGATTTGAACTTTAAACTAAAGAGGTTTGGGTTTACTACGCTATTAAAGATTTCATTTGGGAACTAGACGATCGTGGTAAATAAACTGCAATTCAAATTTCTTTCTAAATCAAACAATTGAATTCAACTTGGCATTTTCCCTTACTTTTTTATATATCCACAAATCTTATATGATGATATCTTCAAAATCTACTCCTTTATTAAGGAAAGCACTTCAACAAACCCCTAGATTAATAGCTGCATCAAGACAATTTTCAATCACTTCCATCCGTCACAACACCGTTGATGACTTGCCAAATTTAAATTATTTACCAAGAAAGAAACCAACTGGTGACAATGTTGTTCCTTTAGTTAATCCAACTGACAAATATAAGGATCAAATTGAAGAATTACATAAATTCGGAACTTATATCATCACATGTTTACCTAAATTCGTACAACAATTTTCTGTTTGGAAGGATGAATTGACTATTTATGTTGCTCCATCTGCCCTTAGACCAGTTATGGTATTTTTAAAGAATCATACTGCTGCCCAATTTAAATCATGTATGGATGTTACAGCTGCTGATTATCCTTCAAGAACCAATAGATTTGACGTGGTTTATAATTTATTGTCGGTAAGACACAATTCCAGAATCAGAGTCAAAACTTATGCTAATGAAACAAGTTCTGTTCCTTCACTAGTACCAATTTTCCAAGGTACAAATTGGTTTGAAAGAGAAACCTATGATTTATTTGGGATTTTTTTCGAAGGTCATCCAGATTTAAGAAGAATTATGACCGATTATGGATTTGAAGGACATCCTTTAAGAAAAGATTTCCCAACTACTGGTTATACTGAAGTAAGATATGATGAAGAAAAAAAGAGAATTGTATATGAACCACTAGAATTAACTCAAGCTTGGAGAAATTTCAGTGTTGGTTCTTCTGTTTGGGAACCTGTTGGTGAAGGTAAAGATTTTACCCCAGAATCTTTTAAATTACCAACTCCAGAACCTGAACCAGAAAAGGAAGGCGAACAAAAGAAGTAGATTACTGTTTTTTCTTTGTCTATATATATATTTGTATTCATTATACACACACATACAGAAACATCGCTCTTACTTTAATGCTTCAATTTCTTGATTCAATTGATTCAATTCTTGTCTCTTTGAAGTTAAAAATTCCTCTAAACTATTAACTTGGGTTTGAATTTCTTCAATATCATTCTTAACTTGAGATAAATCCTTGTTTCCACCACTTGTTTTTATTGAGGTTAATTTTTCTTGTTTATACTTCAATAATTGTTCATATTCATATTTTATCAACATAAAATCTTGTTTTTCTTGAGCTTCAGATTTAACTCCTGATTGAACTTTATCTAATAATTTTTCTAAATCACCCAACTCTCGTCTTAATCTAACTTCTTCCCAATCTGTACCTTCTGTAGCCGAGAAATCGGTTCCTCGTTCTCTAATTGAAGAACCTTGTCCAATCTTATTAAGATAACTCTCAGCAAATGATCTTTTGGAAGCTTGAGTAGCAGTAGTTTGTCTAGGTTGAGATTGAGCATTCAAGTCATAATTAGGAACCTCTTTAGAAAAAGTTGCTCTTAAACTTGCAGGAACACCACGAGGTATCCTCTTACCTGCTTCTCGTTGATTTAAAATATGTAAAAACACTAATGTTTGATCTTTATCAATGGTTTCAAATGATTTAGGATTAACCAAATTCCAAGCCGATGAAATATCACTTGAGGGGACTTTTTGTAAGCTTGCATATAAGGAATTTAAAGATTCAAATTTAATTCTTCCATATGAATCACTATTTGAATTATAAATTGTTTCATATGTGGCTTTATCAGTAGGAGATATATACCAATCAAAGTCATCTCTTAACCCTTCTTCATCGTCATCATCAAAATCAATCCCAAGATTACTACTATTAACTGCCTTGTTGGCTTGAATGATTGCTGCCTTAGACGAGGGAATTAACCACGAAGGTAATTCCGTAGGAACATCATCAATTGAGCCATTAACCAAATCAAAAATCAATCTCATAGTAATACAAAACTCTTCAAAATCTAATTTCCCATCATTATCAATATCACTTAATTCCCAAATCTTAGATAATTGGGAATCTCCTAATCGAGAATTCTTCAACACTGGGGCAACTTTATCACCAGTGACTTTATTATCAACTGGTTTCAATCCTTGAAAGATTTGCCAATATTTCAGGATTTCCGATTCTTCTAAACGAGGCATTGTATTGTGTGTGTGTAGTGTACTATTGTCTTTTATTTGTTAAAGAGTTTAGTTTGTTGGAAGGTATTGGGCACAGTTCGAAAAAATCGGAATTAAAAGGTGCGGAATATCATTTTAAATCTACACAGTTTTTACTTTTGTTTCATTTCTTGTTTTCAACCAGCTAGAAACGTAGAATTTAGTTAGAGAGGATGTTCAACTCGTTCGTAGTTCCCTCATGGAGATTTATGTGCAAGTTGTATAGTTAACGTATTCCAACGGCGAACATATGTTGTTTGAATTTGTTAATTGTTTCTTGAGTATCCGCAGTTGTGTGAATTGCATATGACGACGACCCAGTTTTGGAAAAAGTTATTGCAACCTTGAAGACTATCCAAGCTATTCCATTCGGAAAAGGTATCATTTATTATTGTTTTTCCTACAGATTCGATACAGGCTGAGTTGGGTAATCTTCATGGCAGTGAATTCGCCAGTCACCCTGGTATCCACAAGGTGTATTATCGGTTAAAACTCTATTTCTGGTTGCCAGAGATGAGAAAGACTATCCAGAAATATCTACATTCTTGTCGTGCTAGTACTAAACCACTAACTCAGAAATTTGGTAAATTCCACCCACTAAGGCTCTGGATATTGTGTCTGGTTCTCCAGACTGCTTTACTAGTTCTAAGCAAGTTGTCAATGCTGTGTTTCTCTAATCGACGCAATTCACACTACTGCAGAAACTCAAGAAATCATTAATATTTTCAAACAATTCTATTTTCCGTTACATGGAATTCCGGAATTAAAAGTCATGGATATAGGTTCCATCTTCACATCATCCACATTCACTGATTTTTTTATCCAAGCTCAAGATTGAGCATTTTAAATCTGTTACAGCTGATCGCCAATCAAATGGAAAACTGTAGACTGTGATTTAATAGTAATTTCAGATATATCATGGTGTAGATAGTGTAGATGAAGTGATTTCTGAAAATTTTACAGGAATTATCTATTTAAAAGAAAAAGAAAAATAAAAAAAAGAGTATGGGTTAATAATTATCTATGAGGTTCACAATCGAAGAGAAAATGCTTCAGTTAGGTTTTAAATATCTATCTAACAACTTCTATTTTTAATTGACCATTTACAAGCATAGATAACTAAAACATTGAGTGTATAATCATTAAATTCTCTCCAAATTATAGTGCAAATTTTGGCTAGCCTTTTTTCTTTGTAATCTCCAGATTTCGCAATATAAAAGGAGCTGCAAAAATCCAAAATCCAAATTCAAAATTTACAAATACTCACCACTTTCTTTTCTCTTTTTCTTATTAACTTTGCTTAAATTCATAATAATTCATAACTAAGAATAAGTAATACATTTATAAACATATTAGAATAATTACTAACCTTTATGTCATAGTTCCATATTGATTTCAGACAATTTGTTATAATATTGGATTCAGCGGTTAACATTATCACATTAATCAAGACTTTCATATTACAATTATCAAGTTTAAGAACAATTATAAATCATATTGGAGATATTTACAAGTTGAAATGAGTTGGAATTGGTTGAATTGTTAAGATTTTGGTTGTTGGTTGGTTGTTGGTTAGATTTTAAGGGCTGATCTGTTTGTGATCGACAGATCTTGAATGGTGGAATATTGTGAGAGGATGAGGATAGAGAGCAAACATTAGAAGATCACCTTGACTTTCCTCATATTACTAACTTATTATTTTTAGTGACACATATCTGTTTGTGATCGACAGTTATTGAGGTGTTATTGTGCGAACATGAGGTTAGAGAGAGCAAACTTAGAAGATCACCTCGACTCTTCCTCATACTACTAACTTTTTAATCTAGGAACTTTTTGATTAAGTATATAGATTTTGTTATAAATTTAATATTATATTTTGTTTTAGTTATAAAAAATTAAAATCTTTGTAATTTCTCTAGTAATATTAATTTACCATTTACTTATGTATTAAATATATGCATTTAGTTTGGCTAAGACACCAAAGCAACAATTGAAGAAGAACTTAAAGAATCTAAAATACATCAGTAAAGATAAAGGTTGTTTTCAGTTGCTTGTATATAAGCATTTCTTTACAGCAAAGATATTGTATATTAACTCTAGCTTTTATTTGTTAATTTTATTAGTCTTCTTCAATTTAAATAGTCACCAGGAAAAATACCTGAATTAGATTCAAAGATAAGCTGAATACATTAATTTAAATAATGGCTTCCTGTGTGTTCTCTCGATCATAGTTCCCTGGATGCTAACTTGTATTCAATGTGTAACTACTAACTCTGTTTGATCCTTCTCGAAGTAAAGGAACATAGTTAGTATTAGCTCTACATTTTTTCAGAATTTCATCAGTAATTGGTCCCTAAATGCTTTTGGTTTTTAGTACACACATACCATACAACTCCTAGCAAGGAATAGATTGCTGTGAGGTTCGAAATTCTTCTTGGCCCGAGTGGGATTCTGAATTTGAGTTTCAGCTATACTTTAAAGTTTTATCCAGAATGAAAACTTTTTCCCATTCCTTCCCTCCTCTATATAAAACACCAATTGGTTGATATCCTTTATTTTATTATAAATTATTGTCCTTTCTAGCCAATTCTAAGACATTGGAGTCTTTTTGGGATGTCAAGGAACATAATGATACTTTGCAACCAGTTTTTTTTCAAGTATTTTACAAATTTTCTTTAAAATACATTTACACCCCTAAATATAGCCAAAAACTATAGTTTTTCAACTCAAAGAGGAGATACAGATAATTTATTACAACTTACATCTACTCAGGCTGAACGATTCTCCTTATTTGGGTCAAAAATGATCAATTTAGAAATCAACATGGTAGCGCGAAAAATAACTTCTTCGAGCTATGCGCAAAATTCCAAAAAAACAGAAAAGGGGCGGTTGGTGTAGTGGTTAACATATCTGCCTTCCAAGCAGGTGTCACGGGTTCGATTCCCGTACCGCTCATTCTTTTTTTTCAATTCTTTTTAACATTTAAATCAATATAATTTCAAGAAGAGTTTCATTAATTCAGTAGGGAAGTAGAATAGGTTGGTCTAATTTATGTACATGTTTATTAAAATCTATTATACAATTAAAAACGTAAAACTGTTCACTTTTTCTCAACTTCTTCATCTATTTTATCGAAATCATATTTTCCTTCCAACATATCATTCAAGCTGTCTTGAATGTAGGAACTTTCTTCATCCATAGGCATTTCACTCAACTGTTTTTCCTTTTGATCTCCACCCATAAGTGATTTCATTTTCCATCCAAATTCTTTAATATTACTTATATCCAAACACCAAAAACCTCCAAATATTAACATCCCTGAAACGGACCCACATAATAAAGTTCCAGCACCAACAGCAACGGCAGCATCTGTGGCGAAATTATAACTTAATGGTGGTGAATGGTTTCCTTGGAATAACGTAGGCACATATTGTCTGGTAATGGTTGCTTTGTAGGCAAATCTCAGGGCAAAGATAGTTATGGCTGCCAGGGCCATAAACCTCATCATCTGGATCTGACGTCTTTGTTTATATTCATCTGAAGCATCTGCTAGTTTGAAATTGAGAGTTCGTAATATGTCAGTCATCTTGCCGTCAGATATAGAAGTAAATGAAATTTTTCACCAGGCAAAAAAAAAAAATAGTAGACCCTATGTCAACATTTAGATGCGAAAAACATTGATATTTATTAACAATCAATCGCTGTGGGGAAGCAACTACAAAAAACATATCATTGAATTATATAAAAAAGATTAATATACAAAAAAAGAATAAACCAAATATCAATATTAATAGTCATAAAAAAAAACACAACTAACAAGAACGTTTTAAAAAAGTTTGAAGTCAAAAACAAAAGTCAAAATGCTCTTTAAATATCTTCCTTGAAGACTCCCTTTTCTGGGTTTTCATCGCGATTTAATGATAAATCGTCGATATCACCGAAATCTGTTGCTACGGTGTCTGATTTGGATCTGGTATCTTTAGCTTGGTTCGATGCTTCAGTGGCAGGTTCGTCCTTTACAATACTTTTAGCTTCGTTTGATTTAGATTTTTTTGGGGATATGGCTGTGTTCAGGTGTTTATCCTTGGAGGAAGGTTTGAAAATCGAGCTTAACCTTTGCGAGAAGGATTTTCTTTTAGAAGAACTAGAACGTTCTACAGATGCAACAGGGGTTGCAGAAGCAGCAACAGCAGCTACTTCATCAGCAGTAGTCTCTTTCTTTGATGGTGATTCTTGAGGTTCCTTAACTAAGGGGATTTCTTTAATTGGTTCAACTGAGAATAATGATCCAGTATCTCTTATTCTTCCTTCATCAATTTCAGTTCTTAAATGTTCTGGTAATTCATTATTAATCTTCTGTTCGTCTTTAACCTTCAAATCTAATTCATCTAATATTTCCTTCTTTTTATTGGCCTTTTCAGTTGTTTGTGCCTCCTTATCCTTTTCCAATTGAGCTAATTTTTCATCCAAATCTTTGTTTTCAATTTCATGAAGTGCTAATTCTTTGTCATGCAATTCTTGTAAATCTGCTACTTCTTTATCGGTGCTTTCATGCTTGACAATTGATGTTTGTAAATCAGTTGAATATTTCTCAATTCCCTCAGTAGTTTCTTCCAATTGTTTATTTAATTCAGCCAATTTCTCTTCATATTCTTTATTCAATTTTTCCCCGGCTTCATATTCATTCTTTAATTCATCTCTTGCATCCGTAACTTCTTGTAATTTGGCATTGGCTTCTTGTAATTCTTCCAAAGTTGGTTTCAATTCCTCATCTCTTTCAGCTTGCATATCTTCTAATTCCTGTTTTCTGGCTTCAATTTTACCAGTTTCTTCTTCATCTATTCTATCTTGATTCTGTTGTTTTTCAGCTAATAAAGCTTCCCTCTCTTGAGTATATTTATCTTCAAGTTCTTTCAATTCAACTCCTTTATCATCAACTTCTTTATTTCTACCACCTTGATATTCCAAATATCTTTCATCTTCTTCACCCTTACGTTGTTCATTCTCCTCAACACGTTGTTGTTTGGCAGCTTCGAGATCTCGCTTTTCTTTCAATTTAGCCTCAACTTCTTCTTGTTTAGCCCGTTGATGGGCTTCTTCCAATTCTAATTGTTGTTGCTTCTTTTCTAAATCATCCTGTCTTTTAGAATCAGCTCTAGTTTCAATATCTTTCAAAATTGGTTGAACATAACTCGAGGCCAATTGATCCAATTGTGTTTGAGTTATAGTTAATCCACCACCCAAATTAATAACTCCAGCTTGATGTTGCTTCACTCTATCATCAGAGTTCTTTTGGGCAACCGCAAGAGCTTTGGCATACAATTGCGCTTGTTGTTTCAAATCAAGTGGGGTTTGAGCTTTAAGGGAATCCAATCTTTCATTAGCTTTGGCATTGGCAGCTGCCAACAAGGTAGAATTCACAATATCTCTAGCTTTAAAAGTGTTTGATCTAGTCTGGGAAGAATATTGGTCGGTGATAGATGCTCCAGTTTTAAGAGAAGCTGCAGCCAGGGCAGCTGCCAAGTTTTCTCGAGATTTTAAACCTGATCTATAATCTAAATCGGGATTAAATCTTGAATTTAATGATTTTGATGAGTTTTCATTAGCTAATTGGGAAATTTTGTCGATATTTAAAGAACCAGTAGATTGTTTGGATTGGATTCCAGTTCTTTTGATATCTTTTTCCGGGTTGATTCTTGAAGTCATTGTCGATGAAGAATTCTGTTGAGCTGCTTTATACATTGAAGTTGAATTAATTGAAGGAATTCCAGTATAGACACTACTTGTAGTTGAACCCGGAAGTCTAGCACTGGCAGCCGCAGCATCAGCATAAGGATCTTCCTTTTCACGTTTCCATGCTTCAATGCTATGTTGCTTGGCTGCCAAGGCAGCCACTTGAGCTTCTGGAGCAATTGTTCTTTCATAAGATGGCTTAACCGTCAAGTCCGAAGATGCCGCTAAAAGGGCTGCTGTATCGGAGGCATTTGAATTTACTCCGACAATTGTTCCACTGGGGGAATGGAAAACTCCTTGCTTGAGTCGTTGATGATATAAAGCCTCAGCCGATAACGGTTTACCCGAGGATTGATAGGCGGAATGGGACATCTGGAGTAGTTTATTTGAAAAAAAGAACCCTGAAATGAAATTACTGAAATCTAGTGGGTTGGCAAACTTTTAAATGGGGGGAAAGCAAAGAAGGTAGATAAAAGAACTATTGCCAATTGCTCTGGATAAGAAAAGGTAATGAAATATGACGGTTGACAAAAAAAAATCGAGAGTTAGGTGAAATTGTAGCAATTGATTGTTTCAATTTACTTTAAACTGAAATTCTGAAATAGGGGGGTTTTTACGTAAGTCCAAATTCAGAATTGGTTAGTTTTCTCGGGAAGGGGGCAGTAACACCGCGCGCACAGAGAAAAAAAAACATACGCAACCATACTATGAGATTTGGGTTTAGTTGGTTTGTTGCCTATTTACGTAAACAGGGAACTCCGGAAGGGAAAGTTAGCTCGAAGGTGGTATCCGTTGTTGAATTTAATGTATAGGATTGATTTTCTCACTTGAGAGATTTAGCCAAAAAAGGATACAGCCTCGCGTATACTTGCGAGATCGCGAGAGGGAACAGAGGGTCACACCCAAGGTTATTTGATATTAACATTTTATAGTCAAACTACTTCTAAACTAGTAGGGTGGGATAATTTAATGATAAGAACTCTATTTCAATTCATACAAATGAGAATACAAGTATATATGTTAGTTCATTTTGCAACCATTAAGAACTGTTGAATTGAATTCTTTTCTACACATAGTAATAACTCTATAATCTATCAGCAACGTATAATGACCGGCTATAACATAATATCCCTGCTTTACAAGTATTTAACTATATTGATCAGTTATTTTGAACCTCAGGGTTTATAACCTATTTACGTTCCTGCATATAATAATAAATGGCTGGTTAAAAAAAGAAGAGCGTAAAATTTGAGTTAATTAAATTCATACAATGCTGCGACAATAATCAAAGATTTACAACAAAAAGCCCTTTACGTCAAGGGGTTGCATACTAGATCAGTTAATACGAACAAATTTATCAAAAAGAATTTACTTTTGCTTTTTTCCCCATTCCAAGTTTAGTTTCCGAGGTCCAAATTTAGAGATCTTTACAAACATCCACATATAATATAGAATATGGCAAGACTACAACCGAGAGAATCAACAAGTACAAGTGCACAAGAACGTCAAAGACAGCTACAAAGAAGTCGGGCTACTCTGAGTACTAGCGCGGCAGCGGCAAGGAGGACAGGTTTATATAGAAATGAACCAGGAGATGTAGTAACTTCAAGAGCACCAGTAAGAAGAAGATATAGACCAGGTAATAAAGCACTTCGAGAAATCCGACAATTTCAAAAATCTACTGATTTATTAATTCGAAAATTACCATTTGCAAGATTAGTTAAAGAAATTGCCGAGAATAGTATAGGGGTAGATTATGGGATTAGATGGCAATCACATGCAATCATGGCATTACAAGAAGCTTCAGAAGCATTTCTAATACATTTATTAGAAGATACAAACCTTTGTGCAATTCATGCAAAACGAGTAACTATCATGCAAAAGGATATTCAATTAGCAAGAAGATTGCGAGGTCAAGATTATATATAGACAAGTATGTTAATATGAATTTATAATAGAATAGAAGATTTGTAATTGTAATATTGTGTGTAGATCCACAGTTTTAGAAGATCCTTGTAGCCTGTGATTCCATCGTTTACACGTGATTTTATTTTAACCTAATTAGGAAATGTAAAGAGCAAGAATATTTTTTTATCTTGATTAGGCGAATCTGTCAACATGCAACCAATATAGAATAAAAGCTTATTCATCCGGGAAGTTCCCCTGAGTCGCTTACTATCGGAACTCACCAAGGACAGAAGTCATTTGCATTGATACCCTGTAAGTTACACATGTCATACCCTGTTAGAGATTACCTTGGTAAAAACCTTGGCAAGGTTACTATGTTGTTTTGTGTATAAACACTAAATCAATTTCTCTTATTGTTTTACCAATTTGTGATCCGATTTGTAGAGCACACGAGGGGAGGACTTAATTAAGCAGTACCCGTAATTAAATGATGCAAAAACCATAAACTTTTTCACCTGACCAATTAAAAAAAAATTCAGCAAAGGGTCTAAACGAGAGTCATGCATAGTAATGTAAAGCTCAATTCCCCTTTACTCATTTTTACGGGGTGTAATTATTAAATCAGGAGATCCTAAACCCGAACTTAAGGTTGCGCTTTCTCTAGTGCAACATTACAACCGTACACCCGAGAATGAGAATGCGTTATCAAGCACTGGAAATAGATAATACCTTTGAGTTCCGAACCGGTTATCTATAAGCCCCGATACGATACATGTAATTTCACACACCAGATCGTTTGGTTTGTTTACCGTTTCATGCTCCGCCTGACGAAGATTTGTTTATTTTCTTCATTTAAGGACTAATCCTGTGAAAAAATTACATCCGCTAGTTCGGAAAATTCAAGATACTAGCTACCACGTATGTACGTTACTACCAAGTGACACAGACCCCCAGTCCCCGTATAACAATTGAAAAAAAAGCCAGCACCATTTTTGCAATTGTGAGGGGCAACAAAAATAAGATGATTTTATTTTTGGTTGTCAATGTAATCGACAATGAAGATATTTTGGGGCCCCCCTCCAAAATATTGGGCCCTAACAGAAAAAAATCCCGAGTTCAAATTAAAAGGCAAAAAATATAAATGATAGGTAGTACAAGAACTAGAATAATAAATTTCTAATTTTAAACTTCGCCAATTGCCTGTTTAAAGCTTAAACAGATGTGTGAGCCACAAAAAACCCAGTTGAAAATTGTATTTAAGAACACAGAGTTTTCCCTTGTTTTTTCTGAATAATCAGGGGCTCGAAATTTTTCTTAGCAAAATCTGACTAAATATTCTCGCCAGATTCTTTTTCTTGGTGTAATCCCTGACTCGTTCTGACACAATTCATAACCTCGACAATTACCCCACATAGGAGAATTTAAATTTAAGCAAGTTTTTCTTTTTTTGAATAAACCAGACCCCCCGTTAGCTTCGAACTAAAATTTTGCATTATACTTGTTACTTTGCCAATGAATTGACCCTTGAACAATGGCCACAACCACAACTACGAAAAGGAAAAAGAAATTGGTATACCGACAAGATCCCGATGGAGTTTTTCGACTAAAAAAAGAAAATGATAATGAATCAATTCATTCACAAACTACCATTGAAAAAGGAAAGACTGTAGATCGATTATTAAATGAATTAATGGAATGTTCCTATAAAGTACTTGAACCTGAACCACCCATGGCATTGAAAACTACAAAACTTAAACCTAAAATTAAACAAGCACCCAAGATAGTTACTAAAGATTTGGAACCAGTACGAGAACCAACCCCCTCCCCAACACAAGTGATACCTTCGCCACCTACAACTACAAGTTCATCAGCAGTCTCAAGAAGATCTTCTTCTAAGTCGTCATCACCTAGTTCAGTAGGTGATAGTGTTGCAACTACGCCGGTTGAGGTTTTACTGGAACCTGAACCAGCATGCGCACCTGAGCCCCAGACCGCGCAAGTATCACAAGATTTAAAAACAAAACACGATTCAAAAATTAAATCACAACAAAACTCCAACCAAAGTATTTTAAAATCAATCATGGCATCTACAAAGAACACTGCTGCATATATATCACGATTCCATATACCTAGTTATTTGCTTGGGATTATAAGTACCGTAATTGCCGTTCGATACTTGGATCTTATAATAAATTTAGTGATTATTGGTGTGATTCTTGGTGGGGTTGGGATTGTTGTTAGTATTGGAGTTGTTGGACTTTTATGGTATTTCGAGAATCTAGGCATTTTAAAAGGATATAATAATACTGCTGATAAATTGTTTAATAAATTGGAAACATTTGATTCTCCACGAAAACAGAGTAAAGTTGACAACAAACCTGTGGGGGAACACGTCTTTGACAATTCTGATATACTTCCAGCAGCGCCATTACCACAACAGCATCATCAACATCAAGAAGAAGAGGTAGTAGAAGACGATGAAGAAGATACATTATCGGATGGGCAGGTTGATCCTATACCCGAACCTAAAGAAGAGAAGAAATCCAGGAGATCATCACAAATTAGAGTGGCTCCATATAGATATGAGCGTAGACAAAGCGACTACCCTACAGGTCGAAGTGCTCCTAATTTATTAAGCATGGGTAATGGTCTTCAAACATTTCGTACGTCAAATTCCCCACCATCTATAAAACGAGTTAATACCGAACCTCTCAAGTTACATTCTAAAAAAAGTGGAGGTAATTCACCCGTGAGAAAGACATTACCCATACTTCCAATGCAAGCTGAAGAATTACCATTTATTAATGAAGTAAGATTGGTTGATTCATATTCAGATTTGGATAGTAATAACGCGAAACATAAGCATCATGATGATGGATCGGTAAAGCGATCCAATAGTACCATGAGTAAACAATCTTTATTAAGAACCAGAGAAAACTACAAACGGTTTATGGCCAATGCAGAAGATGGTGATTAATATATATATACATAATGCATTTAAGGACTTTTTTATTTAATATTTATTTATTTATCTTATATAGTTCTATAAAAAGTGACAATATTTGTTTATTTATGTACCAGGTCGTGCACCTGCACAACTTCAACAAAAAATCTCAAAACACATTTCGTCGCTGCTTGTTATTTTTTTTCCAAACTTGCAACAGGAAAAACAATACAGGACAAAACCTAGAAATAATGCCGTTATATAAAGAAGAAAACTTCTTGATTGTGCATCCTGGATCACAACATACACTCTTTTCATTTGGATTACAAGATTCACTTGCTCCACCACAATATAGAATTCCTTCTATTGTATATCAAGATTCTATTACCAAAGATTATAAAACCAAAAGACAATCTGAACAAGATTTAGAAATACATCCAATTAAAGCATCGAGGATAGTTGATTTAGATGCATTCAATTATTTATTAAAGATAATTTTACAAAGTGTGATTACTAACCATCCGTTAGTCACCATCAATCAAATCCCCTTGTTATTAATTGTTCCTTCATTAGGCTGGTCAACTAATATAGAATACATTACGAAATATGTTATTGAATCATTGGAATTCACTGCGTTTAATATTATTGATTTATCGTTAGCTGCTACATTTGGGGTTGGGTCTTCGACTAATTCCGTGGTTGTTAATGTAGGTTATGAAAGTATTCAAATTGTTCCAGTTGTTGGATATCAAAGTATAAAATTTGCCGGTAAATTCTTACATAATATTGGAGGAAAAACATTGAATGAAGAAATTAAAAAAAATTTACCAAATTTTTCTGATCAACAAATTGAAGATTTAAAATGTTCTGGGATATATGAAGTTTTACATGAACAAGATGGGAATTTCTATTCTTGGAAAGATTTACAAGAGAATGGGGGTGGTGATGAAGAAGAAGGGGATAATTTCGATGTGGCAAAACTTGTAACTAAGGATAATGGACCAATTGCAGAAACAGGGAAACTTTCTGGTGAAGAAGGTGAAGAAGCGAAACCCAATAAGGAATTAGAAACTAATTCATTTATTGATTCAATAACTCAAGAGAGAATATCTGTAGGTAAGGAAAGATTTTTAGGGGGTAATAAATTAATTGAAATTATTTCACGAGAAATATATGCTTCATTAAAGAATATTCCTGATATTGACAAGAGACAAGATTGTTATGATAATATAATTCTTGTTGGGTCCAGTTTCAGTATTCCTGGATTGAAGGAAGCAGTATTGGTTAAACTTAATCAAGATTACTTAGTTAGAGATCCTGAGATTCATGGATCAAATGCTACAACCACTACAGATGGAGTTAGTTCAGCAATCATGAAGTATCAACAAACCAGTGATGATCAAGCTGATGGAGAATCAGGATCTACTGTGAATCAAGTACCTAATTCAATTAAAATGGCGAAATATCCTGATTATTTCCCTGAATGGAAGAAACCAAAGGAGAAAGGTGGATCATGGCAAGATGTTTACTTTTTAGGGGGTGAAATTTGTGGTAAACAAATTTTCTCAACTTCTAGTAGTCATGGTAGAGAATTATTTGTTGGTAGTGATTTATATGAAGAAAGAGGACCTCAAAGTATTTGGGATGTGAGTGTATAAAAGTATATTAGTTTGTATAGATACAGTTTGTATAAGTAGACGCAATTATAAGTTAAACCAGTATATGTATTGTAATGAGCTGTTATAGTTGCCTGGAATAAATGGCAACACGAAAAAAAAAAAATTAATCCTGATACGCGTAGTGTTGCCAAAATAAACCCTGAACATATATATGATCAGACATTTTCTTGGATATACTAGCTATAACTTTGTCCGCCTAAGATATATTCCATCCAGATTAACCCTCATGGCACCACAACAACAATCGTTAGCTCGATTCTTTACCAATGGAGGAGCATCCTTAAAGAAAAAGACGGCCGGTACTACCAACGGCGGTACTACCAATGGCGGTACTACCCCTAGTACCACTTCC
The DNA here is from genome assembly GCA_003676035.1 of Spathaspora sp. JA1. Taxonomy (NCBI): domain Eukaryota; kingdom Fungi; phylum Ascomycota; class Pichiomycetes; order Serinales; family Debaryomycetaceae; genus Spathaspora; species Spathaspora sp. JA1. The sequence goes on along the minus strand of NSGQ01000059.1, from coordinate 18,262 downwards.
AAGAAACGAGCACGGTCTCCGCTGCCTCCAAGCTCTCCCAAGAAACGTTCAAGGTCTTCACTGCCTCCACCTACTGCCAAACGAGTGAAAATCATCCCTGAAACTGTTGTCAAAGTAGGTGATTCTGAAATTCATGGAGATACTGATTCTGACAATGTCCCCGACACTAGCAGTCAACTTGATGAAGCTAAAGAATTAATTAAATTAAGCGAACAACATAAACTGGTCGCTCCTGCTGTTGTTGGTTCTAAAATCCCTTACGCCACACTAACTTCAATATTTGCACAAATTGGTGATGAATCTTCTCGATTGAAGATGACTCTGATTTTATCACAATTTTTTGAAGAAATCTTGTCGATCAATTCAATTGATATGTTAATTAAAATTGTTTATTTAGTGATTAATCGATTAGGTCCAGATTATGAACCTGGTTTAGAATTAGGACTTGGAGAAACTCTTTTAATTAAAGCTATAAGTGAAGGATATGGTCGGTCCTTGAGTAAAGTCAGGGCTGATTATAAAGACGCCGGTGATTTAGGGTTGGTTGCTCAAAGATCAAGAAGTGGTCAACCTACAATGTTTAAACCAAAACCATTGGATGTAGAAGTTGTGTTTGATAATTTAACCGCAATTGCTAAATCAACTGGTAAAGAATCTCAACTGAAGAAAATTGGGATTATTAATAAAATGTTGACTGCTTGTGATCCGAAATCACATGAAGCGAAGTTTTTAATTAGATCTTTGGAAGGGAAGTTAAGAATTGGATTGGCGGAGAAAACTGTGCTTACTGCATTAGCTCAAGCTTTTGTTAATCATGAAGCCAAGGAGAAAAGAGTACATGCAGATCAATTATCTAAAGCTGAAGATATTATTCGAGAAGGGTTTTCACAAATTCCAAATTATGAAGTATTAATTAGAACATGTTCACAATATGGGATTTTCAAATTATTGGATCATATTAAATTAACTCCTGGTATTCCAGTTAAACCCATGTTGGCAAAACCTACAAAATCAATTGGTGAAGTATTGGATCGATTCCAAAATGAAGAATTTACATGTGAATATAAATATGATGGTGAAAGAGCTCAAGTTCATGTCTTACCTGATTCTTCTGTGCGGATATATTCGCGAAATTCTGAAGATATGTCTGAAAGATATCCTGATTTAATTTCAATCATTACTGAATTTTCCAAAAAGCAAGATTTAACTTCAATGATTCTTGATTGTGAAGCTGTTGCTTGGGATAGAGTTCAAAACAAAATCTTGCCCTTTCAAGTATTGTCTACTAGAAAGAGGAAAGATGTTACTGAAAAAGATATCACGGTTCATATTTGTCTTTTTGCATTTGATTTAATTTATTATAATGGAGAATCCCTAATTACTAAATCACTCGCTGAAAGAAGATCAATAATGTATGAAAATTTCTCGATTATTGAAGGTCAATTTCAATTTGCCACCAAGAAGGATTCTTCAAATTTAGATGAATTACAATTATTCCTTGATCAATCAGTTAAGGATGCATGTGAGGGGTTAATGGTTAAGATGTTGAATGGACAAGATTCATATTATGAACCTTCTAAACGATCAAGAAATTGGTTGAAATTGAAAAAAGATTATTTGGCGGGTGTAGGAGATTCATTAGATTTAGTAGTTATAGGTGCTTATAATGGACGAGGTAAAAGAACCGGGACTTATGGTGGATTCTTGCTTGCTTCATATAATCAAGATTCCGGAGAATTGGAAACTACTTGTAAAATAGGGACTGGATTCAGTGATGAAGATTTAACTAATTTATATAATAAATTACATCCTACAGAAATCCCTAGGCCAAGACCTCATTTTGTATATGATTCAAGTGCTGTGCCTGATGTTTGGTTTGAACCTAGTTTATTATTTGAAGTTTTAACGGCTGATTTATCCTTGAGTCCAATTTATAAAGCCGGTCATACAGAATATGGTAAGGGGATATCACTTCGATTCCCGAGATTTCTTAGAATTAGAGATGATAAGGGAATTGAAGATGGGACAAGTTCAACTGAAGTGGCGGAATTTTATGAACGTCAAGCTAATTTGAACTAAATAGACAAATCTAGACCTTATATATTAATTCTATAAAACACACTAGCTACTCATACTTGTTGGGAAAGCTAAGAATTGATTTAGCACGATCTCTTCCTCTTCTTAATCCCAAACTTCTAATTGATCTTCTACTACTTACAACCGGCATATCTTCCTCTTCACCAACTCCCAATTTTTTCAACCACCATTGAGCAAAATAGAAAGATCCAGCAATAGATACAATAATCACACCCACAATTCCGAAAAACCACGCTAAATTATTAACATCCCGTCCTGGAACTTCTACATTCATACCAAATAACCCAGTGATTAAATTCAAAGGAACTAACATAGTACCAATTAACGTCACTTTAGAAAACATTTCACTGATTTTAGTATTTGAATTGAAAGATTCAACTTGTAATTGAGCAAGATAATTAGCATGAGATCTACTAAAGATTTTCTCATATGCAAGTAAGTTTTGAAACATGGTAACCACATGATCTTGAATATCACCTAAATAAAGCGCGATATTTGCACGAGGACGAGCGGCAGTGGCTTGAACTGGATGTGACATATCTTGTTGAATAGCTTCATCTTGACAACGCTTGGCAAACATTTTGATGACATCGGCTTTACCTGATAATAATCTCATCAATGTCATTACTTTTCTTCTTGCTTCCATAATTCTTTGCAACATGGTTTTAAAATCAGTTTGTCTGGCAACAAATACGGAATCTTCAATTGAATCAGCTTCATATTCGATACCGGTAATCACGGGGGCGAAACCATCAGTAATGTCATCAATCAAGGCATAACATAACCAATCGGCACTAACTTCAACGTAATCACGCAATTGTCTAACTCTTCTTCTAACATTTGCTGGGTGACTAATTGGTGAGAAATGGAAACTAAGGATTCCTTCTCTAAACACAACAATGTAAACATTGATTGGTTCTAAATAATCTTCTGATTCCATGTCATTTTCAAATGTATGGAAACAAACAAAGTAATAACTACGAAACAATTCAACCTTTTCACGAGCTTCTTGCATCCGAATATCTTCAGCAGTCAAGGGGTGGATTCCAAATGATTTGGCAAATGTTCTCATTTCAGCATCAGTAGGACAAGTAACGTCCAACCACCAAGTTCCTTTACCATTCTTGAATAAATCAGCAATTGAAGTGTTGGGGTCAACTAAACTTGGTAAATCAGGAGCATGAATGGTTTCATCGGATTCTGAATGGAAGAATGAAAATCTATCAGGAAGATCAGAACCGAAATCATGTGGTGAAATACCACCTTCTGTAATAGTAGCACCACCAAATTTAACTTGATCGGAATGATCATCATGTTTTTCTTCCAAAGAATCCAATTCATGGGATTCAGAAGATTCGGAAGAGACGAAAAGTTTTGGAATTGTATGTTCTTGTCTGTTTCCTTCTAAGTGAGTTCTAATCTTGGCTAAGTTAGTTTGAGTCTTTTTCAAGATATTCTTTGGAGTATACTTCATGGCAGATTTAGAAGTAATCGAAGACTTACGTTCACTTAATCTCGTGATTGTAGTTTGGATATTAATGCGTTGTTGACGTTTAATATCTTCTTGATGTTGTCTTTCTTCATTTATAAACTCTTCAAGTTCATCAAAATCAATCCCATTAATTCTAATATGTTCTCTAGACATAGGGAAACAAACATCTTCTTCAGTTTCTTGAGAACTTCTAGAAGCATGAGAATCAGCTTCACTGTTAATCGACCCAGCACCACCGCTTTGTCTTCTATCTCTTTTATAAGTTGAATATTCACTTTCATTAGTCTTGAATTTAGTCATTTTTGGACTAAGTGAGTTCTTCTTGGTGTCGTGACGAGTCAACATGGGTTCAATTATAGGGGTTATAGGTGATTCAACGAGGGAATCATCTCCGTCTTCTTCTTGTAAGTAAAACTCTCTGCGTAAAGAAGACATAAAATTACCACTATGTTGAATTCTATCAGCAGGTGTAGTACTTGAACTAGCTCTTCTAACTCTAGTATCATCAACTTGTTCTAAAGGTAAATGATTTCTGTGATCATTCAACCCTTCATCAGTACGATGGTGAACTGCATCATGGTGGTGGTGTGGATGCTCGTGGTGGCTCGTAGAACGAGTGCTTTCTGAATCAGACATTTTCGTTTAATTTTGCATAGACCTAGTAACTTTTGTTTACTGGTAACTTTGTACTTCCTTTACTTCTTTATATAACTTATTTAGAAAACGAGGAAATATAACATAGTTTAGGAATAGCTGTTTGGATGTGTCGCTATACCGTTCCTTATTTTAAATGTGTCAAAAACGAACAACAAAAAAATAATATTATGGAAAGAAGGGGGGAAGAACTTACTATTTAACTGCTGTTCTTCTTAATCAAGGTTGTGTTGTGATTGTTGTATCTGGCGTTACAGCTGAACATATGTTTTCAGAAAAGAATATCAGGTTATATTTATATTAAAAGAAAGAGAAATAGGAAAATGTTCAAAAAAATTTCAAGGCAAGGCGGGTGTATTTTATAATTGTCGCACTCTTCGATGAGTTGGTTTTTCTATTATGGGAAAGTATTAAATGTTTGGGGCTTATTTTGCAGTCGTCGATTTCAAAAAAGAAATTTCAGATTTTAATATAACCCTAACAAAAAAAAGTCGTAAATTAAAAAGCTTAAAAAAAAAGAAAAGGGAAATATGACACGGGACTGCATATAGAACCAGGCACGTTTCCTTTTTGACATGATCCGAGTTTTAACCGGAGCTAGCTAGATCTAAGGTTAAAGGATTATCCTGAGTGAAATAATTCACCGCCTTAAGAAGTGGGAAGATGACAAGGCTTATTTGAACTGATGGTTTTTTTGCTAAAAAATAACTTGCTCATCTCGTTGAGGTGCGGAAAAAGGCATCACTTTGTTCATAATAGCAAAGTGAAATAAGCAATTCTTGCTGATATTCTCTACGAGAGCAAACAGCAGTCAAATACATAATAAATTGATGTTAACTATCATGTATTTAACTGGATGGTCAAGTATGAACTGAATCTAAAACATTTCTTGGAAACTTCCAGGGGATTCGTAGTGCCCTTGAACCATAGCTCACACTGGTTTCCTATTATGATCAAGCACCAGCGAGGTTCCAAGTTTAAGAGGTAAATTCATTGGTCCTTATGAGGTAGCCCAACAAGTTTCCCCTGTTAATTATGAATTGGTACTTCCCCCTTCATCTAGAAGATCTGATCCGATCTTTCATATATCACAACTCAGGTTGCAGAGATCGATATCTGAAGCATTGTTTCGTGCTCCCCCCTGCACCTGTTCAAACGGTATGCAAATAACGCAGTTGAAGTTGAGATTGTGGATATTTTACAGCATAAGAAGGTTGGTCGAGGTTATTCATTAGAAGTTAAGTACATTGATGGTGATACTGAATGACATACGTTAACTGCATTGAAGCGTACGGCTCCAGAGTTGATACCTCACTAGGTTTCCAGAGTTAATCAATAAATCTGGTGTTCAGCGTGGTACAAGGAAGGTTTAGGAGGACCTGTCCTTTGAAGAAAGGCGGTGTTACTGTCAATCGTAGTCAACAAATTCTATCTATTAGCCGTAATCACAAATATGTGATCAGAGTGCGAAAGGGAAACTATGTAAATATATAATTATAATCGTTCGTCTAGCGTTCTCTACTGAGACACATAGACTCACGTGCTCGCTCAATATTGACAGTTACGAGAATTCCCCGCTGTGCATAAAATATTGTTTGACCAATAGAAAAACGCCTGTGTATCTACTTAATGAAATTATGTGGTTTTCTATAAAACCCCTTATATTTTTCTTATAGTTTATAGTTTTAATAGTTTTTACTCATTTAGTTATTTTAATCAAGTTTTAGTATTTCATATTTTATCTAAAAGTAAAACATCAATAGTTAGTGGAACACATGTATAAAATAATTGAGGTTAAATTTTTAGAATATTACTCTGGGTATGTTGAAAAGGAGGTATTAGAACAGGTTTTGTTGGATTCAGTTTGTCACACGCCGGGCACTTTAAGGCTAACTTTACTTCCGGGGAGAGATTTAAGGCAAACTGGACCGTATATATTACCGCCTATAAGATGGTTAGAAAGTTTTGAGTATAACGCTGAATTTGACATCGAATGTACTGTTAGATGATGAACTTATAGAATGAACTTGCTTAGATTTTTATTCTGAATTAACTCAGAAAACATTAAGTGCATTTCATTTATCAGGAACAGAAGAGGATAATTTAGGTGAGATATTGAATAAATCCCGAAAGAGAGTATTAGTTAAAGCAGATATGATTGATGGTCATTTTTATAAATGATTTTTACATCATCTAATCTTTAAAAGCAAAATCCCATCCTAATTAATAAGAAGACGGAATTACCCTATTTTTACCTTAATATATACCCCCCTATATTTGTGTGCGTGTGCCATTTCTATAACCCTTTCATGAACAAAATAAGTAGATAAACAGGCGTGCTGTTGGACCAAGAAAATAACCAATCACATGCCTGCGCCAAGGTTTCAAACAATATTGTTGGAATCAAGGAAAACTAAACAATCCAACTAGTTAAAAAGCTTGCCTAGTGATTTTCGCTTATTATATAAATTTTCACCTCCCCTCGCCTATTGTTTCGTTGCAAATATTCGTAAATGATTGCGAAAAAAAACGTTATCTGAAACTGTGGTGGCTAAACTCTCTATATATACCCCATCAGTTTTCCCTCTTCGAATTCACTTGGCAAGGCATTACCAACCATGACAATTTCAACTCCTAAAAAACCCAATTTCTTAATCATCGTTGCTGATGATCTTGGATTCACCGATACTTCTCCCTTTGGAGGAGAAATCCATACTCCCAACCTTAATAAACTCGCGCTTGACCACGGGGTCAGATTAACTGATTTCCACACTGCCTCGGCTTGTTCACCTACAAGATCAATGTTGTTAAGTGGTACTGACAATCATATTGCTGGATTGGGGCAAATGGCTGAATTTGCCAGTAGACATCCGGAGAAATTCGCTGGTAAGCCCGGTTATGAAGGATATCTTAATGATCGAGTTGTTGCCCTTCCTGAAATTTTACGTGATGGTGGGTATCATACTTTTATCCTGGGGAAATGGCATTTGGGTTTAAAGAAAGAATATTGGCCAATTAATCGAGGATTCACTAAATCTTGGACATTGTTACCTGGGGCCGGAAATCATTATAAACGAGTATTACGCGATGATCAAGGTAATCAACTTCCTTTCTTGCCTAGTTTATACGTTGAAGATGATAAGGAATTAAACCCGGAAAAGGATTTACCTGACGATTTTTATTCAACTACGAACTTCACTGATAAAGCGATTGAATTTATTGATTCTACTCCGGAAGATCAACCATTCTTTGGGTTTTTAACTTATACTGCTCCACATTGGCCATATCAAGCTCCGCAGGATAGAATTGCCAAGTATCAAGGTATTTACGATAATGGACCTGAAGAATTAAGAAGAGCGAGATTAGCTCAAGCTAGGAAATTAGGGATTATTGATACAAATGTGGTACCACATCCGATTAAAACAATTAGGAAAACCTGGAGTGAATTAACTGATAAGGAAAAACAAGTCGAGTCTAAGATTATGGCTACTTATGCTGCTATGGTTGAAATTTTAGATGAACAAATTGGAAGAGTAATTGATCATTTACGGGGAAAAGAAGAGTTGGATAATACGTTTATCTTGTTCATGTCTGATAATGGAGCCGAGGGGATGTTAATGGAGGCATTACCATTGACAAATCAAAGAATCAATAATTTCATTACAAATTATTATGATAATTCTTTAGAGAATATTGGAAATAAGGATTCTTTTGTATTTTATGGAGATCAATGGGCTCAAGCGGCAACTTCTCCACATGCCATGTATAAAATGTGGAGTACTGAGGGAGCAATTGTATGTCCTTTGATCTTACATTACCCTCCTTTATTACAAGAGAATCATGGTAAGATTCTTAATAAATTTACTACGGTGATGGATATTTTACCTACTGTTCTTGAATTAGCCCAGGTGGAACATCCAGGAACGAATTATAAAGGTAGGAAAGTCGCTATTCCACGAGGTAAATCATGGGTTGGTTATTTAGGGAATAAGTCCGAACAAGTACATTCTGAAGACACGGTGACTGGATGGGAATTGTTTGGACAACAAGCAATTAGACAAGGTGATTATAAAGCGATATATATCCCCAAGCCATTTGGTCCTGAGAAATGGCAATTGTTTAATATAATTAAGGATCCAGGAGAGATCAATGATTTAGCTGAGGTTGAAAGTAAGAAATTACAAGAATTGGTTGGTCATTGGGCCGTGTATGCTGCTGAAACTGGATTGATTGAGTTGGGGCCAGATTTGTTTGAAAGAGAGAAGATTGAAGGGGAAGATAATGATGTTGTTTATAGGATTATTGTAGATAACTAAACTCTGAGCGAGAGCGAAGAGTTGCGAAGAGTAATAGATGTGATTGACTATATTAAGCGCTGAAACAGCTGTAATTCTCTTAAAGTCTAAGCGAGAATCAAGATAAGTTAAAGTATTAACAGGAAGTAGTCGAAGTATATTATTATCTATACAAAATGCTAAGTAGTTGAACATATTACTAAGAAGAGGCTCTCTTTAACTCTTCGCTATCGCTCAGAGTTAACGTTTATGCTTTCTCTTTTCCTTTCTACTCTCCTTTATAACATCTTCATTAGGAATCCAAATTTCATTTTCCTTTGCTTCCTCAGGAACTTTCCCTCTATGTTTATTATGGAAAACTTCCTTTCTCCATTCTTGTAACATTTTCTTTTTAGTATATTTCCGTTTATCCTTTTTCCGTAATTCTTTTGGTCTATAAGGAGCAAATTTTTTAATACCAATAAATGAATTCAATTCTTTATCATCGGCCAAAATGATATCTCTGGTAGTTAACCCAAATGATTCTGGAGAGACTTCCCGATATTTGAATTTAACTTCCTCTTGATTCTTCAGACGTCCACGTTCTTCTTCTACTTCATCAATGATTTTTAAACTGTTGGCTTCAATTATTTGTTGTGCTTTTTCCTTGACTGATTGTTTTTCCTTCTTGGCTGACTTCTTTTCCTTGAGTTTTTCCTTTTTGGATTTCTTACTGGAGGGTTCTTCGGGTTCTTCCTCTTCAGGCTCTTCCTCCTCTTCCTGTTCCTCCTCTTCATAGTAATCTGCCATTATTTCATCATCTTCATCCCATTCAGGCTTGACATTCTCAGCTTCATAATATTGTTCATTGAAAATCTCCGCCATTTTACTATCCCAATCAGCATCATCAAAATCGTCTTGTAATAATGAATCTCCAAACACTTTTTCAATAACTTCATCATTAACTTGATCACCCACGGCTTGTTTAATTTTACTTAATCGATCAATCACTTTATTCAATTTACTCGTCTTTTTCTTCTTTACTAATTCCTCCACTTCCTTCTCCTCCTTCTCCTTAACTTCCAACTTCTTTTCTCGTTGTCTCTTTCTTGAATTTGTGTTGGATCTTCTCAACGTAGCTTGATTACGCGCATAACTGACAATTTCCGCAGCATTTGGATCTTCATATCGGAAATTATATGCATGTTCAAATGAATCTACGGCATTATCAAATGCATCTTCATCTTCAGCTTCTATCTTGTCTAAATTAATCACCTTGTCGCCTTTCTTAGGGATCCAGGCTTGATTATCGAGAAATGCCGATAAGAAAGAGTCGGGATCTTGGGCAGGGTTAGGTAACTTCTTAACTGGAATGTCGGTAACTTCTTCCCGAGGTTTCTCCTTCTTATGTAGGAAATCTTCTTCGTCATCTTCATCATCTTCATTGAATGCTTGTTTAATATCTTGTAAGAGTTGATCACGATCCTCTCTTTGCATAGTATTGTACGATTTCTCTCCATCAACGGTAGTTTCCTCGTCTTGGTAGGATCCAGACAAGAGAGTCTCACGATGATAATCTTTCAAGTATAATGGTTTTTCTTTCTTGGTTTGTTGTTGATAAGTGATTGATTCAGGATCATGGAAGAATTTCGTGTTGGGGTCAAGAAGTTTCTTAGGGTCGGTTTTAAGTAAATCTAATACGTTGTTGATTCCGGATTCTACATCTTCAGTTATGAGGTCTCCGTATTCGTCTTCTTCTTCTGAAGATTCTTCTGATTCTGAGTCGGAAATTTCTGGTTGAGGAGTTGGTTTTGGCTTTACCTCTTTTTGAATTGGAGTAGGTTCAGTTGGCGCAGCTGGTGCTGACGCAGCTTCTGCTTCTCTTGCCTTTTTAGCGGCTGACTTCTTTCTGGCCATGATTTAAACTATTATTAGAGTTAGAGAGTATATTGAAGAGATGAGTTTGTTAAAAAAATAAATAAAATTGAAAAAGATTCTATTCTCGGTTATATGCAGGACTAAGAAGAGCCCCAAAAAGAAGTTGCAAAAATTTGAAACCTACAGAGATTGGAGTTAAACACATCATAGGAACTTAAAGGACTTTATGAATACTAGCTTTCATATGGATTAAACTGTCAAAGAAACAGGCACACGTTAGATATTAATATATTGGCATCACTCTTTATATGAAGAGAGATGTTCTATTAATATACAGTAGAGGTTACATCTTAGAATTACTCCAAAAGCTCTTAGTCAACTCCTTTTCATTATACCACCATCTAATAGCCAATTCACTTCTATTCAAATCTAAATTCTCCCCAATACAATTCCATAATTTCAATTCCAAAAATTGTCCTTCTAATTTATTACTTCTAACAATCAACAACCATATTTCATCTAACCAAGGAATGAGTTTAGATACGGGGAAATAAGGAATTAATTGAATTAAACTGAGTATGAGTGTTTCCCTTACTGTTTCCGGCGATGTTCTTGGCGATTGTTGTTCCTTATTGTCAATTCGGACTCCTGGTTGTGTCTGTCCGCTTTTTGTAACTAACAAATTAAACAAATCTTGTGATAAGTCAGTCGATGACATTAATCTTTTGCCGATCGTTTCAATGGCGATGTTTAATTGATGGGCGGATAATTTATGGGGGAATTGAGAGATTAATAAATTCACATAATCAATGCTTTGAACTAGGTTTGTATTGTCAGTTTTCGAGAAATAGAAAAGTAATACAGAATGACTCGATTCAAGTAATTCCTTATTGTATTTCACATCAACCAAGTTCAAACAAGTTTCATATATTTCATTAGTGAATAACACGTCGGGTCTGTTCACTTGTTGGAAATAATTCTCCCAGAGTCCAAGGACAAACAATACTTTTGAATTCATGATATAATTGGAATTAAGTACGTCAGGGTATAAATTAACCTCGGTATAATCAAACATTAACCTCTTGGAAAATTGTTGAAAATATTCCATGTTGGTGTTTGATAATTCTAAACTTAGATAATATACAAAATTATAATTATCAAACCCACCTTGTCCAATTGACAAAAGTATGAAATTGACATGGTATAAATTAGTCAAGATCTTGAATGAAATATCACCACGATATTCTCGTTCGAGAGTGTTGACCCTGGTTTGGAAAAACCCGCCTCTGGAACAAGTTAAAAATCGGGTTAGGATCCCCTGCATGATTATAATTTCGGAAAATAGTAATGTCTTCATTAAATTCCAGAATTGAATTGATAAGGGACTGGCTTTATTTGAAGTCGCGACATTGAAATCTGAACACGACACTGAATTTGACAATTGTTTATTAAATTGAGTCAATTTAAATAAACTCTCCAGAATTAACTTGTTTGACTCAGGTGTGTCTGACAACTTTTCAAAATAAGCTTCAAGTAAAAATGAAAGTTTATTCAAATGTTTAACTACGGGTTTTTGAAAGATTTCCTTACCCGCTATACCCTCACTGTTTACATCGTTTGGATTCAACAGGTAAAACAACCGATGAGCCAACATTGACGACCTCTCATCAAGAAACATCATTTCCATAAGTTTGCTAATTATAAACCCGGGGGCTACCCCCTGGGTATAACTCTCTATATTCTTATCTTCCTTGTTATAAACCATAGCCAAACTAATTAAACTCAAATAAACAACTTCATTAGAATGAATACGACCAAGGGAGTAACTCAATGATCTTTTAAACAATTTCAACATTTCATCATCCCAATTCCTAAACCACCATTTATATTCAAGGAAATTCCTACTCACATATATTTCATTTCTTAATGAATTAGATAACCATATCCCGGAAATAATCGGCAATACCTTCCAACTATTCTCCATCGGACTAGCAGCCTGGAAATGAACAAGGGTTTTGGAAATTATATCGTAGAAACTCTTGATTGATAAACTAGGTTGAGAAATTCGTAATTTCTTATCTATTATAAGTTTAAACACTTCAATTATTAAATAAATCTCTTGAAAATCACAACCACCAAAACAAACTGGCGAATCTAAAAATGCCGAAATGATTAATCGTAAATTATGTTCATATTTAATATATGGAATATAATTGTAAAGATATGATAAAACTTTGGAAATTGTTGTGTCTGATTTAGGATTGCGTAATTCATAAATTAAGAAATCTAATTCTTGAGGAATGTTGGAACCAACGTCGATTGAAAAATCACCAACTGAACCACCAGTTTGTTCAAGCAAGGCTCGACGACCTTGTGGACCTAATTTACTATAAAGATCTGACATTACAGTCCAGTGATCTAATCTATATTGCTGAACATTTTTAACCCCACCTATTTTTCTGGTCTATACCGAGGGAAAAGACTCAAAATCAAAAAATCAGGTAGCGCAAACTCACATGATAATTACACGTGATAAATGTGCATGTGACCAAGGTCGGGTAACTGTTACGTTCCTGCATCTAACCAATCACTACTCAACAACCAATTAGGAGGAGAGAAAACAACACCGGAAAATTATTAGGAGACACATGGTGCATAAATCCCTCAGAAAATCAAAAACTATATACAATAAATATATCAAGGTTTGCACCATACGATATTGATTCTCCTAAGTAGACCAGTCAAATGCTTTGGTATCATCAACGTCACAGTTGTTAATGCAAATACCATCACCAAAAGGAGACTTCTGAACTTTTAAGTCAGAGTTAGTCGAATCACGCAGTTCGGAATTCAGTTCTATCAATAAAACCTTCACGAAAGTCGGTAGATGTAATCAGGTTCAAAAACTGGCGGTATCCTTTTCCATCACCTAGATTATCGAAAGTTGAATCCGTGGCTTTGAGAGTTCAATCAATTCTATGACATGTTTGAGATTACCATCTAGAGTCACAACAGGTTTCAATTTAGTGAATACTAGATAACTAACAGCCTTAGTGAACAAGTCTGCAACATTTTCGACATCGTTCTTTCTCTCTCCGTTATATGATTCATATATAACGATATAATGAAGAGAAAAAGAAATGATGTGGATAAGTGCAGTTCTACATTGGAAAACCATCGTTGAACAGAAGGTTGTTCGAAGAACTAAAGCTATGATCAGTAAGATCACTAGTATTGGGACGCTTCATAAGAAAATTGTTTTAATTTCAGGTTACTACAAGGTATTTGCTCTGATCATGAATTGTTTCTCAAAAGCATTTCATGATTCGGGCCTTCATTTGATAATGAAGAATATATTTATTTAGCTTATACGTTAAATAACGAGATTTATTTAAAAGACAATATAGGTCTAAAATCTTTGAGTTTACCAATACTTTTACAAATAGGTTGGGTTATAGAAAAGGTACACACACACAATTTTTTTGAAATCGCTAAAATAGCTGACGTGTAAGTTTTACCTAATCCTGAATTCAGATGAAATAAATAAAATATCTAAAGATTTAGGGTGTAATAATAACATAAAAGCTATGAAAATGAAATAACTTTCAAAAAAGAAAAAAAATTAAAGGTATTTTGAGAAACAGATCGAATATGATATATGATGAAATAAATGATAATCATATGATATCATTTTATCATATATCATATTCAATTTGCTTATCAAAATACCTTCCGTCGTTTTTAAGATTGTGATACAAATCCACAAGATTTAAGATATAAAAATGGCTTGATTTTACCAATTTGTTAAGTTTACTGGATGTTAGCAGTGTAAATTTTCGACTACTGTGATAGCTTTAAATTCATTAGCTCCTTTCCACTTTTTTCATCAACTAATGACATCACTCCATTTGCAAAATGAATTGAAACAGAACTACTAGAACGGCAGTGGAACTAGAACATCGAGGATATAGAAATGGAACACAATATATACCACAACAACAAATTCACGCCACGCTACCTAGTCAACCCTTGCCGGTACAATCGGTACAGCCAGTTTATTCTGAGGTATTAGTGGTGGGGTTTAGTTTGAGACTGATTTTGATAGTTTGGAGAGTATTCTTCAACTTGACCCTTAAAAAGTTAATTTGAGTCGTCTGGTGGTTGGTGAATTTGCTGCGGATGGTTCTTTGGGATTGGTTCCATTTTTGGATATGGATGATGATCTGGTATTGAATAATGAATAGAGTGTATAATTATTATATGTAATATTATCATGGGATTTAGCAAATCTTGATTTGTAGAGATTATATGAGCTGTTGACAAATACAAACTGTTGTTACAGCAAGTCTTTGATGCAGTAAAACAAGAAGTATGAGTTTAATCTGCATCTACATCCCTCTGATTATACTGGGCAGTAATTAAACTTTTTTGAATTTGTCAAGAGTTTGTTTTTGTTTTTCAATTGCAAATTGGGTGCGAATTTTGCACTAGAAATTTATATTTTTGGGTGATAGCGCTTAACTTTTCTTTTGCACTTTTCTCTTCTTTGCTTCAATTTACACATATTTACTTACACTTAAATAATTGAAGTCGTTTATCAGTTTATCATAATGCCTTATATGTTCTTCACCACCAAGTTCCAACCAAACCCCATCACAAAAAAACCTGTTAGAATCTTATTAGATTGTAACACTCCAAGTTTATTTCCAGGCTCAAACTTTCTTGGAAGAGCTAATTGGCGCTCTAATTTATTGTTTATCATTAGAAAATGTCAACGTTGGTATTACAGAAAAGATACTGTTGTCAGTCTTAGAGTTAATGTATCTGGTCCTAAACGTCTTGGTCCTAAACGTTCTATTGGTTCAAAAATTATTTCCAAAGCATATTTTGTTTACAGTTGTRTTTCCGCTTATTTAATTGGATTAGCTGCTGGTAGTGAAGATACTGAAGATACTGAAGAACAAAGCAATGATATTAAACCTGGCAGATTAAAAAGTTCTTGGGTTAGATTTAGAAATTGGTTTAGAAATAGAAATAATCCTGATTTCTTATCAACTGTCACAAAAACTAGTCATGTTCCTGTTTTACCTCAATATCATGAAATTACTAAGCCCAGATTGTGGGAAAGAATTAAACTTAGAGTATGGAAGAATAACGATGGTAGAAATAATCCTGATTCCTTATCAACTGAAAACAGTTTTGTTCCTGTTTTACCTCAATATGATTAAATTACTAAGCCAATTTGGGCAAGAATTAAGGGTAGAATTAAAAAATGGAAGAGTAACCATTGTGGTACAGAAAATCATTAGTATCAGTTTGTTCTAATCAAGAAAAGTTTCAAGAATCCCAGCGATTAAGTTTTTATCATATCCCATTTTTTAAATTGTTGTTTTGGCATACCTTCCTATTAAGCTAAACAAACGTGGGCCAATAAAGAGTGGTATACTTATTTACATCACCTATTTGCAATGAATTTGCTCCAAAAATTAGCCCAATGTCCAACTGTTCCACCCAAATTGTCGTCAAACTGATTTCGTCCGAAACTGACGTTAAACTAAAAGAAAGTATGTTACTGGTTACATATTGGTGGATATATCATTGGGTAAGTTATTGAAGTTAGTCATTAATTGAAGTGGTGGTGCTGTTATGATTTATGGTTATACTGATATTATTTCAAATGCTGATTTTGTTTATAACTGTGTTTCCCCTTGTTTAATTGGATCAGCTGCTGATGTTGTTAGTCGTGAAGATACTGAAGAAATGATATTTTTTTGAATTGTTGTTTTGGTTTTGATTTCAATTGAATAGTTTGAAATATCTGATACTTGTGCCATACCTTCCTATGAGGCGAAACAAACGTGGGTGGATAATATAGCTGGTATTAATTTCATAAAAATTCAGGTCTTGATCCTACATTTATAAATTCAAGTTTCATCTTAATATCAATTGTGGTGGGGTTTCAATCGTATTGTATTCATAGCAAGTTTCAATGTTCCCCTTCTAAAGATTAACAAAAAGACTGGAATAGTCAGAATAAATATAATTTCTCAAAAAGTTCATATTTAAAAGTTCATAATTAAATCGTTCATTCACCAGCATCCATTACATAGTCATTGGTTGACTTGTGTCTGAATCGGAATTATTATGTTCTATCTTACTGTTTGGATTTATTCATTCACAAAGTTTTTAAATTGAATAGTGGACATTACCATAAAAGTTTATCATCAATATTATCAAAACAAAGCTCGAGAGAAATCTGGTTATACTCGTCCCCAAGTCATGCTTCAGTTTATCACAGTGGAAGAAAGCTCAAGAGGAAACTGGTTATACTCGCCCCAAGCTATGCTTCAGTTTCTTATAATTGAAGAAAGCTCGAGAGGAAACTGGTTATACTCGCCCCCAGCTTTACTTCAATAAACAATGGAAGAAGACTCGAGAGGAAACCGGCACCTCGCCCCAAGCTTTGCATCGTGGGAGAAAGCTCGAGAGGAAACTGGTTATGCTCGCCCCAAGCTTTGATTTACCTTATTGTAATGGAACAAAGCTCGAGAGAAAACTGGTTATACTCGCCCCAAGCTTTCCTTTCCTTTATTATGATGGAAGATATAACTTATTGGTTTTGTTTATTTTTGAAATAGAATTTATCCGCACTTTTCTGYGTTTTCTAGTTGATTTTTGGTTGGGTACTTTGGATCTTGTTATTTTTGCAATATTGTTCCAATTTCAACTTCATTTTTGTATCAAGTTAATTCTTGGTTTTTATCTGTTTGGTTAATATTTGGGTTTTTTTTGTCTTTGATATTTGGTTATTTGTTCATTCATGGGAGTCTAGTTGATTGGGTTGTTCAATGGTACTACAATTATTCATTGGGAAATAAATTGATTCAATAACGCATTAGGTGGGATTTGGTAATAAATCTGTCACTACATTTTTGAAACGTTTTTAAGGCTGCTCATGTGTCTGATTACATTGATTTGGTTTAGGTATATTGTTGTTGGTTAAAAATTTGGCTGTTAAAAATTTGGCTGTTAAAAAAGTTAAAAAAAAATCTTGTATATTATTCTCGGTGTTTTAAATTTATATTTCCTCTGTAATTATAACGTGTAGAATCCACTCTAAGTATTAAAGTAAACCGATACTAAGTGTGGTTGAATAGTCTTACCAGTTCTTGGAATTTCTTACATTACAAAAAGCTGTAATTATTTGCCAAACATAATACGTAAGAATGGGAGGGGAGAAAGTCCTGATGAACTATCAATTTCCTATAACTAATTCCCAATGACCCACAACCTGGAGAAATATAGCGAGTGAAAAATTTTCACCCCTTATTATATAGGACTAAATAAAATAAATTAAGTGAACATTGATAGCGTTCCTTTTTCACCATCTCATCACAAAGTATTGAAATATAAACCTGCGTCTAAAGCCGTCTACTGGTAAACTTAGTGCCGATGTTTATTAACTAGAAACTTTCATCTTTTGCTCTCCCCCGAATGTCGTATCACGATCGTATGATCTATGGCATTCTTATCTGCTCTTCTTCAACGGTTGCCAGCCTCATTACTCATTCAGCTTGTCCCCTTTGTCTTGTTTGTCTTAATCGGTTGCTCTGCATCTTCTTCGGTTATTCTCCCCCGGATGTCAGATCACTATCCTGTGATCTATGGCATTCGTATTTTCAGCTCCATCATAATCGCCGTCATATTATTCTTCAGCATTGCCTATCTCTAGGACTTTTGTTCAGTATTACCTATTTCTAGGACATTAGTTCAGTATTACCTATTTCTAGGAGGTTAGTTCAGTATTACCTATTTCTAGGAGGTTAGTTCAGTATTACCTATTTCTAGGAGGTTAGTTCAGTATTAC
>NSGQ01000058.1:0-84790 GCA_003676035.1 Spathaspora sp. JA1 | reverse complement strand
TCACGTGGTATGAAAAAACTTGCCCTCGGAAATTTCAAACCAAGGTATGAAAATAAAATGTCGCCTAGTTTGAATTAATTTGCGAAACACTGTACCTTGCGCGCCCTTGCTTTAGTGGTGGGGGGATTTCACTGAATTTTGAAAAAAATAAATCATG
Organism: Spathaspora sp. JA1; assembly: GCA_003676035.1. NCBI lineage: Eukaryota > Fungi > Ascomycota > Pichiomycetes > Serinales > Debaryomycetaceae > Spathaspora > Spathaspora sp. JA1. The sequence continues at coordinate 84,633 of NSGQ01000058.1, read as the reverse complement.
ATCATTCATGTGGGTTATATGCAGGAATTAATAAAACTCAGCTTTTTTGGTGGGAAATGATTCAATGTACTGTTGTGTCAAGGTGATTCCTTGCATAGTGTTCAGCTTTAGTTAGCAAGGTATGCGGGGGTGGGGAACTTTAAAATTTTCGAATTTTTCACAATACTAGTGTGAATCTCGTTGTGCTTACAACAAGGCATTTTGAGAATGCAAGAATTATATATTACACTACGATTTGTGGTAGATTTATTATTTAAACTGTACAAAAGATCATTGATTAGTTATATTTTCAAGCATATCATGTAAACAATTATTTAATCTTTCCATAGTTTTATCATCAGCTATATTATTATCACATTTTAATAGTATTCCAGTTCGTAAAATTCCACCATTGGGATAAAGTCGATCATGAACTCCATCAATAAATTGTGATGCCAACAGAATAAATTTGGCATATTTCATTGATTTAGATTGTATAACATCATAATCAATCATTAACACATACATTAAATTTCGTAATATATATCGAAGTTCTTGTTCTGATAAATTATCTAGTTTGTGTGCGTTGATGTGAGTTAATCGATTACGAACTTCTGGAGGATAGCAAGTAAAATCGGACCCGGATTTACCGGATTGACCGGATTCATGTTTTGGAGTAGATTGTTGTTGAGGCTGAGGTGGTGGTGGAGCAGTAGCAATATCTTTCTTACTGGTGGTGGTTTGTGTAATCCGATCTACCCCATTCTTAAATACATGATTGGACGTACCGTTCTCGTTTTTAGCTTTATTAGCTTGATATTTATCCGGACCGCTGTTGTTCAACTTACCAAATAACTCCCTTATTAACAATTTCAAAGAATCATTTTCTCGTTTACATTCAGATATCACATTTTTACAATTTGAAATTTCATTACTTAAACCATCAATAGTATTTTTATAATTTTCACTTTGTTTCTTTAATTTTCTAATCTCTTCATTTTGTAATATTTGTTCATTATTCCCTTGTAATATATTAATTGGTAATTGAACATTTCCCAATTCTGAAATTTTACTCTTTTCATAACTCAACTTATCTTGTAAATCTATAAAAGAAGTTTCTTTAGGAGAAGTCACAGGCGAAGTGGTTGCAGTATTTATATCATCTTTAAGACTTAGCTCAGTATTATACGATACTATACGAGGTTGTTGTTCTGATCCAAGGAGATCACTAACTGGAGCTTGGGTTGTGGAAATCTTGGTTTGGTGTTGCTGTCCTTGCAATTCATCAATAATTTCTTTTCTAATCTCAGATCTCATTTGTTCTTTTTCCTTAGATCTCCACTGAGAGAAAATACTCAAGGCAATTCTTTCAATCTCAGCTTCTTGGTTTTGGTGATGCCCCTGTTGTTCTTGTTGTTGATTCAATTCCACCTGTTTAGGTCTTGCAGGAGTTTGCATTTTATTAGGCAACAAGATTCGTGGCTCCTGAGTTTGAACCTTTGGTGTAGATTGTAATGAAAATGAAAGATCACGACTTAATCTCCCATTGATGCTTTCTGTTGGATTGTCTATAAACCCAGACATATCCAATTGATTTACTAGTGATGTAGCAGAAATACTATTTCCCATAGTAGAATCTGTGTTTGCGGGAGAATATTGAAGAAAGGACAAGGGTACATCTTCTACATTCCTGTATGAGTTCGAACCACCTTGGAACATTGTGTATGTAGGATGATGTTTTGAAGTATGTTGTTTCTAGATCTAAAAGGTAAACAAAAAAAATTTGGCAACAACGCGAACTTTTTTTTTTGTGAAAACTACAGCAATACGTGAATTGGTAGCTGAAACAATTGTGCTAGGCGATGGAAAAGCTATAAAGATGCGAGAATGAGCTACAATTTGGTAAGTTTGATAAGCAAACAAGACAAGGTGTTTGTGTGGGAAAGTATTGTCTTGAAATATCTTCTTTGGAACTTTCAACAAAGTGTTGCAAAAAAAGTTACACCACATTTAACAGTCAGTAGTTTGGTGGAAGTAGAGAAAACACTCTGAATAACTTCTAACTTCCATTTTAACTTCAAGCTGAACTGAAACTACCGTGTTAGATTCTACAATATGTTGTTTGCAGCTAAAGTAAATCCCTAAACCTTGGGAAAGATATTTGCCAATTCACACGACCCCTTTCATCTCTTCGAAGAAAAAAATTATAGAACATCATCTCGGATAATACAAACCCCAACTTGGTGTACACACTATATAAAATCAAATAAAAATCACACACCATGTCTACTGACGTTGTAATGGAAGATGTTCAAGAAAATGAATATGACAAAGAAAAAATCAAACTCTTACCTGGATCTTCCGAAGATGGAACTGCAGCATCATTTCAAATTATTGATGAAGATCATACATTAGGAAATTCATTACGGTATATAATCATGAAAAATCCCGAAGTTGAATTTTGTGGATATTCTATTCCTCATCCAAGTGAAAACAAATTAAATATTAGAATTCAAACATATGGTAATATCTCGGCAATTGAAGCCTTACATCAAGGATTAGATAATTTAAGTGAATTATGTACTGTTATTGAAGAAAAATTTAGTGAGAAAATTGAAGCTGGTGGGTATGCCACTGTTGAACCTTAAATGGTTATTTTATGTTCTTGATGGTACGGTTTTGTTGTTTTTCTCTTGTATACTAGGTAATTTAATTTTGCATGAATATTATAATAGATATTTTCGGCTGATATCTAGCCTTGTAGTTATTGCTCTTACCATTTGTATATTCAGCTTACTTATTAGCTGATCAAGTAAACTTTTCTTGTATAAACTTTTAAACATTTACCGAATTACAAGCTCAAAAAACTATAAAATGCCAAACTTAAAGAAAGTTCGACATAGACATTTAACATCAGTAGCTAATCTTGTTTTAGCATTTGCTAACAAAGCTCAGATGCAAAATGTTAATAAGCAAATTCGAATAAAAAAGAAATTCTACACAAAAATACGAAATAAAAATTTTTTTTTTCTTGCTTTCTTTTTCTGGTATAAAAATCCATCCCTTAAAAAAAAAATTTTCTTTTTAGATCTTTTTCCCTTCTTTCTTCTTTCAACAGTATTTCTGGTAATCAATCAAACTACATAGCAAAGATGTCTTATAATAACAACGGTGAATACAGAAACAATAACCATCAAGGTTACAGTCACGGTGGAAGAGACAGCGGTTACGGAAACAGATCCCAAGGTTACCAAAGTGGAAGCAGAGACGGTGGCTTTAATAGACATGGTAATGGGGGTGGTTATCGTAAAACTTTTGATGAACCAATTGAATTAGTTGCTCCAGAATGGGATTTAGAATCTTTACCTAAATTTGAAAAGAATTTCTATGTTGAACATCCAAGTGTTGCTGCTAGATCTGATCAAGAAATTGCTGAATTTAGAAGAAAAAATGAAATGAGTGTTATTGGATCAGATATTCCTCATCCAATTACTACTTTTGATGAAGCTGGATTCCCAGATTACGTTTTAAAAGAAGTTAAGGCTCAAGGATTCCCAAACCCAACTGCTATTCAATGTCAAGGTTGGCCTATGGCTTCAAGTGGTAGAGATATGGTTGGTATTGCTTCTACTGGTTCCGGTAAAACTTTATCCTACTGTTTACCTGCTATTGTTCATATTAACGCTCAACCATTATTGAGTCCTGGTGATGGTCCAATTGCTCTTGTTTTAGCTCCAACTAGAGAATTGGCTGTTCAAATTCAACAAGAATGTTCTAAATTTGGTCGTTCTTCAAGAATAAGAAACACTTGTGTATATGGTGGTGCTCCTCGTGGTGCTCAAATTAGAGATTTAGCTAGAGGGGTTGAAATTGTTATTGCTACTCCAGGTAGATTGATTGATATGTTGGAATCTGGTAAAACTAATTTAAAGAGAGTTACTTATTTAGTTTTGGATGAAGCTGATAGAATGTTGGATATGGGGTTTGAACCGGTTATTAGAAAGATTGTTGAACAAATTAGACCTGATCGTCAAACTTTGATGTGGTCTGCCACTTGGCCAAAGGAAGTTAAGGCTTTAGCTAGAGATTATTTGAATGATCCTATTCAAGTCACTATTGGTTCTTTGGAATTAGCTGCTTCTCATACTATTACTCAATTGGTTGAAGTTGTCAGTGAATTTGAAAAGAGAGATAGATTAGTTAAGCATTTAGAAACTGCTACTGCTGATAAAGAAGGTAAGATTTTAGTTTTTGCTTCCACCAAGAGATGTTGTGATGAAATAACCAGTTATTTAAGATCTGATGGTTGGCCTGCATTGGCTATCCATGGTGATAAGCAACAAAGTGAAAGAGATTGGGTTTTGAGAGAATTCAAGACTGGTAAATCTCCAATTATGGTGGCTACTGATGTTGCCGCTAGAGGTATTGGTATGTATATTTTTTAATTTTTTTTATTACTAACTTGATTTTTGGGAATATTATAGGGAAATAAGGGGAAGGGTATACCAGCAGCTGGACTGTGGTGTATATGCCAGGAAAGTTTTTTTTTTTTTTTTTGAAAAAGAATTAACATTAACAAGGGTTTTAAATTTTGGGAGATTTTTATTCGAGATAATCGATATGAAACGAAAAAGAAAGATTGATAAAAATAAGTTTTTAATACACAATGGTTTACCATTTGAATTTTGGAAGGAAATGATGACTATATGTTCGTCGTTCTTTTTGGCACTAACCTCCGTGTGATTACGGGGATGAAAGAATTTGTTAGAAAATATTTATAACAAGCCAAAAATAACGAAGTTAGCAAAAGCTGCAATTAAGAGTTTTTGTTGATTCTGTATCTTTAACAAAGGAGCAGAAGTTTGATGTTATGTCATTTATTTGTTTTTGAAATGGGAACTATATGTGTATATAGAGATTTAATCTTTTTTTTAGTTTTACCTCTCGTCTTGGTGTAACCACCAAGGAACCTTTTGTTAATAAATGAAAGAAAAATAGAGACAACCCTTTTCCTTTATGATGGAAGAATAGTCTGGCATTACTGCCAGTTTACATCTGTCATAAATCCTGTAGATTTACAATTTCGAAACTTCAAGTTGACTATTATGAAATTTATACTAACAAGATTATTTTAGATGTCAAAGGTATTACATTCGTTATCAACTATGATATGCCAGGTAACATTGAAGATTATGTTCATAGAATTGGTAGAACTGGTAGAGGTGGTGCTACTGGTACTGCTGTATCATTCTTCACTGAAGATAGTAAGAAATTAGGTGCTGAATTAATTAAGATTATGAGAGAAGCTAAACAAACCATTCCACCTGAATTACAAAAGTATGATAGAAGAGCCCATGGTGCTCATATCAGATATGGAGCTGGTCGTGGGGGACGTGGTGGTTACGGTGGTCGTGGTGGTCGTGGAGGTTACGGTGGCCGTGGTGGTAGCCGTGGAGGTTACGGTGGTGGTCAAAGAAATTTCCAAAGTGGAAGTAACACTGCTCCTTTAGCTAACCGTCGTTTTTAAGCAGAGTTTGTAGTAGTTTGATTTTTTCTTGGGTTTACCTTTTGAGTTTGATTTTCCGATAGAATAGAATAAGTTTAAATATGAATCGAGTTTGATTTAATATTGAACGAGTGTAGTACTTTGTGTAGTTACGATTAAAGTCACATGCGAATCTTAGATTGTGAATTTTTGTGTTGCGCGTAGACTAAACTGAAAAAAAATTGTTGAGGCGGGAAATTCACATGCCTATTTTGGTGGGAGGAGTTTCTTGGTAAACATTGGCCCAGCCGAGTTGTTTCCACATTAAGAACTCAATCCTATTTGTTAGAATCAGATCAATAGAAAAAATTTTCATTATTGTTTTTGGTTGTCTCAACATTATATAAATATTTTAACACCTCACACGTATGTCGAACCCTTAATTTAGTGTCAACTGATATGTATGAATATATAAATAACTCAATTTCTCATTTTTCATATTGCTCTTTCTTTTCCCTTTTTCTTCTTCTTTATAGTTTTCTTTAAATTAATCTTGTTTTGTTTTGCATCAGGGGCTCAACTACTGCTGTTTGCTACAATCTACTTTATTCAACTAATTGGTAGATATTAACTCACAAGACGCTTAAAAAAAATAAGACAAATCTGGAAAAAAAAAAAAAACCCAGATCTGATCCCAATATTACTTGTCCAAATTAGAGATTGACAATTACTATTTTCATCCTAGGAAAGCTGACTCACTCCTAATCCAGTCAATTCTGATCATAATATTCAATTAGAATAAAGACTTCCAAAGTGTTGCTACAGAATTAACAGTTTTGTCATTTTTGCCCCCGTGCATTTGCTAAATTCTTTGTGCCACATTTTTTTTTGCGTTTTTACTCCGCGATCATTCTATTTTTGCATTTAATTAGTCAAATTTTATACCTATTTTTCAAATGGCCACTTTAACTGAATTGAACACCACGTCCAAGGAAACATCTTCGATGGCTACAACAACGACAGATAATGGTGGTAAGAGCAGCCCAAAGGGTATTACTTTCTCCGGAGAGACTTTTGCTGTTCCTGAAACTCATGATATGGTTAAAACTTTATTTGATCCTTCTATTCGAAAATCAAATTTAGAAATCTTAATTTTAGTTGTTCTTACATCAAATTTTTTAATTTTTTTAATTCCTAATAATTTATTAAGAATAAAGATATTTATTTCATTTTATATTGTTTGGAGATTATCTTATAATTTTGGAATTGGTTGGCTTTTACTGCAACAATCTAAACATAGTCGGTTAGTTAATTGGTCGAAAAATCTTCAATTATTTGATAAATCAAATTCTGGATTTTTAGCTAATTTGGTTCAAAATGAAGTCAAGAGTCAAAGAGGAAAGAATTACGATGTGAATTCTTTACCAGTTGAATTTAATACTTGGCTTATATTTAGAAAATTTGTTGATTTAATTTTAATGCTGGATTTTACTACGTTTATTTGTGTGGTTTATACTTGTGCAATTGATGAAAATTATCAATTTATTCATGGTCAACCCTTGTGGATTGTATATTCGAGAATTATTGGTGGTTCTGCGTTAATTTTGTTTAATTTATGGGTTAAAGTTAATGCTCATAATACAATTAAAGATTATGCTTGGTATTGGGGGGATTTCTTTTTCAGACAAATTAATAATGAAGATTTGATTTTTGATGGTGTGTTTGAAATGTTCCCTCATCCAATGTATTCCGTAGGATATATTGGATATTATGGATTTGCATTAATTGCTAAATCTTATACAGTTTTAGTAATTGCAATTTTCGGACATTTCTTACAAATGTTATTTTTACAATTTATTGAAAATCCTCATATTGATAAGATTTATGGACCAAGTAAAAATGAATTAAATTTATCAAAATTACAAAAAGTTAAAAGTTTAAAGAATTTCGATAATTTAAAACCATTGGTTGGGTTATACAATTTCAATGTATTAAGAGCAAGTGATGTGATCAACTTAATTTTGGTTATAACTTATGGTATTATTATTCCAATTATTGGATCGAAATCCATTGGTTTAATCTTTGGTTTGACCATTGCTATGAAATTATTTGAATCTATTTCAATTGATGTGTTATTGATGTTACAAAGTCATTATAAATACTTCACAAAATGGTGTCTTGCAAATGATATCCCCGTGGAGAAATCTTTGAATAATTGGGCAATTATGTATAATTCATTAATTAATTTAACTTATAGTTCATTCTTTGGATTGAATTTTGCCAAATACTTGGAAGGTCGTCAATCAGTTGATTATTTGTTATTTTCTGATTGGTTTAATTTGAGGGTATTTGTTGGAGTATTATTAATTGTGACTCAAATTTGGATCAATTCTTCAATTATTGATCTGCTTGGTTATTTTGGATGGTTTTATGGTGATTTCTTTATCCCTAAATCTTTAAGCACAACTTCTTCCTTGACTAAAGCTGGTGTTTATCGTTATTTAAATAATCCAGAACAAATATTTGGTGTTTGTGGAGTTATGGGAGTTTTCGTTATTTTCCCCACCACGGAAAACCTTATATGTTTTGTGATTTGGGTAGTGAACAATTTCATTAGAATTAACTTGATTGAAAAATTCCATATGATTAAGATTTATGGATTAACTGAAGTATTGAAGGATTCAGGAGTAACTAAAACTTTCAAGAAACATTTAATTCCTGATGTGATTCAAAGAAGATTAAGTAATCCTGAAGAAATGACCCTTTCAAGAAAGAAATCAGTTAAAAATCTCACCACAATTGCTGATAAATTGGATAATTTTATTAATGAATTGACTAATTCAAATACAAAAATCCCCAAACAAAAATTAGTTGAATTATCACAAAATTTAACATTTGCAAATTCAATTTATAAATTATCTATCGAAGGGTTAAAATCTGATCCTGATTCAAATGAACATTTGTTGAATTATACTACAGTAGGTTCACCAATTACTGTTTCTTGGGAGGCACCAAAGGATACTTATTCAACCAAGGATTGGATTGGATTATACAAGGTTGCTCAAACTTCATATTCTCGTACTAAAACATTACTTTCATCTTCTGGTCGTTGGACTCAATGTACTGAACGTCAAGGTTCATTTACATTTACCAAGGATAAATTGTTTTGGGAAGAAGGAGTATATGAATTTAGATATCATTTAGATAGTAAACATGAAGTTGCCTATATATCACAACCATTTGAAATTAGACTGGCTCAATTAACAGTACCATTAGATTTAAATGAAACTAAAGAGTTTGCTGAAGTTTTGAAAACAGAAATCTTTGAAAAATTATGGAACATTGAAGATGTTAATTCTTCAATTGCTCCATTTGCAAATGAAACTGATAATGTATTGGATGTTTACAATTTATTAAGTAAAGTAATTTCCGATGCTTGTCAAGTTCAAGTTAATCCAAAAGTTTTCTTGAATCATGATGATTTGTCGATATTAGAAGTTGCCCGTAAGATTATCCATATCAAGCAAGTATTAGAAGAATTGTCATATACCAATGATGATTTAGTTGATAAAAAGAATTTGTAGATACACACAGAAAGTTTAGAATCTTGTAAAAATTAATATACATATATACACTAGACTGAGTTTATCAAATATGAATTAATATTAGCGCGAATTATCTTTGACATTTTGTTACACTCTTCAACAAGGTTATTCATTTGCGTGGTAGACAATTCAATTTCATTACTTTCAATCCAAATTCCTACAATTTCGTCGTTTTTTAAATTCATAAAATTCAAAAGCCCATCAATACACCCCTGTTGCTCCTCTTCATCGTCTTGTATATCTGGATGTATAATCACTTTATCACCACACAACCTAACTTGACCACCAGTAATCACATCTCTCATTTCAATTCCCGAATCAACAAATGCAACACTACAACAACAAACAATCCAATTCATTAACCATAATAAATTGGCATTATTCTGTAAATCTTCTCGATCAGTAGAAAGAATTGATACATGAACATCAATACTCGATTTAGGATACTTGTCCAATAATATACAAGGTAAAATACATCCTTGTAAATAATTAGACATTCGATGTTCAATATCAGTTAATCCAGTACGACCAGTTTGTTTCGCCGTGTTATATATTGAAGCTTGTGGTTGAGGTGTAATGTATGAATGAAATTTACATTCGACCGAAACACTAGCATGATCAACAAATGATCCTCTAATTGGACGTGGTCCAAATATAGACACTTCAATTAAAGTATTACCTATTTCTAAATATGCTGAACCATTGGCATTTTCAATTATTGAATGTTTAATGAAAAATTGTGGTATTGTTCCATCAGTTTGACTTCTTCGAGATGGAGTTGGGGTCGGTATGTTTGGTGTTAATATATTAGATGGACCAAGAAGTCTTCTTCTATCACTCATTTTTGTTACTACTGTTATGTTACTTATAGTTTGTTCGTATATTAGACCTTTTTTTATGTGATGAGAAGGAATTTTTCATACATGTACTTACAGCTTCCGCGCTACCAGAGACAATAATTCATATAAACTACTAGCTTGTATAAAACAAAATCTTCAGTTTAATAAATATTTATATATATATATTACATTTAAGTTAACTTCCAGCATTCATGGGGTTGAATGGATCTAAATATTGCAAGTTTGTCGTATCACCATTGTTTAGAGAATAAAAATCAAAATCATCAAGATTTAAAGTAGATCTACCTGGTATATCAAGTACACCATTTTGGGGAATCATAGGTAATGCAGGACTACCATTTGGATCCAACAACAGCTGCATTGGACCTTGGCCTGGTAATTGTTGTTCTGGGGCAGTCATTTGTGGTGGTGGTAACGATATTGGTTGTAGTGGTTGTTGATGTGTTTGTTCATAATTTACATTACTTTCCAACATATATGGTGGTAAGATCTTACCAAAAATTTGAGTATCCAATTTATCAAAAACTCCCGGCATATAATCGGCACTTGGTTCATCTTCAGAACTAGTTGTTCCTGGTGCTTCACGTATAGGACCAAGTTTTGTAGAATCCAGTTGAGTAGCTTCAACACTCAGTTGATATTGTGCAAGATTAGTATCTTCAAATAATTGTCCAAGATCCTTCTTGGCATAGGCGGCATATGATGAATCTGTAGGAGAAGCTTCAAAATTGTTGATGGTATGGAAATTCTTGAATGTATTTTGTACATTTTCACTCTTGACACTAGACATTAATCCTGCTTGCATTTGTTCCCCGTTGGGGTGTGGTGGTTGTTCATCGACAATCATTCTTGAAGTTGTGGCAGTTCTTCTATTCAATTGTTCAAACAAAGTATTCAAAATGTTATAAATTCTTAACGAACTTCTTGATGAATTCTTCAAACAATCCAATACTTTTTTCCCAATCTCTATATCTTGTTTAATCATATCTATACTTAAGTCATCATCAAATAAAATCCCCGCATAATTAACTCCCAGTTCTCCACTATTATTGTTAGCATAGTTTGCAAAATGGAAATAATATACCAAACATGCTATACTAAAGAAAATAGTATACATTGAAAACCAATAAGTACCAACAAGTAAGTTTTGATCAATCATCTTATTAGCTAATTTAACCACCATTCTCGCCACTTTAATACAATTTCTACCTCTAATTAAAGATCTAGGATCCAGACTAACCCGTTTACTGTTTCCATCACTTATGAAATGAATAAATGGTCTATAAAGCATGATTTGACAATTAAGAAATGCCAAATGAAGGTAATAATTGGCAAGTAAGAATTTCTCACCAACTTTTTTACTCAGACCAGAAATATTAGGATCTATTGGTTTCAATTCTACTGGTAATTCAAGTAACCAATTCTTTAACTCTAGTTCTAAATTAGTTACTTTAGTATGGATCTTGTCGGGACTGTAATGATTTGCGGAAGATGTTAATTCATCGTCGGAATTCTTGACTTTAATAGGATATAATTGTTTAATAATATGCGAAAGAATCAACATAAGTTTAGTATGATGGTTGGCACATCCCAGTGATGAAAGTCTTCCTTGTTGTTGATCATATAGATATTCAGTACGAGTAATATTTTCATCATCCAATTCTGCTGGTAATTCTTGATCAAATTCATCTTCATTAATAGATCTAGGAAGTCCAAGCAATGAATTAATATAAATATCCATTTTATAAATGGTATAAAACAATCGTTTACGTGTATCCATTTCAATTGGATCTAGTTTCCTTCTTGAATTTTGGAAAATTGACAAATTACGATGAAGTCCCTCCTTTAAAGCACTTCTCATAGCAATACCAATGTAGGAATAACAAGTTGATAATCTTGCTGAACATTGTAAATAAATAATCATCATGACAATAGTTTGAATCGAATTAATATCTCCAACATTACTAATATCAATTAATTTTCTTGCTTCCAAGAAATATTTGAATCCATCATCTTCAGAATTTTCATTGATATCAGGAGGATTTCCTGCTGAAGATCTCGAGAAAAGACACCCACATGCTAAAATTGAATATAAAAATGGTAAGAAACGTTGTTGTCGATCTCCATAATTACTTGGATCAAGACGATAAAGCAAATCAACTTCTTCCAACAACGAAGGACGATGATAAAATCTAAATAATACACAACCTTTGTTCCAAGTAGTATAGATCAATTGTAACGCCGTTTCCTTATTGGGTAAATATAATTTTATTTCGGCACCAGGAGTAGCAGTACTATTGACTTCGTCATTTGAAGATACTGACAATTTCCTGGTATTATTATTATTATTATAAGAATGATGTACTTGAATATTTTGCACTGGTGTTTCTGGATCTTGGATATAATCACAAATTTCACCTATATTTTGAGCAAATTCGGGAGATCTAGATTCCACTATATTAACTAGTTTTTGAAATCTTTCAATATCAAATTGCATATTTTGATCAAAACAATTCAATTTAAGTTTTGGTAAAAGAACATTCAATATTTGTTGACATACAATTAAGTTGGAACTGGGGTATAATAGTACTCCACTATCATTTCCTTCCATACTAGCTTCGTTTGGGGTCGGGGTAGTGTTGTTGCCGGAAGCCGCGGCAGCTGCAGCTGCCGCGGCGGCTTGTAATACCGCCAAATTGGGTTGCGCAGGGGCTGGGATTCCTGAATTTCGTTTATTCCTAATATTTGGTTGGTCATAAGAACACTTGTACGAATACACTGTACAATGGATACAAGGTTGTTTACCATCACATTTTACCTTTTTCTGACGACAATTATCACAAGCTCGAGTTACTCTTCTTCTTTTAGCGTCAGCGGCTGACTTATTTGTTCTATTAAAAGGCATATTCAAGCTAGAATTGAGAAGGAGGTTGTTGTTGATGGGGCTGTTGTTTGTATTATTAGTAATAACTTGTGCTGGTTGGTGATTGGTTGTATTTTTCGAATGACCGTCGCTACTATTGTTACTTATAGTACTATTACTACTTAAATTGAATGCAGATCCATCAGATGCAAACTCAGTTGCATCTTGAAATGGAAGTTCTCGTTTGGACATTGTGGAACTGGTTATGATAATGCGATGTGGTTGAGAATTTCAAAGACCCTTTTCAAAGCATATAATTTTCGCTCTGAGATGTTTTAAGTTCACAATCAAAGGGGAAAAAAAAAGGGTGCCAAGTAAAGTATAAACCTTAGCTAGGTTGGGGTAGACGATGTATTTATAACTCAACAGGGTTGGTTTTAAACTATTTGAATCTTTAACCAAAAAACTCCGGATTTTTTTGTTTGAAGTTTAAATTTTTTGGGTTTTGGTGAAACTAATGAGATAAATCGAAGTTTATTTAGTGGGGGACAAATCTATTTAGATTTAAAAAAAAAAAATGACTAAAAAGGGTTCAAGCTTTTTTCTCCTACTTCTGCATTTAAAAAAAAAAAAGAAAATTTAGAAAAACTTGCAGGAAAAGTTAAAAAATAAAATATAAAATTAAAAAAATATTTTTACAAATAGTAGAAAACTAACCAACAAAGAAAAATCTTGGAAGAACAAGAAGGTAAGCTTTTACTGGGAATCAAGGAAACAAGAAAAAAAAATTTAACAATCTAGAAACCATAGTAGAAATTTTGAAACCTCCCTCTAAAACCGTTATTCCCCAGACTTGTTGGGCCATTTTCTATTTGCTGCAATTGTATTCTTGGGTTTTCTTTTTTAGTTTTTGCTGCTTGTACTACATTTGGTGATGTTCTAATTTTTGTTGGGTGCAAAATGACTCTGAATACCAGACAAAGCCTGGTTCAAAATAACTTCCTCCAACAAATCGAATACAAGTCGACTCATTAGTCATGTTGAATAGAAAAAACTGAAACAAACTCAACAAGTATAACAATGAACTATTAAACTAAAAATCCCCCATGTTCCTGCATATCAACTCAATTTTTAGACAGAACAAAGGCGTATCGTAATATGTGAGGCGGATTAGTCTGCGAGTCACTGCACGTTTTTTTCAGTCAGTACTTTTTTTTTGTTATTTTTAAAGCACCAACAAGCATAAGTAAATTATAAACGAGATATATGGCGGCATTACATCATATTATTTTAGCTAGATCGTTGATTAACTTTTATATCGGGGGCACATTGAGACAGCCAAGAAATTTGAATCAACGTTTATTGATGGCGAAAGCATGCAATCTGTGATGGATCATCGTATGACATTCCCAGTTAGATCGGTTTATTTTTGTGTTCACATCGCTAAAGCGTATTCTTACATTCCTGTCTTTGGTGCTTAGGTCCGAAGTTTGAAGATGCCATGTATCTTATGAAACGGCTGCAAGGGTCGGTTTTTTTTTTCAGCAACATATCCATATTGATATTATCTCGCCTCTGACATTTTCTCTGGCAATAAATTCATTAGCTTCAATGGCTAAATTTCTATTCACTAGACATAGAAAACTACTAGACAATGTCAAAAAGTGGTGGAACTTGGGGTATTTTTCAATCAATTAAAATTAAAACCTTGTGCTTTTATCGACATGTACGAAGTTCAAAATATTTGTAGATCCATTCTGATTTGAAAAAGGGTTCACTGAAAAATCCCCAGATATTTTCTACTCCTTTTAAATGTTTATTTTTCTTCTTCGTTTTATTTTTTGGGGGAAATAGGCTTGTTATAATTACCAAATATAGTCAACACGCCCCAAAGCTTGAGTCTGAACCTCGGTCTTTTGTGATGGGCATCATTAGACAGTTCACTAACAAATGACATGTGAAACTAGCCATAAGTTAACTACAAATGGTAAAAATAAGAAATTCTAGGTATGATATCTACTTCTAATATTGAACTCTAACAAGACATTGAAGTTGACCTTTTTAAGGTCATATAATAGATTACTACTCTAGTATACTTATAATCTCCGAAAGTCTTTACCTTTTAGCATCTATTCTAATTTTTGAATATACTGTTTTCCCATTATTTCCTAGCCTGTTTTTGAATTCATCCTTAGGCAAAGGGCGACAACTTGTAAATTATCATTATTGAATTTCACAACCCTCCTAGAAGTTGTTAAGGGAACTTCTGCACAACTAGAAACTCTGGAAATCCCTGTAACTTTAAAGGAAATGTCGGGATGTGTTTGGGCAACAAGCGGTTTATTCTACCTTCAGACCATATCGTGTCCTAAATTTTGTTGAATAGGTTCCAAATTTAGGTCCGGTTTAGTTCCATCATTCCAACTATATATTGTATCTGTAAATAAAATTTTGGGCTTTCCTTATCCTCTTGCCACTACTTCAATTGAAACATGGTTGCAAAAAAAGATTGTTTTGGGGAGATATCCAGTTGGACAAAAGGTCAATCCAGCATAACATAATTGATACCTAAAAGGCTTCTTTTTACTGTAGCTTTTGGTATATATTTGGCTAATGCTCCATTCAATCAGATATTTTTGTTGAGTAGTTCATAACCATCAAAGCTGTAAAATAATGTCTACTGGTGTCGAACTGTTACAGAATACGATATGCACAAATACTGACAAAATAAACTTTGTCTCACTCGCAGAAGAAACCATCTTAGCAATACTAATTTATCTTAACCAGTTTGATATTATGAATATTAGGCTCTTGAACAAGAAACTTAACCGAATCGGATCGATCAAATTGTTTAGTTCAATATATGTATACTTACCCGAGTTCACAACTCTAGAACAAGGACTATCTAAATCAAAAACAATATACTGGTCTTTTTTCATTGATTATACATCTATTACTGGTTACAATAACTTTAAAAAACTTATAGATACGAAGCAATTGAGTTTAGTCAGAAATGTAGTTCTTTGGATAAATAACCCAAATGAATATTCCGATTATTGCTACAATTATTTGATTCAAAACTGTCCTTGGGTCGATGTTGGTGTCGATTCGTACAACCATAAGATGTTTAAGCAACAATTCGCGAGACTTGATAAGATTAGTCTCCTCTCTCTTCATAGTGAGTATCTATTTCATATCAATATTGAAGAAAATTTTTCAATCAGGGAATTATATATCATAGGTAAGAGAAGGGAACTGCGTGATCCTTTTTCTCTTATTCCTAAATTAAAGGGACTTACTTTGCTCTATATAGACGACAATGGAGATAAAGATATGATTGATGATTTCAATAAATGGAATATTTCGGGATTAAAACTCAAAACATTAGGTTTACATGTCTCAAAGGTAGCATTAAAAGAATTGGATAAAGTGTTTGTATTGGATGAAATAGTTTCTTTTGAACTTCACTTTGTTGACAATGTGAAACCTTATAAAGATTTAAAGTGGCTTTGTTCACAGATGAAGAAGCTTCGAATCATTCATATTACAGGGCATAAACTTTCGTTTGAAAAAGTTATGCATGAGTTACTGGGTCATAGATTGTACCAAATATGTTTGGAAAAGTACGGCCCAGTGAGGAAGAAAATTACAGCAGACAAGATTGAGCAACTTTTAAGTGGACACGACTCAGTAACCCGATTTGAAATAAGAATTGATTGCCTTCCATTTACGGTGCTAGACTGTCGTAACATATACATTGATCGTCCACCCGAAACCAACAAATTCAAAACTAAAGATTTGAATTATAAACACAAAACGTTTCCGAACACTAAGATTGTGATTGCGCATATGAATGTGTGATTTAGGCGAGTAATAATTATGGGAATTGCACCTAGATGAAAATTTTACTAGATTCATTATGTGCAGAAGGTAACAGAAAAAGTCCAAACAAATTGGAACTTGATATAGTATGTAACTTGAACTTCATGTGCTTCTATCTACAAATACGAAGTTCAGAATATATGTAGATCTATTCTGCAAAAGAGAGTTTAATTAAAATTCCCCAACTATTTTCTAATACTTTTAATCCTTTTCTTTTTCTTTTCGGGGGAAACAGGCTTGGAATTGCCATGTAAACCTCACGTCAAAGTTTAAGTCTGGGCCCTATATAATTCTGTAGCAAAGATGGGACATATTCTGAAAAGGAATAATTCGAATGCTTGTGGTAATATATTCTCGCGTATTTGGAATTGAATTTGAATTTACTTGTAGCTTTAGAAGGATAGCTTCTAAATCATGTCCTTCGTAAATCTCGAGGTAAGTACTGGCTTCCGAATAAATTATGTGGTTGCCTTCACCACTTGGGACTTCCTCAACTGAAACACAGTAGCTAGAAAAAAGTATTATGCTGCACAACATATAAAAAGAACTAGCATAACCAAAACAAATTCCTTCCTGAAACTCCCAAGATTTTTGGTATATATTTGACCAATATTCCAGTTTACTTAAGTTCTTTATAATTATCAGTGTTGTACATTAATAATTATCAGTGTTGTACATTAATAATGAATAAGCCTAAACTGCTCCCGGTGACGCTTAAGCTATCAACAAATCTCGGCATAATAAATTTTGTCTCGCTTCCAGATGAAATCCTTTTAAAAATATTTGGTTATCTTAACCAGTTTGATGTTATGAACATCAGACTCTTGAGTAAGAAACTTAACCGAGTCGGATCGCTTAAATTGTTTAAATCGTTATATGTCTATTTTCCTGAATTTAACACAAAGGCACCTACAGCAACAGGCTTATATTGGTCTTTTCTGATCAAGTATACTGCTGTAAATGGGTACAAGGATTTTAAAAAGGTTTTAGATATGGAACAATTAAGTCTAGTGGAAAATGTTGTTCTTTGCACCGAAACACCAACTAAACAATCCAAACATTGTTATTCGCACTTGACTAAAAAGTGTCCTTGGATCACGGTTGAAACCATTCAGTATGAATAACATTATTATGTTTGAGAAACAATTCTCCAGACTTCACAAGATCAAACAACTCGGTATAAATGGTTTTCTATTCACTAATGGCATTAAAGATAGTTACTCAACCAGAGAATTACAAATAGTGGTTCTATAATAGATCTGTCTCCATGTTAATTTTATTCTTAAATTAATTCTTTTAACCTTACCTAACATACATTGCAGTTTGGAGAACTATATTGTTGGACATCTCACTAGGTGCCAAACATCTGGATTAAACTTCTGAAATAAGGTTTACGAGTTCCAATGATAGCACTAAGAAAATAAAAGAGTTTCTTTTGAACTTTACTGTTATCACAATCTGAAACCTTACAAAGATCATCTATATTTCGTGGCCTAAAGTTTCGTTTGAAAAAATTATGGAGCGGTTACTTATCGATTGTACCAAAACTAAATAGAAGGTTATGGGAAAGTAGAGAAACAAATTATCTCAGCCGAGATTGAGACTTTTATGTGGTCATTAATCGGTAATCAGATTCCAGATAGATGTTGTTTTCCTTCTGTTTGAGGTACTAGGACATCGTGACATGTTTGTTTGTTAGAGCTTCACTCAAGTTAATGAAAACCTTTAAAACTTCAGATTTGAATTGTAATGGGAATAAATTTTCGAAAACTCAAGTTGTACTTGTGCAGTGGCTTTTGGGATTCAGGTGGGGGATGTTTGTGAGAGTAATAGTAGGGAAATTGCACTTTGATAGGAAATTGATTAGGTACAGAAAGAGAAAGGGTCCGAGCTTGACTTCAAAAGCTAATTCAATGTATGAAGAGTAAAATAAAATTTCAGTCGTGATGGAATTTGGTGTAGCGATTACTTTCTATTACCACCGTTTATCGACGTTACCTAGTTTGATTCTGTTAGAAATGGGTCTAAAAAGACCTCCAATTATTTTCTAATTATATTTTATTAGGCTCGTTGTAAGTTACTGAATGTAGTCGAGCCGAAAAGTTAGAGGCTAAGCCTTGTCATTATGATTATGAGAGGAAACACAAGTTGGAATTTACTAAATAAGTTGGTATGTATCTAATGTATGATATTTATATCTCTAAAAGCTTTTTCTCTTCGACATCTCTTCTCTTGCTACAAAGTGGGTGAATCCTCGATTGTTTTTCAATTTCGCAAACCTTGTCGAGTTCAGGAAGTGCTGTACAATAGAATTCTCTAGAACTTCGAAGCGTGAGTCATGTTGCTTGTTTGGTCATCAAGCTGTTAATTCTCGGTTGTGACCCTTGCATTTTTATTTTATTTTATGTTTTAGATATGGTCGAAGATAATTGATTTTTTGGGCCCGAAAGAATCTGTTCTAAATATTCGACCATTTGAGGTACGTATTACACTTGTAAATAAATTTTGGGCATTCCTATAACTCTTGTAACTTCTATATTTGAAACATGGTTGCAAAAAAATTTATTCTGGGGAGTTCTCCAGTTAATCGAAGGGTTGATGAACTAGCATAACATAATCAATTCCTAGAAGTCTTTCTTAGGTGTTGATGGCACAGCTTTGGTATATATATATCTGATCAGTCATCTTCACTCGAGTAGGTTCAAAGTTCTAACGGTGTAAAGCAAGGACAATGAGATACAAGCAGTTTATTTTGAAGTCTTGGAAATCTAGAAAATATCGCAAAGTAAACTTTGTCTCTCTTCCACAAGATATCATCTTGGAAATATTTAGTTATATTAACCAGTTTGATATTATGAATATTAGGCTCTTGAACAAGAAACTTAACCAAATCGGATCGATCAAATTGTTTAGTTCGATATATGTATACTTACCCGAGTTCGCAACTGTCGAATATGGACTATCTAAAACAAAAACAAGATACTGGTCTTTTAACATCAAATATACATCTGTTAGTGGTTACAATAACTTTAAAAAGCTTTTAGATTTGAAGAAATTGAATTTAGTAAAAAATGTAATTCTTAGGATAGATAATCCAAATGAATATTCCGATTATTGTTACACTTCTTTGGTTCAAAACTGTCCTTGGGTCAATGTTGGTGTTGATTCGTACAGCCCTGAGATTCTTGAGAAACAATTCGCCAGACTTGATAAGATTAGCCTACTCCGTATTCACAATTGTTGTCTGTTGATTGATGACATTAAAGATAACTTTTCAATCAGGGAATTGTATTTATATATTACAGATTCTAGAAAGAATCTGAGTGACCCATTTGCTCTTATTCCTAAATTAAAGGGACTTACTTTGCTTTATGTAGCTGATAATTGGGAAAAGGACATTCTCGGACATTTCAATAGGTGGAAGATCTCGGGATTAAAACTCAAAACATTGGGTTTATGTGTTCCAGAGTTATCATTGCAAAGAATGAATGAAGTATTTGAATTGGATGAAATAGTTTCTTTTGAACTTCACTTTTACAACGATGTATCACCTTATGAGGGTTTAGAGTGGCTATGTTCAAAGATGAAGAAACTTCGAATCATTTATATTTCGTGGCCTAAAGTTTCGTTCGAAAAGGTTATGCAGCAGTTACTGATTCATAGGTTGTACCATATCAGATTAGAAAACCTTGAAGGAAAAGAGAAGGAAATTACCACATTCGAAATTGAGCAACTATTACGTGGTCATGATTCAGTAATCCGATTACGCCTAGATATTGGTCCTATTCTGAAGGGGGGACTAGAATATCGTGACATATTCGTTAGAAGTTCACCCGAAACAATTAAAACTTTTAAAACCTTAGATTGGAATTATAATAAGGAGAAATTTCCCAAAACCGAAATTCTGATTACGCATCAGTTTGCGAAACCATCGTAAAGGACATTTGCAAGTTTTTCCGTGCTATCTATTTACATTGTGAGAGTATTATGGCAATTAAGAAATCTATCAGATTCGTTCTGAACGGAAAGCAACAGAAAAAGGCTTCATGTGCTCTTATCTAAATATACCAATTTCTAAATATTTGTAGATCCCTTCTTGAAAGCAAGGGTTCACTTAGAAATTTCCATTGTTTTAGTTGTTGCCAAGTAGTTATTTCTAGTATTTTTGTTTATTTTTCTTATTCTTTTTGTTTTGGAGACACATGCTTGTTGTAATTCCCATGTACACCTCGGGTTCAAATTTTAAGTCTCAACATTATCATTAACGGGTTTCATCTGACAGTTCTGACAAATACATGTCAGTTGAATAGAATATTATTCATCTGTTTTGTTTTTTATATACTTGATTCTCTCGCCTATTTAGAATTTCGATTTGAATTTACTTGTAGATGTACCCTCCTAAATCATGCTCTTTTGATTTTAAAACTCCAGGTAAGTATTGACTTCCCAATAAATTATATGGTTGCCCTCACCTCTTGGAATTTCCCCAATTTAAACATGGTTGCAAAAACAAACATTGTGCTGCATAGAATAGTGCGTCAAGGAACATAGCATAATCGCGCTTTCCTAGAACTTGTTACAAGAGTGTGGTATATACTTGAAACATATTCCAGTAAAATTTATTTGGGTTAAAAGCATTAATGCTGTAAAACAACAATGAATAGCCCTGAACTGTTTGTGGTAACGCTTCGTCTATCTACAAACCGTAGAGAATTAAATTTTCTCTCACTTCCAGAAGAAATCATTTTCGAAATATTAACTTATCTAAACCAGTTTGATGCTATGAACATCAGACTTTTGAACAGGAATCTAAACCAAATTGGATCGATCAAATTGTTTAGATCGATATTTGTCTATTTGCCAGAGTTGACAGCAGTAACAGTAGGACTCTTTAAATCAAAAATACGATATGGGCCCTTTTTCATCAACTATACTTCTGTTAGTGGTCATAATAATTTTAAAAAGGTTTTAAATATGAAACAATTAAGTTTAGTGAAAAATGTTGTTCTTTACATTCATAATCCAAATAAAGATTCTTATTATTGTTATTCGTCCTTGATTCAAAGATGTCCTTGGATTACGGTTGATGTCGACCTGTCTTGCAATAATATGTTTAAGAATCAAATTTCCAGACTTGACAAGATTAGTCAACTCCGTATTCGAGATGATTTTCTATTTACTAATGACATTAACGATAATTATTCAATCAGGGAATTATATATAAGTGGCTCTAGAAAAAAACGGGCTGACCCCATTGTGCTTATTCCCAAATTAAAGGGTCTAATTTTACTTTACATAGACAACCCTTTGGAAAATGACCTTCTCGGTCATTTCAAGGAGTGCAAAATATCTGGATTAAAACTCAAAAAATTAGGTTTACGAGTTCCAGTGTTAGCATTAAAAAAATTGAATGAAGTATTTGTATTGGATGATATAGTTACTTTTGAACTTCACTTTTATGGCAAGCTGAAACCTTATGTAGGTCTTAGGAGGCTTTGTTCACAGATGAATAAACTTGGAAGCATTCATATTTCATGGTGTAATGTTTCTTTTGAAAAGGTTATGCAGCAGTTGTTGGGTCTTAGATTATACCAAATAAAACTAGAAAGCCACGGCCAACAAGAGAAGGAAATTACAGGACCTGAAATTGAACAACTTTTACGTGGTCACGATTCTTTAATCAGTTTCGGAATAAGCATTGGACCCATATCGTATGGTAGACTAGTAAGAATTAGGCCCTTACTTCAACCATCACCCAAAACTCTACAGATTGGTAAACATTTGCGTTCGAATTTTAATAGTGGCGAATTTCTGAAAATACAGACGATCGATATTAATCGCCTGGTAAGCTACATATGAGGGTATATTTCCAGGAAGACTGATAGTTGTTCCTATTCTATGAATATCTCGGGCATGAGTAATTACATTTTATATTGCGCTTTCATAAGAAATATATTGGATTCATTGCTTGAACTAGTAAAACCGCCAAGACATTCACTAGTACCAGAAATAGTCAAAAGATGGTGGTACTCGTGCGCCAAGTTCAAATTTGAAGATGGTTTACCAATACTCCCCCGTTATTCCCAAATACTCAAAATGATTATTTTTCTTTTGCTTTAAGACAAAACTGGCTTGCTATAAATGGCCGTGTATCTACTTGCCCTTATTGACTCATTTCACTGATAACCGCAGGTCTGAATCAGTCACCTCACAAAATAAGTATGCGAAAACCCTGGGCTCAGAATGTACTCTAACTATTTTAGCTACCTCTAACTATGTTAAAGTAGAAATTTATTTAATAAGTTGATAGACAGCTAATCTATGGTAAATTTTAATCTGAAAACTTTTTCTCTTCAGCAAGCCATCTCTCTTCTTTGCTACGCTCCTATTTTGAGTTTGAATTTAAATCTACTCAGAGGTAAATAGGGATGAGTTGTAAATAACCATGTTCAATTTCATAAATCTTGAGCTATGAGTGGTACTTGTAGATAAATTTTGAACTTGCATTTGCCTCTTGGAACTTCTTAGATTGGAATATGGCTGCAAAAAAAAGTATTGTGCTGCACAGAATATACAATGAACTAACATAATCATTCCTCCCTAGAAATTATTGTAGGACTTTGGTATATATATGAACAATGTCCCAATAATTCTTATACGTTTAAGTAATTTGTAAACTTTGGCGGTGTACAGTAAGGTCAATACATTACAAAATGGTTCTTTGGGAGACTCGAAAAAAAGGCGAAAGAGGCTTTGGCTCTCTTCCAGAAGAAGCCCTCTTAGAAATCTTTAGTTATCTTAACCAGTTTGATGTTATGAATATTAGACTTTTGAACAGAAAATTTAAAGGAATCGGAGAGACGAAATTGTTCAGCTCAATATATGTATATTTGCCCGAGTTGAAAACTGTAGCAGATGGGCTCACTAAATCAAGACAAACATATTGGTCGTTTCTGATGAAATATACTTCTGTTAGTGGTTACAATAATTTTAAAAAAGTTTTAGATATGGAAACCAGTACGTATTTAGTGAAACATATTGTTCTTTACATCGAAAATCCAAATGCTTATTCCCAGTATTGTTATTCTCAACTGGTTCAAAAGTTTTTTGTTGCCAGGGTTGATGTCGATCTGAGCAATCGTGCTATGTTTGAGAAGCAATTCGCCAGAATTCACAAGATTACTCAACTCCGTGTTCAAAATGATTTTCTGTTCAAGTATGACTTTCTATTTTGTTCTTCACTTAAGGAATTATATATTACGAATTCTAAAAATTGTGTGACCGACACATATCGTCTTATTGGTACATTAAAGGAGACACTTACTTTGCTCTATATAGACGACAATGGAGTTAAAGATATTATTGATCATTTCAATAAATGGAAAATATCTGGATTAAAACTCAAAAAATTAGCTTTACGGGTTCCCGAGTTATCATTGGAAAGAATGAATGAAGTGTTTGTATTGGATGAAATAGTTAGTTTTGAACTTCACTTTTACAACGATGTGTCACCTTATAAAAGTTTAAAAAGGCTTTGTTCATCGATGAAAAAGCTTAGAAGTATTAATATTTCATGGTGTAATTTTTCATTTGAAAAAGTCATGCAGCAGCTCTTGGGTCTTAGATTATACAAAATTAGATTAGAAAACTATGGCAGAGAAGAGAGGGAAATTACTGCACCCGAGGTTGAGCTGTTATTACAAGGACATGACTTAGTAACTCTATTCGGTATAAGTAATGGTATCATATCGACTGGGGAAATATTACATAGTGAGAGGTCGCTTGGATCACCCGAGTTAACACCTGCTGTTCAAAACTTTTATGAGAATTTCAATAAGAAGAAGTTTCCAAAAATTCAGATTGTTTGTATAAATAACTTGATGTGCTTCATGTAAGGGTATCTAGAGCTGTTCCTTTTCTATTATGAGAGAGAAGCCAATAGGGCGATTGCTTGGCAATTCTAAATTTTATTCATTTGATATTATTTTATATATATACAGTTTATTAAATTAAAACTTTAATGGTTTCTCCAATAAATGACCCATTCTTTCGATCTTTGTACTTAGATATCCTTCAATTTCTGTACTATGAATTCCATTTTCCTTATGTTGCCAACTCAAAGGAATCATGGGGATTCTTTCCAAAACCTTCACCAGGCGATGTTTCCCTTCAACAGCAACAATCTTCTCTCTATTATTAGTCAATAATTTAATTTCCATCAATCCTAAATCCAATAAGATTGCTGTGGCTAAAGAAAAATCTCTAGCATCGGCAGGATGTCTCAACATTATATTAGCTTGAACTGTATCAGCACCTAAATCTTGTAAATTATAAGCCTTTAATTTCTCACCTAATCCAATACCTCTACCTTCTTGACGTAAATAAACAAGACAACCATGTCCGTCTTGTCCCATTATTCTTCCTGCTTCATTAAATTGTTCTCCACAATCGCAACGAGCACTCCATGCAGTTTCTCCGGTATAACATTCACTATGAATACGTACTAATGTAAGATCACTATAAGTTTGCTCATCAATTATCAATGTTCCATCTTCATTAAACTTCAATTCTATACCCAATTTATCATCACGATCAGCTATGAACCTACCAGGGGTTAACCTACCAATATATGCACCTCTTGTCATTCTATCTTGTTGAGATTCTCCTTCACGTCTTTTAAATAAGGATCGAGACCGGATATTTTCTCCAAATACAATAGCCAAATGTTCTTTATTATCAATGTTATTTTCATATAAATGCAAGAAGGTCTCTGGACCTTGAGTAGTTGGGATTCTAGCACGGGCAATACATTTGACAACAGGTAAAGTATCAGGAAGATGTAAATGCTGCTTTATGGCTTCTCTTTCTTCTTTTGATAACTCTGGAGATACTGATTTGGAAGTTGCAATAATTGGAATGTTGGCAGATGACGGTTTAGGGGTCACAAGTGGGATTTGAAAATCAGGTATTTCACTTGAAGGTATGTGATTGGCAGTCGGTTGCGGATGTTGTATTTTCTTGTTCTCTATAGACATCTCTGTTGTGCTAAAGTAACTTAGTATACTTAGTAATTGAACTTTTTTGAAAAATTACTTGAGGGGTGGTGGAGTGTTTTTTTTGCCCTTCTATTGATTGAAATGCACTGTCGGATTTAGCTTTTTTTCTTGTAAGACTTTTCCGAGGTTAAATTGAATGATATATGCCAGTTGGAAAGAGTATTACCAGCGAAACTGTTGGATCTATAGTTAATATTTAGTAAGTGCTTATGATTTGCAGGTGTGTCTGAACGTAAATTGGATTCGTTAGTGGGTACTTGTTTCTATTTATAAGCTCGGCATATATTTGTGACTCTTCTGACAAATTGCAGATTTATTATGTAATTAATTAGTAAGAACGAAAAAAACCCTGGAAAAAAAAAGAACTGTGGAGAATTTCTACAGATTGATTGCAAAATTTTCGCTTCTTGATTTGAGCCGGAAATAGAAGCGGAAATAAGATAGATGACGACACCCGAGATGACATCAGATGCTAAACCAGGAAGTATTAGTTTGATTAGTTATATGAAATATACTAATTTTAAGCCATCATTTTAGTGAAACTATAAGCAAAATCCTCTAACAAAAACCAAATAAGATATTTTAGTATAAAAATCATAAAATTTTAGCATAAAATATACAAATCTACTATAAAACTAAGAAAAACATAAAGTTTTGAGGTACATTCATGAAGATATGATTAGATTTCACAACTTCTTTAACTCACCCTGTGTTCCTTTTCAAACCGATTAATCGGAATATCCTTCCGAGAATCGTTTTTCTCTTTTTTTGGGGTCATCCTCGGAATTATCACAGGGGAGATTAAACCCGTTTTAGAAGTTCAATTATATCTTGTTCTCCATGTTTTTCATCATCGAGATTAAATCTGTTTACAACTAATTGCTTCTTTAATACAATAATACAAGGCACATGAGACCCAACACAATATTCCATCATTAATTCTCTTCCACCTTCAGAATCACATAGTATATTAACTAAATAAACTGCTTCATCTAAGGGATTTTTTTCCTTTTGACTTAAAACATCGAAGATATGTTGAGTTATTTTATTATTTTCTTTAGTGGCATATGTGAAATGCAATAGTAATGGTTGTTTCACGGCCAAATATGTATACAATTCACTTGCTTCTGTAATCCAAACATCTATTATTCTATTCTCAGTAGTAAATTGAGACTGTTTAGGAGGATATATCAATTGTTGTACCGGTGGTGTTCTTGCCCATCCTCTAAACCAATTGAAAAGTGAATAAGAACGAGTTTGACGGAATGATTTTATGAGACCAGCTCTAGCATACATTATTAATAAGATTAACCTTGGTTTTTCGAAGAAGAAATAAATCACCTTATATTCAATTTAAAGTTTGCTTTTATATAAACTTTTTTCCTCCCCCATCTGCAACTCCCTGCTTAATGCTTTAATTTCAGTTTAAGTTTCAGATATTCTACAACTTGTGAAATTCTACATTTAAGTCTATTCGCAGTATGCTATTTACATGAATTTAACTATCTAATTTTCTTCTTCCCATCCATCTTTCCATCTCTGTTTCCATAAATTACAATTGAATTTTGGTTTACCCAACTTTTTATTCACATCATTATGAGCATCACATAACCATTTACCTAAACTATCTTGAGTTTCAACCTTTGGTTGATTTTGTTCTATGAATTTTTGGAAATCTTCACCACAAAACCAACAAGGATAGAATCCAGCAAATAGATTTATGAATTGTTTCATATCTGATTGTTGTTTGCTTGTAGGTTCTTCTGGGTATGTTGCTGCTACTGAATGAAGAAGGGTCCACGATGATCTCCCAAGTACAGCTACATCTGGTGGATCTTCCTTGGCATATGATCCCATCTTGTTAAGTACACCTTGTTGCTCTTGTTTCTTGTTTTCTGGTACTATTGGAGTCGTTACCTGTTTCTTGATACCAACCGTAGCAAATTGAAAGTCTTGAAGTGTGTTACATGTACGACATCTTGAAAAAAATTTGAAGTTAGTATATTATTGAATAAGATTACTTGTCAGACCAGACTAAAACATTTACTTACGGTTTCCCATCTTTGTCATATATTATCTTACGACCAGTTAATCCAACTTCGGGCTTACTAGTAGAGCCATCACTGTTGGTTCTCTCTAGCTCTATAGTAGTGGACATAACTATATATCTTTCGGGTTTGCCACTAGCTATGATTATTAATGCTGTGAAAAATTGAAAATCTCAAAATCTCCTACGAAAAACTTGCTGCTTTCAAATCCGCACACTGTTAACATTTCACTACAAACAAAAATCTACATTACTGATTTCTTTATGGTAAGAAGTAAGCTCTATTATTTCTATAATTTTACTAATGCAATTGAAAAAAAATATACGTAAAATGCAAAATATAATTACTTCTCCTTTTCGAGATTCTTAACCAATTCGTTCCTTCTTCTAATTACTTCGTCACATAATTCCAGTATTTCTGGAGTTACAATGGCAGCACGTGCGGTATAAAACTGATTCAAATCATAAGTCAACCCAAACTGTTGTTCATATTCCCATGCAGTTTGAATCATTTCATACTTGTCAATATCCTTAACATATCTTGCTTCCACGGTCCTTATTTCTTCATAATCCAACCATAATTCCCTGATTTCATGGGAGAAACTCTCATTATAAGGTTTAATAATCTCGGATAAGAAATCAATGGTAGCTAATTCACGACGATGTTTTTCTTCTTTGGAAACACCACAGAATGGGGTGATGTCACCTACAAGAGACTCGGCGATATCATGAACAACAGCAATCTTGACACATTTATCAGTGTTGACATGGGGCACAAGCATGGAAAGGATCGACATTCTATACATATGATCCGAGATAGATTCAGTGTTGAAAGCAGGAACGCCGCAGGCAATCCATCCAGTACGTTTCTGAGTTTTTAATAACCGAAGAATTTGAATAAATGCAAGGATATAGTTTATGGGTTTACTTTCTGGTTTGAGTAATTCTTTAATATGTTGTGGTACAGCATCTTTAGGTTGCCAAACATTAACGGATGTATCTTGAGTTGATGTCATGGTTGAAGTGGAAAAACGAGTTAAATGCAAATTAGTAAATTTCAAAGTGTTTCTATTATTTATCCTGAGATTTGTGAACCTCCTAAGCATGAACCAAGTAATATTTTTTAGCGATGTGTTAATTCATTATTAACAGTGTTTAGTTTTGATTTGATCCAAATTTGGACAATCTGATGAGGTTTCTCAAAAAAAAAACCTGCAGCATGTTGCATGCAGGAAAAGACATATTTTATTTCTATTTGACTTGTTTACTGGAGTAGTTCTCCTTGCAAATCAGTTAGATATAGTTGGGGTTTAGAATAAAGGTCGAGAAACTTTAGCAAAATAGATAGAATAGCATAATTACTTTGACAGAAAGTATAAAACTGGGGAATACAAGTCGAAGAACAAAGAAAAAACACCTTCGATTATCAATTGCAAATAGCGTAAATCTAACTCATTTCTACTACACTTTGGCATAGTGGAGTAAAAAGTAAGAAGCGATAAGTGCTATGCAATTAAACAATAATCGTTCAGTCTATAATTTTGCAATTTACTTACGTGGCTCCGTCCGCACTCCCCCAAAACTCTACAAGGTACTCTTATTATTATTATAACGTGAATGAAGTCATGTATTGATTAATTTGAAAAACTCCCTTAAAATTAAAACTGAATAATGATTTTTTAAATATACATAAAAAATAATAAAATTTTTATACTTTTACTATTCTCTTTAAAAAGTTTAAGCAATTAATTCAACAACACCACCAACAGCTCTAATCTTTTCTTCAGCTAATTTAGAAACAAATCTAGCCTTGACAATAACTGGAACTTCTGGTAATCTACCCTTACCTAAAACCTTACCGTAACCGTGGGCTAAGGTATCAATGACTGGAGCAGCAGAAGCAGAAGCAGACTTCAAGTATTCGTCTCTCTTTTCTTCATCAACTAAAGTCCATAATTTGTCCAAGTTGATTTCTGGCTTCCAGAAATGAGCATTTTGCTTGTGGAAGTATCTCATACCAACCTTACCGAAGTAACCTGGATGGTATTTATCCAAGTTGGTTCTGTGGTGATGTTGACCACCGGCCATACCTCTACCACCCGGATGCTTTCTGTGCTTACCGACTCTACCCTTACCGGCTATATGAATTGTTAGTATAAGATTTTCAATAAAAATAAGAAAATTAAAACACAATCAAATGTAATGTCTGGCAATGATATTCTCCAATGAGCTTGACAGATGACTTGAAAAACGGATTTCCTTAAATTATATGACGACAACAAGGTAATTTCAGGTATTGAATATTGTAGTTGTATCTATTAGTTGTAGGTATTTTACTCAGTTTAGTTGATTTTTAATTGAAAATTGAAGTTCTTGAACATGTTTAATTTTTTTCACATTACAGCTTTTCTTCCCGATCATTACATATTGACTTGTTTTATTACATCCACGAAGGTTCATTAGTACATACCAGAAACATTTCCTCTGTGCTTTCTGGTCTTAGTTAATCTAGTAGGCATTGTTACTGTTGTGTTAGACTAAAAGTACAAGCTTGAAAGAAAGAGAAAAAAAATTTGTTAAAAATGGACTGAAAAAAAACCAACTTGGTGCTGCGCTGCACTAAGAAACTTTTTTGGGTAGTCATACATGCAGGACAGAAACCACTAACCATAGTTAAAAAAAAATTGTTCCCTATAAAAATCTCACGCACTAAAATAATAAACACAGTTAAACAAAAGCACGCAACAACAGAAAAAAAAACAAATTTCTCTCGCTAGGGTTCTAACCCTAATACTCGTCTGTTTCCACGTGACTGCTGTAATTATTATTATTATTTGCAAAACCACCCCAAACTTGTTCATAAGAATCTTTACCTTTAGTTTCTGGGATGTATTGTTTTATAAACCAAAAACTTACAACACACATGAATGAAAACAAGAAATAAATAGCTCCACCAAATTTATGGATTAAAATTGGAAAAGTATATCCCACTAAGAATGTAGCCAACCAATTCATTGAAGTTCCCCAACTTTGAGCACTTGCCTTGGCAATTGGTTGAGTTACTTCTCCAACTAATAAGAACGGGATTGGTCCGAGACCAATGGCAAAGAATGTAATATATGTGAAAGTCCCCACTATGGATAATAGTGAATTTGTAGTCATGATTCCAAAAGCCATTAAGATTGTCAGAATACATAACATTGAAACTGAAGTTAAAAGTAACGGTTTACGACCTAACTTGTCAACCACGGTTGCTGAGGCAAAGGTAATCACAACGTTTACCAAGGATATAAGACAATTAATAACAATTGCATGGTTGGGGAAAATTGTAACCAAGATTGAAACTCCATAGAATATAATTGAGTTTACTCCATCAAATTGTTGTAAAACTAATATACCTGTTGCTACTGTTCTTGAATTTTTAAATTCAGGAGAAGTGAGATATTCCTTAACTGTAACTTTTCTCTTGCTACTGCTGTCAATTGCTGATCCTGATTCGTATTCATCAGCTTCTTCGTCTTGAACGGCTCTATTATTACTTGTATTTTTCCAACTATTCACTTCATCAGTAGCAAGTGAATAGCTTCCTCCTCTTATTCTATGTAATACTGTAAATGCTTCGTTAGATCTTCCATTATTAGCTAACCAAACTGGAGATTCAAGTCCATAAACAAAAAGTAAAACCAAGTTCAACACTGCTAATCCAGATGCCATAAACAACAAATATCTCCATTGATTATCATTTGACCATTTTAAAGAGAGTAATTGCGTGAATAAAATCCCACAATTAATACTTAATTGGTTCATTGAACCCAATAAACCCTTGGCATTTTTTGGAGCAACTTCATTAATGTATAATGACGTAATCACCAAGGCTGAACCTGCAGCCAAACCAACAATGAATCTTCCAAACAACAACGTGATAAAGGAATTACTCATACCATTTATAAATGATCCAATAGCATAAATTATAGTATGTAAAATACTAGTATTTTTCCTACCAAATTTATCAGCTAAATGTCCCACATAAAATGAACCAAACAATCCACCAATTGTGAAAATTGAAGTGGCTAATCCAATTTGACTGGGTGACATGGGAATACATTGGACGAACTCGTGTTTGCCAAACCATGAATCTTGATATGGGGTACCTTCAATTGGTACTGATCTTCTACATGATAATATCAACTCAGGAGAATTCAATTCTGCCATATGATATCCAAATTGAAGTGAGCCAAGACATATTAATGCCACAGAAGCAACTAATTCGGGGGTCAATCCTTGGAAGGATGACATCTGTTGGTATGGTGGTGGCATTAAAACTAGAGCTTGTTAGGTAGCAACAATGTAGTTTAGCAACTGATCTAAAGGGGCTACTCCTTCTATCTTATCTGAAGTGTAGGTCGCGCGAAAACCGCAGGCGGTGGGGGGACGGAGAAAAATAAAAATAGACCAGGGCCCTGCAGTGAGTCCGCACCATTAAAAATAGCACTACATGGCTACAAGTACCGCATTGTTAGTATATATTATTACAAGTTAGCTAGGCTCAACTCTTAGTCTATATAATTGGTAAAAAGTTCCCAACAATCATCATGGGAATCCCAAACACGTCTCTCTTTAAAGTCCACATACATCCAGCTCTTATTTTCACGTCTTTGTTGGGAGTTAACAATGTACATTCAGTCATTGTTGCCCCCAAAAAATCTCCAAAGGCAATATGAGAAAATATATGAAAATATTCCACAACAGATTTATCATCTAATAACTCCACAATAAATTTCTTTTGTTTCCCACCAACTAATTCTTGTCTTGTCCATCCGGTGAGTATACAAAATTCATTACCTACATAGGCAATCTCTCCAGTTCTTCTCCAAACAATTGTTGGAGTCCCACTAATTCGAATAATATTATCGTAAGTTAATAATGTACGTTGGAAACATTGTTCCATAAAGATTAAATCGTGTTCCTTTAACGAATTAGTACAAGCAATAAAACTTGGTCTATATGCTGCCATTGCTTCTGCCATTTCAACCAACATTGGTTTAGAAAATCGTTTCCTTAAATATGCAATTAATAAATGATAACCGGGAGTATACGAAAATGGTTTCTTAACTTTGTCATAGATTTCCTCTGGTTCTTTAAATAATACCCAATCTTCTGAATTTGATCCATTATTTCCATTACTTTGTTTATTATAATGATTATCTTCAGGTAATATTCCTATTGAAAATGATAAACTCAGTTTGGAATGTCGTTCAAAATATAATGCAGGATCATTAGCTTTCATATTCTCAATTGCGGTAATTACATCGGGGAATAACAGAATGTGATCTGATTCTGTCCTTCCTATAAAATATTGATTTATCGATTCATCACATTTAGGATATCTCAGATCATCATAGATAGAAGTAGTACGTGATTCCAGTTGTTCATGAGGATGGTTTAAAGGTGACAGAGAATTAGAATGACTAGGTCTTATCTTGGTTGGTATTGTTTGAATTTCACTAGGAGAAGATATTTTCGAACCGGTAGTTGAATAATTATTAGCTAAATAATTATGAGGAGATAAAGCCGAGTTGTTTGAATTCGGAGTACCTTCATTGGATGTTGATGGATGATGTCCAAAACTATCTTGTAATATACTCGAAAGAGTAGAATATTCTAAATCAGCTGCTGATGATAAGAAATTTGTCCGCTTTTTAGGAGCAACTACTTGGCCAGGCTGCTGTTGTTGTGGGAATAACGGCTGTACGTGCTGTTGTTGGTGGGTGGATCCATTTCTATGGAAATGACCTGGTTGATGTAAATGATGTCGTTGAGGGAATAACGGTTGAGTATGGAAATCATTCGAAGGAATAGTATAATTCATACTATCTGGAGTTTGTTGAATCATGGTCGGAACAGTAGCACTATGTTGAAACATGGTGGCCTCGTATGTTATTCGATTATTATTACTTGTTTGTGGTGGTTGTACTATTTCTGAAATAGTTTGTTCCATTCGACTAGGTACAAGAGAATCATTAGGAACATCAGCTAAATATTTCTTTCTCTTTCTTGGAGCATCTTCACAAGTAAGTTCTAATCCTCGCTGTATACATCGTTTACATGGACGACTGCTATCACAGGTCATGTGTGCCTTATGACAATGATTACATGCTCTAGTTGTCTTCCGGCGCTTCTATTTTTAAGTGTGTTAGTATCAACAACTTCTATTAGATGAAACTACTAATTTTAAACATACCGGCTTGTTTATTGGTTCGGGTGAATTCTCCACAACGGTGGATGGCTCCTCACTACTCATATTATATGATATACATCTATTGATGAGTAAACTGTTGCTTTATTTTTAGACTTTTGCACACTCACATAGAGGAGAAATGTATTTTTTCCGGTATTGCGGTGCTTGTTTTTTTTTTTTGTTTCTACTTTAGCAGATTTTGCTCGGTCAAATGAGGCTTCCCGCCCGCCTGTGTCGGGGGTTCAAAATGCAAAGGGTGTTAAAATTCTGGGCGGTGTTTTTTTTTCTTTCGGTTTTTGACATGGTGGGGACAGGGGTGGGGGTAGTTTTAGGCGAGGTGGGCTACCACATATGCTTAAAATATTTGTGCCTTAAAGTGTTGGAAATTTCAAGTGAATTCGGACAGGTTTTGGTTTAATATTGCAAAATTTACCGTACTTGAAATAAAGTTAAAAAATTTTATAGTTTAATTAGAAATTTGCATAAAAAGTTGCAAATTATTGTCCGTTATATATAACTAGAGAAACCAACACATTTTTAGTTGAAACATTTTAACATCTAAGATTTATTGAGACTCCAACTATTAGGTATTGCAATTAAACCCCCTTTCATCTTTTGAACTTCACCATTGTTATTTCCTACTACACAAATTTTGCAATCTGAACGGAAATTTTTTCTTTTCAAATTGC
This sequence comes from Spathaspora sp. JA1, assembly GCA_003676035.1. Classification (NCBI taxonomy): domain Eukaryota; kingdom Fungi; phylum Ascomycota; class Pichiomycetes; order Serinales; family Debaryomycetaceae; genus Spathaspora; species Spathaspora sp. JA1. The sequence continues at coordinate 49,929 of NSGQ01000058.1, read as the reverse complement.
ATATTTTCAGCTATTTTTCTACACTTTCTTACTTACCATGGTTTAAAGGGTAGATTCAATCACACCTTCAAGTTGTAATGACCCTGACTAAGTGAGTACCATTTCGTTTTATAGACCTGTTCTATGAATCCTTTATCGGCAATACGACCAAAACTACTCACGTGATTTTTGAAAAACTTTTTTTTTGGGAATTGGAAGTAGAGAAATTTGAGAGCTGTTGAAGATGACTACAAGAAACACATCACCAAGTATCATTCAAAGATGTCTGATTTTGAACTTCAAAGAGTTAATCATTCTCTACAAGAATTACTTTCTGGTGGGTATAAGTATTCCCCAACTTTAACTCAAGAAGAAAAAGCTCTTGCATCTCAATTAGCAACATTATCCCGCAGATTAAATGAACCTGAGGCATTAGTTATTTTAAACGATTCTTTAAGATCAAAGACTTATGTCTCTGGAACCAGCGGTCCTTGTAGAGCCGATTTAACTGTTTTTGAAAACGTATTCCATATAGTAGGTAAATGGACATCGATTGAAGATATTGCTAAATATAGACATATTCTTAGATGGTTTGATTTACTTCAAAATACTGTGATTGAAATTCCTGAATCTACAAAAGTTAAAATTGACTATGATGTTAAAATTCCAAGAGAAGTTAAAGAAAAGGAAAAGAAAAAACCAGCTGAAGGTCAAGCCAAGGAATCAACACCTACTCCTTCTGCTGCTGCTCCTTCTGCTGCTGCTCCTTCTACCCCTGCTGATGCTTCACAAAGAAAAGAGTTAACTGAAGAAGAAAAAAAGATTAAAGCTGAAGCTCAAAAGGCAAAGAAAGCTGCCAAGGCTAAAGCCAATGCTGAAAAGCAAGCAGCTGCAGCCGCAGCAGCAGCTGCTTCAGCTGTTCCCCCAAACCCATCCTTGATTGATTTCAGAGTTGGTTTCATTCAAAAAGCAGTAAAACATCCAAATGCTGATGCATTATATATGTCCACTATTGATATGGGAGATGAAGAAGGTCCAAGAACTGTTTGCTCTGGGTTAGTTAAATATATCCCAATTGAAGAAATGCAAGAAAGATATGTTGTCGTAATTGCCAATTTAAAACCAGTTACAATGAGAGGAGTTAAATCTTGTGCTATGGTTTTATGTGCTTCTGAAGAAGGTAAGGTTGAATTTGTAAATCCACCAGCTGGTTCAAAAGCCGGTGAAAAGATTTTCTTTGAAGGTTTTAATGGTACTCCTGAAAAACAATTAAATCCAAAGAAGAAAATTTGGGAAGCTTGTCAAGAGAAATTTTCAACTAATGAAAACTTTGAAGTTACTTATACTGAAGAAGGTAAGGAACCAAAGAGATTAGTTAATGAAAGAGGTGAATTATGTAAGAATACTTCAATTGTTAAAGCAGAAGTTAAGTAGAGCTCCATATATATAATCCAGTAGTCGTCAGAAAAAAGTTTGGTGGCAGATTTGGGAATAGCAAAGAATTGTAAATGTTTATAATTATGTAATGCTGCTTTCTTCTTTAGGTTTTTGATATAAAATCAATGTAGGAAATGATTTGAAAGAAGATCAAGAGTGAGGTACTCTAGGATTTAAGATGCAATATTCTGACATAAGAGAAAACAAACTCAGAAAATTCGGCAACCTGATACCCAATCGTGGGAGGATATTTTATAGATTGCCACAACATATGCGTACCGCATTAGACAAACAATGGGAACCGGTTGTTAAGGCAATTGATAAGCATATCGACAAATGCAAATCAAGAGAGGATATACCTACATTTATTAAACAAATGAAGCAGGTTATGGCAGGTCATGATATCCTTTGTTCATTTGCTAGTGAGAGGTATCGAATTGATGATTCGACTATTTATCTAAACTGGTTAACCATTGATGCGTTGTTAGCTAAACTACCAAACGAGACAATATTCACTGATTGTGAAACAGTGCAGGATTTGATTATTGTGCTAACTGATATCGAAACTCTGGAGAAAGAAATTTATGCCAATGAAATTTGGGATCTGGAGAAGAGACTCACATACTGATCCTAAACAAACCTTCTATCTATCTGCAACTGACTTCTCTCCTCGCGCCAGCCACTTTAAAGTTGTTGATGTTGAGGAAATAATTGGCTATTCTGAATTTAAACTTACGGGAACTCTTACTGATAATTGAGGCTATTTATGTTAGGGTGTATATTGCTAGTTATAAATATAATTTAAGTAACATTCGTTTAGCTCTTGTAAAAATGGTTATCCTACTCATTTAGACTTAATCGGATTCAGTACAATTTCCTAACAAAACTTGTCCAAAATAAATAGGAAAGAACTGTAGATGTTTATAATTATGTAATGCTACTTTCTTCTTCAGGTTTTTGATATAAAATCAATGTAGGAAATGATTTGAAAGAAGATCAAGAGTGAGGTACTCTAGGATTTAAGATGCAATATTCTAACCCGAGAAGAGACAAACTCAGAAAATTCGGCAACCTGATACCCAATCGTGGGAGGATATTTTATAGATTGCCACAATATAGGCGTACCGAACTAGACAAAGAATGGGAACCGGTTGTTAAGGCAATTGATAAGCATATCGACAAATGCAAATCAAGAGAGGGTATACCTACATTTATTAAACAAATGAAGGAGGTTATGGCAGGTCATAAAATTCTTTGTTCATTTGCTGAGGAGGATGAAGATCATGGAAGTGAAACGGATACTTATCTAAACTGGTTAACCATTGATGCGTTGTTAGCGAAACTACCAAAGGAGAAAGTATTCACTGATTGTGATACAGTGCAAGATTTGATTATTGTGCTAACTGATATCAAAACTCTGGATAAACAAATTTCGGATCCTGAGAAGAAGCTCATGTGCTGATCCTGAACAAACCTTCTATCTTTCTGCAACTGGCTACTCTCACTTTAAAGTTGTCGGTGTTGAGGAAATAATTTGCTATTTTGAATTTACACTTACGAGAACTATTACTGATAATTGAAGCTATTTATGTTAGGGTGTATATTGCTAGTTATAAATATCATTTAAGTAACATTCATGTAGCTCTGGTAAAAAATAGTTATCCTACTCATTTAGACTTAGTCCCGAGTATGTGTGTTGATTCAGTACAATTTCCTAACAAAGTTGGTCACAAAACAAATAGGAAAGAATTGTAGATGTTTATAATTATATAAATGTTACTTTCTCCTTGAAGTTTTCGAAGTTAATTAATGTAAGAAATGTTTTGAAAGAATATCAAGAGTGAGGCATTCTAGCATTTAAGATGTTTGGACTGGAATATTCTGAAAAAGAAAAAGCCACACTCAGAGAATTTCACGACCTGATACCCAAACATGGGAGGATATTTTATAGATTGCCAGAATATAGGCGTACCGCATTAGACAAACAATGGGAACCGGTTGTTAAGTCAATTGACAAGCATATCGACAAATGCAAATCAAAACAGGATATACCTACATTTATTAAACAAATGAAGCAGGTTATGGCAGGTCATGATATCCTTTGTTCATTTGCTAGTGAGAGGTATCGAATTGATGATTCGACTATTTATCTAAACTGGTTAACCATTGATGCGTTGTTAGCTAAACTACCAAACGAGACAATATTCACTGATTGTGAAACAGTGCAGGATTTGATTTTTGTGGTAACTGATCTTGAAAATAATATTGAAAATAAACTCTGGATAAAGAAATTTATGCCAAAGAGATTTTGGATGCGGAGAAAATGCTCATGTGCTGATCCTAAGCAACCCCCACCGTATCTCCAAGTGCCACCTTCTCTATCTCGTCCCGCAGCCCCACCACGTTATAGTTAGTGATGTACCTTATGCTAGGTTATATAGTGCCAGTTCAAAATCTCATTTAAATAACATTTGTTTAGCTCATGCAAAAATGGTTACCCTACTTACTTAGACTTAGTTGTGAGTGGATTCAGTACAATTTCCTAACTAAATTAGGGCAAAACTAAATAGGAAAAAACAGTAGTTTATATAAATTTTACTTTCTTCTGTGTGTCAATTAATGTAGGAAATATTTTTGAAAGATTGAGAGGTAAACACTGTACCATTGAAGATGCGAGGACTGAAAGATCCTAAAGAGATTAGACAAGGCAAAATCTACCAATTTGTCTCACTGATACCCAAACGAGGGAGGATATTTCATATATTATCATTGGAAACGTGTGAAAAACTAAACAAAGAATGGGAACCGGTGACTAAAGCAATTGATAAGCATGTCGATGAATGCAAATCAAAACAGGGTATACCTACATTTATTAAACAAATGAAGGAGGTTATGGCGGGTCATTACTGCCTTCGCAATCTTGTTTATAGCGATAAGCTTTGTGATGAAGATCAATATCGAAATTGGTTAACCCTTGATGCGTTCTTAGATAAACTACCAAATGAAAACAGATTTACCGATTGTGAATCATTACAAGATTTGGTTGTTGTGGTAACTGATATTGCAAATGAAACTTGGATAGTATCATTGATGAATAAATGTAGGTTGAAAAATTTTTAGTAAAAGTTATAAGTAAAAGCTGATCTTAAGCATACGGCTAGTGGCAAAAATGAATTTAAATGTAATTGTCATTTCGTATGATTACAAGAAATTATTGCTAATAATTGTGTATTTTGTGAATGACAGGTTTTATAGGTTATGTATCTTAGTTAGGTTACTTGCTCATGAGTTTAGCTTGAGCTTACTCATTTCAAATTATTCAAATAATGAAACTGATATCTCTTTCAAAGTTTGCAGCTAAAAAAGATACATCAGAAAATAGTCCAACCAAAGCCATTTTTTTCTGTGAGTAATATTAAATTCGCAAGACACATGTTGTAGATTTTTCAACTTATATACCCCACCCCCACAGTATACACAATGCAAGTTAAGAATAAAGTCAAGTTAAAGGATAAGGATGTTGCCGTTACTATGGTTCCTGAAGATTCTGAAGATTTATGGTATCTTTACAACTTGTTAAAAACCGGAGATATAGTACAAGTATTAACTCATCGAAATGTTAAAAAGGGTAATCCAAATCAACTTCAAAAGGGAAACAGTAAAATGGAAAAAGTATTATTAAAATTGAAATTATTAATTGAAGACATTGATTATATTGCTTCTGATCAAACTATGAGGATCAATGGGAAATCTTTACAACAACAAGAATATGTTCCCTTAAATAGTTATCATACCGCTGAAGTGGAATTGAATAAAGACATTACTATTATTAAAGAAAGTTGGGATGAATATGATATGAAACTATTGGACGATTTATGTTCAATTGAAAAGAAAGCTGATATAGGTGCCGTGATATTCCAAGAGGGGATTGGCCATATTTGTTATGTAACTGATACAATGACTGTTTTACAAGCCAAAGTTGAAAAATCAATTCCGAGAAAGAATAATGAATATGGAACTAGGGATTTAGATAAAGCCATGAATAGTTTTTATAATATGCTTATACAGACCATGACGAGACATTTTGATATGAATAGATTGAAAGTTGTCGTATTGGCATCCCCTGGGTTCTTAGCCAAGACATTATATGAACGATTAATTCAACAATGTTTGCATTTACAAAATTCCGGTAAGGAGAATAAACAATTTCAAGAAATTTTGAATAATAAACATAAGTTTTTAGTAGCCCATTCTTCAACTGGGTATTTGCAAGGATTAGAAGAAGTGTTGGCTGATCCAGCCACTAGAAAAAGATTGGCCGATACGAAATTCGCTGAGGAATCAGAAGCATTGCTGAGATTTCAACGAGCTTTAAATAATGATGATGGTAGAGCTTGGTATGGGGTTGAAGAGATAACTAAGGCGCTAAATATGGATGCAGTTCGATATTTAATGGTTACTGATGAATTATTTAGAAGTGATGATATTGAAACTAGAAGACAATATATTGAATTGACAGAACAAGCTAAACGAAATGGTGCTGGAGTTTATATATTTTCTAGTTTACATGAATCAGGAGTTCAATTGAATCAATTGACTGGTATTGCTGCACTTTTGAAATATCCAATTCCTGATCTTGATTCGGATGAGGAGGATGAAGAGGAGGAATAATAGTTCTATTAATATGTGTATAAATATAAAATTCTATGTACAAAAGTATCACTATGTGTTATGCTTGTAGAGGTTTGGTTAATTTTTCCAAATACCATATTCTTCCATTTCTTTGAGAAATTAAAAAATCTTGAATTAATCCAAGACCAAGTCCAATGGCAGTTCCCTTAAATATCAATTTTCTTGATTGTCTAGGACTTAATTGATGCGTAGCTACATATACTGAAGTTAATATGGAAGCTGCACAAGTTGTATTTATAAAATCCACAGTATTATTTCGAATATAATCAAATCCATATTCCAAACCAAAGAAACATCCAATTAAACTTGAATATTTTAAACTTTGGTAAAGCCCAGCTTTAACTCCGGAAACTAACATAACGTAGTTCTTCTTCTTATGATAGAAATACCACCCTCCTACCGTTTTAGGAAGTCGATGACCATTTTCAATTAAATATCGTAATGATGCAAGTTTAATACCATCATAAAATCCAACTCCTCCGCCTATTACTGCTCCAGTTATTGTTAAGGCATATATCCTATCCTTGGGGTACATATGAAATCTTTCATTTTTCCTTAAATCTATTTTATTCTCAGTCTCTTGAACTGAGATCTGTATTGTATCTGACATTACTACTGTCACCACTTCCAAGTGGAACTTTTATTTTTGATGCAATTTTTTTTCTTCCCTTTGTATAGAGTTAACGAAATTTTGTACTTATGCAAGGGGACATCTTGTAGCTAGATTCTTGTTTGTAAGACTTGTCTATATTGTCGGTGATAGTTTTTATGATAGTTCCCTAGCACTTTTTGTTTTAACTTCTAACATATAGTACACCTTTTCAAGCCCCCTCCTCCGTTTACTCTCACATTTATATAAATATCCCAATAATGCGTTATTGTTGTCAAAATTAGACCCAACTCAGCATGCCAGGAGTTTCTCCTTCATATAGTTTTTTCTATATTTAAAGGATTTCAACCAGTTATTACCCTGGTGAGCTGCGCTAGCCTTACCATACAAAGTACGAACATACTGCCAGAACTTAAGCCACTAGCTTTCACTTCCTAAACTCTCAATGTATTTTCTAAAAACAAACCTACATACTTGACAAAAGTTTAAACAGGGTATCCAAAAATATAAATTATTCTCTATTGATCTAAAATAGATTTAACAAACTCAACATAATCAACATTACCATCAGAAGTTACATTAACACCCTTTAATAATTCATCAACTTCCGAATCAGTTAATTTTTCTCCAATTGAAGTTAAAATATATCTTAATTCACCAACACCAATATATCCAGTATGTTCTTTATCAAATACTTGGAAACCTTTAATATAATCTTCAGGTAATCCCAAGGGTTTAAATCCATTTGGACGATTAATTATATTTTCATAAGTATCATAATCAAATTCATCACCAGAAATGGTTTTTTGTAAATCGGAAATTTCAGCTAAAGTTGGATTTTGTCCAATTGATCTTAATAAATCACCTAAATGTTCAACAGGGATTTTACCAGTACCCTTTTTATCAAAAAGGGCAAATGCATCCTTATAAGTTTTTGTATTTTGAGACTAGAATGTGTGTTAGTTTTATGTCACATATATATTGTATATACCTAGTTAAACATACCATTTCTAATACCAACTGAACAAGTATACTTACAACAGTTAACACAGTAGATCAAAAAAAAATTGTAAACGGTCGAGAATTGGTTATGCGCGTGCAGAAAATGTAAACAAACCAAAAGGAGGGGATTACCCGGAGATAGGTATAAGTAAGTAAATTTCTACAATTTAAAGTTAATCTTGAAAGTGACCACAGTTTAATACAGCCAACTGCAAGGAGACAGAAAGGAATGCAATGTGATGTCGTAGTACATGTTTAGTTTTGATTAACTGTTGCCAAGGGTTACCCTTATGGCCAGTGCTACCAATTTACTCTGTTCTGGACTCACATTTTTTCTGTCAATTTTCAGTACGCGTTAATTTACACGTTCATATCCTGATCCGTGGAGGGTAAGTACAACAGATATACACCATGCATGACGTGAAGAGGCGAAAGCTATATATAGAACAAGATGAAGAAGATTTGTTTAAACCAGGAAGTATTAAAACCGTCAAAGTATGGAACTTTACTACTTATTCCTTTGGTGAATTTAAATTATCACCTAATTTAAATATGATTATTGGTCCCAATGGTAGTGGGAAAAGTACCCTTGTTGCTTCAATATGTATTGGTCTTGGTGGTAAAATCGATTTAATCAAACGTAAAAATTTAAAATCTATGATTAAGATGGGTCATGAAAGAGCAAGTGTGGAGATCACATTACAAGGTAAACTCGATGAAGATGTTATTGTCAAGCGAGAATTTACTGCTAAGGATTCGGTTTGGTCTATAAATGGAAGAAAGACTAATGAAGCTTCAGTTAAGGATTTACGGAAAAAATTAAATATTCAATTAGATAATCTTTGTCATTTTTTACCTCAAGAACGTGCTGCTGAATTTGCTGCATTGTCCCCTGAGAAGTTGTTATTGGAAATTGAAAGAACGTTAGGTGATGGTCATTTGTTGAATATTCATCAAGATTTAATTAGTAAAGATTTAGTTCGGGAGGAACTAGTTCGAAAAATTGAAGAGATTAGTTCAAGATTAAAACATTTATATGATGAACAAGAGAAATTACAACAAGAAACCAAGAAATTACAAGAATATGAAGCTAAAACTCAAGAAATTGAAAATCATAAAATGTTAATTCCCTATGCTCAAATGTCTGATTTAAAGCATCAAATTAAAGAACTTAAACGGAAACAGAAACTGGCCAAAAAGAAATTACTCGAGTTTGATAATACTGTTAAAGGATTACAACAAGATCAAGAAGAAACATTAGAGAAGATTGAAGAACAAGAGACAAAATTGGCAAAACAACAAGCAGGAATAAATCGTCTTGAAGGTGAATTAGCTGATCACACCCGAGACCAAACAAAAATTAAATTAGAAATTGATCAATTACAAGCTCAAGCTAAATCCTTACAGACTAAATCTCATGAAAAGAAACTTGATTTGGAAACTTTAAAACGCGATTTACAACTGCTTATTGAAAAAAAGCTGAGATTAGAAGAGGTAGATGAAGAAGAGATTGCTAAATTGAGTGAATTAAGTAAGGAGAAAACTCAAGAGATACGAAAATTACACGATAAAATCGAAGAAGAAAAGTATAATAAAGATTCAATCATGAATGAATATAACCGTCTGAAGAAACGTATGAATGAAGTTCAAAAGAAACTTGAAAGTACTGATAAATTAGATTTATTATCAAACTCACGATTTAGAAATCGACTTCGTGATGAATCATTTGAAGGCCATCGGAGGTTACGTGCCGCCAATCAGTACAAAGATTGTTATTTTGAAGCTCCCGTTATAAGTTGTGATATTACCGTAAAAGAATTTGCTTCGGCATTTGAAAAGCTTATTGATAATAATACATTGTTTTCAATAACCACTACTTCTCAAGATAATTATCAAAAGATTCAAGATTATGCTCATTCAATTCAAAAGAATTTCCCCATTAGATTCACTAAATTGATCGAGAAACCATTGCCGGACATATCTGATAAACATCTACTTGAAAGTCATGGATTTGATGGATATTTAAGTGATTTTATAGTGGGTCCTCCAGCAGTTTTATGCATGTTGTATGACACTATTAAAATTCATAATATCCCAATAAGTAAGAAACCACTAAGTGTTAAAACAATTGAAAAATTAACAACTCCTGATTCCCGCACTAATCGAGTTCCATTTATGAAGTTTGTTTCTGGTGATACACTTTTCAGGATTCAGCGGTCAAATTATGGAAATAAACAATTATTTTACATTACGGAAAAGATTAATTATAATTCAGAATATTTTAATTCAACTGGTATGTCACAAGAATTGAAAAATGAATTAAATACTGAATTGAGTAACATTAGGCAATTGGGTAATACCAAGAAAATAGAAATTCAACAAGTTATGGAACTGATTTCCGAGTATCAAAACAGTGAGAATGAATTGAAACAAGAATTAGAATTGGTTAAACAAAATCGTGACAATTTACAGCTGATTAAAAATAAACATGCTGCAATGGATGGAATTCTTTCTAATAAAAGGAAAGCTCTTGAAAAAACCGAACATGATGCTAATAAGGATTACACTAACAAAATCAATCAAATTGACCACAAGATCTTGGAAAAGTATGATAAAATGTCTGGAATAATTCATCAAATTACTGAAATTACCAATAATCAAATTTCTAAACAAATGCTGGAATTTATATTAACTAAATTAACCTTGTTAAACCTAACTAATCGGAAATTATCAATTGAATCTTTATTAGACGAACTTGATGTCACTAGAAATGAATTACTTGAAGAATATAGGGTTAGTAAACAAGAATATGATAAATTAAAACAAGGGGATGCTGCTCAACAAATTCAACAACAAAGTAAAGATTATACCGAAGAAGAACGAGCTACCTTATCTGAATTGGCCAATAAATATATTGAAAACAATACATTTACTGAAGCATTAATGTTACAGAAGATTGCTCTTTTAGAAGATGAACGATCAATTATGTCTATAGGAGACCATAGTTCGGTGGAAACGTTAAAGAAGAATTTAAAAGATATTGAAATTGGTGAGATTGAATTACCTAGAATTGAAGTTGAAAAAACCAGATTAGATAAAAGAATTGAAGATATTCAAGCCAGTTGGGAACCTGAATTGACTGAATTGATTAATCAAATATCTATGGCTTTCAATAAACGATTCACCCATGTTGCCAGTGATGGAAATGTTCAATTACAAAAACTGGATCGATTTAAAGATTGGAAATTACAAATTTTGGTTAAATTTAGACAAGAATCTGAATTGAAAATCTTGGATAATCAAAGTCAATCAGGTGGTGAACGTTCAGTATCAACTATTTTCTTTATAATGGCATTACAAGGGTTAACTGATGCTCCATTTAGAATTGTCGATGAAATTAATCAAGGTATGGATCCGAATAATGAAAAATTGGCTCATAGATATTTGGTTCATACTGCTTGTCAAAATAATAATTCTCAATATTTCTTGATTACCCCGAAATTGTTACCTGGGTTGTATTATCATCCAAATATGGTTGTTCATTGTATATATACAGGAAGTCAATTAGAAGTGAATGATGATAATCAAGGATTCCTTGATTTTATCCCGAAACCCGAAGCGATAGCCAAGGGTTAGTTCTATTTACAAGATATATAGAAATTATTGCAGTTCTCTTTACTGGATATGTAGTTATTGTTTGACTTAAGGATCAGCCTAGCTAGAATATTTAGGAAAAGCCAGAGTCGGGCCTTGACTCAACTCTCTTGTTCCTTGTCAAGAAATTCCAACGCCTGACTTAGTCTAGTTTTAAACTGTTCTTCTCCAACAAGGTCAAGATACTCGTGAACTGACAATCCAGGATCTCCACCAGTAATAGCAAATCTTAAACTAGTAAATATATCTTTCTTTTTAATTGAATTATTTGAATCTTTAATAATTGTATTAAATAAATTTGGGAAATCCAAATCACGTTCATTTGCCACGTGACTAAGGATTTTCTTTGTATATTGGTTTGGGATTCTATCCTTTGAATAGTTTACACTATCAAATAAATACATGTGATTCTGCAGAATTTCCAACATTGAACCTAAATGAGGTCCAACTATTTGTAAAACTTTCTTTAAATATTCTTTATCATATTTGTTATTTGTAAATTGAATAAATGTGGGATAATATTCTTCAACTAACAAATTAACTTGTTCAGGTTGAGATAATTTCTTTAATAAATGTTGTTTATTAAGATAATTCAACTTCACATCACTCACTTTTGCATTCCCCTTTGTTAATTGATCAATTGAAAAACTATTGATAATTTCAGACAAGTCCATAACTTCAGTTGTGCTTTCACCTGCTACTAATCTCTTTGGTGCCCAACCAAATAAAGCTACAAAATTCACCAATGCTTCAGGTAAGATCCCTTTATCTTTCATGGTATAAATATTCAAATCCCCACTACGTTTAGATAATTTCTTATCTTGCAAAGAAGTCAATAACGGAATATGGATGAACTTAGGCGGGGACCAATTGAATGCCTGATACAAGGCAATATGTTTAGGTGTAGAAGGTAACCATTCTTCACCTCTAACAACATGGGTGATTTTCATAAGGTGATCATCTACAACATTGGCGAAATGATAGGTGGGCATTCCATCAGCTTTTATAATTACAAAATCATCATATCTTCTATCTTGATAGTTGTATTGTGGTTGGAGATTAATTTTACCATGCAAGACATCATCAAATGAGTCATACGTATCGGGAGATTTAAATCGAATGACATAATCGTTACCACTAGTATCACTGGTTAAGCACTTTCTATCATAAGTTACATTGGTTGGTGGGGTTAATTTCTTGGCTGATTCTCGTAATTCCAATAATCTCAGCTTTGAACAATAACATTTATAAGCTAACCCCTTTTCCAACAACAAATCAGCATATTTCCCATATATCTGCTTCCGTTCAGATTGTCGATATGGACCATATTGACCACCCTCGTTAGGTCCTTCATCTATGGTTAACCCACACCATTTTAAAGTCAGATATATGTTTTCTTCGGCACCTTGAACTAATCGAGTTTGATCAGTATCTTCAATCCGTAATATAAATTCACCACCAGTCGTCTTGGCAAGTAAATAATTATATAATGCTGTTCTTAATGAACCTAAGTGAAGAAATCCCGTGGGGGAAGGTGCAAATCTGGTTCGGGCAGGTGTTGTAGGGTGATGCAGCAGCGCTGTTGCTGATTTATGTAACAATGGGTTAGTCTTCGATTTACTGATTAGGGAAATCTTGGAATACCTTCTAATAAATCTGAAACTATTCATAGCATATGTAAATTTTGGGGGCATACTAATCGTAAAGTAGCAGTATATATTTTCAAAAAATTGTAAATTTTTCATATTGGTGCGGCTTGCTCGAGAGGGTTGGTAGCGTCATATTACTATCAACTAGTGGTCAAATGTTCGGATTGGGAGGTGGAGTTTCTGGCACGGTTAATATATAATAACTTTGACTATTAGAGATAGGGGAAGAATACAAACCTCGTCATTTGGATAAAGAGAGCATTGCAGAATTAAGCGTTGTAATTAGAGAGAATTCTGGTAGTAGAGGCAGGTCCCAAGAGGTGGGTTGTTTACGAAATCATAGTAAAAGAATTAAGATGTTTAGTTTACAAGCAAAAATGAAGGATTTCACATAATTTGTGTAATGTAAACGGATATTCACAAAAGCTTCCAGTCAAACGGAATTAGGGTAAATTCGTAAATACGGTATAAAGATATACGGATATAAGGGAGTTGCATTTTTCGGCCGTGACTTTTAATCATGTGTTAGAATGAGATAGAAAATTCTAAAAAAATATAAAAATACCTCCTTGCCACCTAACATCCAAATACAATAGCCCCCTTTATTTTAAACTCTTTTTAACTCTTGTTTCAATTGAAAATGTTTGGTAAGGACGAAGATAACGATAAACAATGCGATTGTCACCAACAACAATCAGGACGTAATAATAAATCTCCTCATCCTTGGAATCCCAGTTGGAATGCTCCTTGGTCTGAAGAAGAACATGAAAGATTTCATCGTAATGTAGATCGAGTTAAAGATAATTTAAAAACTTTAACCGAAACAGTTTGGGATGTATCTAGTGACATTGGTAAGGATCTTAACGATCGGGCTAAGAAATGGTCATTGCAATGGCTTAAAGATGAAGATATACAAGAACAACAAGAGAAATTTAAATTTCCTTCATTTTATCAAACGAGAGATTCTATTGAAAATATTACTCAACATCCAATTTTTGGTGAAATTTGGAATTCAATCCCTAGTTTTGGTGGGTTTAGAGATGGTAGTACTCCATTTGGATATTATAGTTTTAAAGGTCCAAGTATGAGACAATATCATAATTGTTTGGAAAAAAATGGGAAATCAATTTGGGATGATAAGGGATATTGGAGATGTTTATTTCCTAATGGAGAAGTACCTATTGATATGTTGAATTATAAGAATAAATATTTAACCAGTGAAATCTTAACTAAGGAAGATTTTTATGATGCTATGAATAAATTGAATGTAAATGAAAATGAAGCAAGAATTGATTTGCAAGAAAAAGGGTCTTTTTTCAATAAATTTGAAGATTATTTGAATTGGAAACATGTAAAGTATTCCTTACAACAACAACAGAAACAACAGGAGCAACAGAAGCAATTGCAAGAAATAAACAAACAGCTGATTGAAAGTGTTGCTAAACTGTCTGATAAACGTGTTGTTTCAAGTAGTGTGAAATCTCAAATGTATAGTGATTCAGAAACAAATGAAACGAAAATGATTGAAGAAAAACTTGAATGTTTTGAAGATGGAACTTGTTTAACTTCCAAGATTATTAAACTGAGACCATTTGATTCTAACGAATGGGTTACTGTTGAAGAGACTCATGAAGAAAAAGACAAGAATGGTTGGTTTTGGAAGTAGTATCTGTATATAGTTTAATGTTTTATGTGAATATATGTTTTGTAACTTTTCAAAATGTAGCCGAATATGACACGGTTTGAACAAGCCAAACACTAGCACATGTTAGCTACCACAATATTAGGAAGGTATTGTGGCAAAAAATAATATGTATAGTCCAATTCCTTTTCGCGACATTTGATAATATAAGCGACAAATATTTGTTCCTTCCAGGCAACAAAAATATCAACTAGAAACAAGAAAACCATACCAACACTTACTACCAGGTAACCTTCCCTAAATGAACGCATTAAACAAGATAATCTTTCTATCAGCATTCCTTGCGTCTGGGTTTCTTTTAATTTTATTATCATGTGCGTTATTCAACAATTATAAAACATTA
The DNA here is from genome assembly GCA_003676035.1 of Spathaspora sp. JA1. NCBI lineage: Eukaryota > Fungi > Ascomycota > Pichiomycetes > Serinales > Debaryomycetaceae > Spathaspora > Spathaspora sp. JA1. The sequence continues at coordinate 34,861 of NSGQ01000058.1, read as the reverse complement.
TGGGTCATACTAATATTCTTACTTGCGCCATTACCCAATATTTTTGCCCTGACGGTCGAGAATTCCAGAGATACTTTCTTAACATTTAATGATAATGAGAATGCCGTGACTCCCTTACAAGAGTTTTGTAAATCAACCACGGGATTTTTGATAATTAGTGGGATTGCCCTTCCGTTGGTGTTATACCATACTCATTTAATTGAATTGGGTGCATTAATTATGAGTGTTATTGGAGGGTTGATTGTTTATATTGACATTGTTGTATTTATATGGTTTTTCAGCCATGAACAAGAAGAAAATGATGAATTTAACTTTTAGCTACATATATATGTATTTAGTTAAGTACTACTAATAATAGAATTAGAATGATAGTCAATATGATTATAGTAACCAAACTTCCATTTTCTCTAGCCTTGTGAGTGAAATTATTTAATCGGTTACCAGCACGAGTTAATCTCGCTTGGGAATTATCAACGCCAGATTCTAAATCATTTAATAATATAATATGATCGTCTAATTCTTGATTTATATTGAGACCCATAGAATGTTGGATCTTGATGGAAGAATGTAATTGATCTAAATCTTGATCTTGTCTCATTAATGTTTGTTGATGTTGGGCAAACATTTGTCGGTTATCAACTTGGTCTATACTGGAATTACTCTCTTGATCAGAATATGGTTGGAACGCTCTTGTACCCATTAATTCAACCAAATTATCGGCATGTTCTTCTTCTTGATCTTGAAATCGAACTGTCTTTGTAGGTGTGGAAGTGGTAGCAGAATTAGTAGTAGCACCAACAGTGGCGGTATTTGTTCTCTTAAATTTATATTCCTGTATGTCTATAGTGGTATCTTGTGATAATCTATCATATAAATCGGAATATTCAACAACATACAGAGAAAACAGCGCCAGTAACTGATCAACTGTTTCCCTATTCCCCAGCACACTTCTATTAAGGTCTTGTTGTAGATATTTAAAGTATTGAGTTATCTTTTGTAATAAATTAATGAGCTCAAACGTATCATTTGAACTTGGTGTAAGTTTCATTTGAAATATAGTTTCCCGTTCTTCAATCATAGATTCTAATTGTTGTAAACATATCCCCACTTTACCAAGAGTGGTTCGAATCTCCTTTATCTTATTGCTCATATCTATCAATCTCTCTCTATTAGACTTGTTAATCTACAGCCACAAAAAGGGCAAGAGTTTTCTTTAAAAAAAAGGTTTAACACCGACCCGGCCTGATCTCCCCTCCACCGCGCCACCGTGCTGGTAGAAAAACCCACTAGTTTTTCCGTACTAAAAATATACACGTAAAACATAACATAGCCCAGACCATACACCGAGATGTTCTCGAAGATAAAATCATTTTCAGAAGATATAGTGGCTAAAGGACTAAATGAATTAAACCAATCCCTGCAACAACAACAGGAAGCTTCTGATTTGGCTGAATTACAAAAGGGATCAGCAGTATTGCATGTAGTAACACCTGAAGAACATGAAGTTGTCCAACCTACAGATGAACCAGAATCACCTACAAATTCCCCGAATCCAGAACAGACACAAGAAACAACTGATAAACTGGAGCCAACCAATGTGGAGAATAGTTCCCCGGCTCAAGATGATCTGTTACCTCCTAATATCAGGGCCAAATTAAAGAAATTTGCCAAATATGAAGAAAAATATCCAATTCTTTTACAAGCATATAAAGTTGAAAAGAGGAAATCTCAATTAATTTCAATTTTTGAAAAAGTCCTTCAGGAAAACACCCCAGTTTCAAGTATTTCCGATGCAAATGTCCTAATTGAATATCTAAATGGATTAACTGAAAAGACAAAAATTTTAAATTCAGAAATTAGAAAATTAACAAAAGAAAATTCAATATTAACTTTTAAAATTGCTAAATTTGATGAAACTGGTAATGATTTACAAAATCAAATAAATGGACTTAAATTAGATAATCAAAAACAATTAAATTTAATTGAAAATTTAAAAATTGAAAATGAAAACTTGAATGAGAAAGTTCAAATTGGACAAAATAGAGCCGAAAATCTCGAGGCGGAATTAAAAGAAAAAAATGGGAATTTAGAAGTTGCATTGGAAGAAATTGAACAATTAAAGGGAAGTCAGAATGGAGGGAAAGAAAAGGACAATTCAGAAGAATTGGAAAAATTGAATGAAAAAATTCAAGAAAAAGATCTAGAAATTGAGCAATTAAGGACGAAAACAAAAGAAACTGAGGATCTTAGAACGCAGATTCAAGAAAAAGATGCAGAGATTGATCAATTGAAGAAGTCAACCAAGTCAGAAGGAGAAAATCAAATCGTACTACATGAAGAGATTGATAAATTAAAACAGACAATACAAGGGCAAGAACAAGAAATTGAGCAATTGAAAAAGTCATCTAAATCAGAAGAAGAAATTGAGATTGCCCAAGCAAAAGAGAAGGAAATTGATAATTTGAATAAAACAATACAAGATCAAGCAAAAGAAATCGAAAATCTACGTAAGCTGGTTGAATCTGAAGAGTCTCAAGATTTAAAGAATCAGATTCAAACAAAAGATGAAGAAATTGAACAATTGAAAAAGTCAGTTAAGACAGCGGAGGAAGATGTATCACAAGTACAAGCAAAAGAAGAGATTGATACTTTAAAACAAAGAATTCAAGAACAAGAAGAAACAATTGGACAATTAAAAGAGCAAATCAAATCTGAACAAGTAGAAGACTTAAAACAACAAATAAAAGTTCAAGAAGAAGAAATTGAACAATTGAAACAACAAAATGGATCAGATAAACCAAATTCCAATAACAAATTAAATAAAAAAATTCAAATACAAGAAAAAGTTATTGAAGAATTAAAGAAACAAATCAAATCTACTGAAACCAAAGATCCAACAGACTCTTCTGAAAAACTCACCCAATTAACGAATGAAAATTCTCAATTGCTCGAAAAATTACGAGAATTAAAAGACAATTTAGAAGGTAAAAATGAAGAAATTAATGACTTACGAGATCTGTTAAAGGAAATAGGAAATGATTTTGTTGCATCAAAGGACGAAATCAAATTATTAAAATCACAGCAACAACAAGGACAATCTTCAACTGAAGAATTAAACTCAGTTATTAAATCATGGCAAGAAAAATTCAACTCCAAATCAAGTGAACTTGAACAAGTCAATTCTAAATTAAGTGAAGTTGAAGCTAATATCCAAGAACAAGAAATCTTACAGCGAAAGTCTGAACGAGATTTAAAGAAGGAAATCAATTCCACTAAAAAACTACTTGATGAATGTGAGACTAAATTAGCCGAAACTTCAAAACAAGTTGAAGTACTTGTTTCGGAAAAAACAGGCTTGGAAAATCGGATTGAAGAGTTAATTAAATTTAAAAGTAATGATACTTCATTAAAATTAGAAATTTCTTCATTGCAAACTTCAATTTCATATAAAGATACTCAATTAAAAGAACAACAACAAAAAGTTGATAGTTTAAATAAAGAAAATCTGGAATTAAAGGATTCTATTAATAAACTACAAACAACAAGTAATAAGTTCCAAATAAACAATATGGATTTATTAAAGGAAAAAAGTGAATTGTTAACTAAACAAGAATTATTAATAGATCAATCTAAATCCTTAAATTCAGAATTAACTAAATTACAACGAGAAAGGCAACAATTACAACAAGATTTAGACAAGGTCACCACAAAATATGATAATTTATATCAAGAACAAAATGATTCTTCCAATGTTTTATTACTGTATAAGAAACAACACGAAGAGTTATTAATGAAATCTAAAGAATATTTATTTAAAATCGAAGCATTAGAGGATCAAGTTTCTGAAGCAAGAAACTTGTTACAAAGTAGAAATCGTGAAACTTCAAGTATAAGACGATTATTAGTTGATGCTGAAGAAAGTTTACGTATTAAAGAATCTGAATCTAAAGTTGAAATGACAAGATTAAATGAAGAGAAATTAGAATTGGAAAGGTATTATAATATTTCGATCAACAGGAAACACCGAGAAATTGAAGAATTAAACTTGAGTATAAAAGATTATGAATCAAGAATTAAACTGTATGAGCAACGTATATTAGACGCCAAAGAATTTGAAACCATGTCCAATACTACTAGTAAAGATAATGAGTCTAGTCGTCAATTAATAGAAGAACTTACTCAAACGGTAGATACATTGAGAAATGCCCTTCAAACCAATTCTAAACGTGTCAAGGAATTAGAAACCAACAATAATATCTTGAAGAAGTTAAACGATGAAAATAATATGAAATTTGAACGATTATCTAAAAACTATAAACTTTTAACTCAACAATATAGAAGTATGAAACAAGTTAGGCGAGAATCACAACCTGAAGTAGCCACCACTACCACTGTCCCAGATAAGGAAACTAAACAAGATACTACCAATGTAGCATATTTAAAGAATGTCTTGCTTGGATTTTTCGAACATAAAGAACAACGAGAACAATTATTACCTGTGGTTAAAACATTATTTAGTTTTACACCTGAAGATGAAGAAAAGTTTTTGTTTGCCTTGAGGTAGATGCCTGGGTAAGTCCCCGCAAGTACTAGAAAGAATCAAATCGATGGAGTAGTTATATTGCTGGTCCTCTAGGCTGCAGAGATATAACAAAAACTTTGTAATTTATTCGATACTCACAACCATTTATCATGGAGCTCCAATATAGATAGCAACAATGATTGGTAGGAAAGTACACTGAAAATTTGGTTTCCGCCTAAACTTTGCTTGCTGCTAGGGAATTCTAATAGTTGTCTTATATAACAAACCTTTAATAGAAATAGTTAGATTATTAATTCTATAAAACAATCAGCTTTCTGAACATGTAAAAACAATAATACATTGTTAGAAAAACCCCGGTTCTATGGACCACAGTCAGAATTCGAGGATGTGTTCGTGATTTTTGTTGATGTTTTGCAGCTATTGGGCATGTCAATAAATGCGAAATATATTTCTGTTTACAAATATATTCATTTTGATGAACTAGTTAAATTAGTGACTTGACCGCTACCCAATAAAGAATATAGTAGTGATGAATCGGATGGTTCTAATGATTACAGGGTGCAACCTGAGAGACCTAGTCCATGTGAACAAGACGAATTATTAGATGGAGAACATTACAATTACTGCTTCCAATACTATTATACTATCACGTAACATTTGGTGAAACTTTTTTGGTTTATTACAACATCAATCCCGGCTTAGACGAATTGCACTTCATGCAATGCTTCGATAGTCTCTTCCTATATTGATTACTGCCTATTTTGGATTCAATCAGGATGTAAAGCGACGACAAAACTTCTCGTTGAAAGTTTTATGAAATAATGGTTGGAGTTTTGTCATCGCTTTACATCCCGGTGTCATGTAGTAAATTTAAATCTTTTTTCCTGTTGAGACACGACAATTTGCACAGTCAAATCTCTTAAATCCGACTTCCTAAAAGTTCCTAAAGTTCATTTAAATCTCTTAAATGACCAACTATTCAGCTCAACACTGAATACTATGGAACGGTACTTTTGGTAGATAGACTTCTTAGAATTAGAACAGCCACTTAAGACTTCCTAGAATCTACTATATTACTTGATCTTTCTAATATTACACTTTTCTTTCTTTATTATCGATACTTATTTTATACAAAAATATACAAATCAGGAGATTCTGCTATATTTAAACCTCTTAGAAATTCTCCTTAAAGTGACAAACACTAACAATTTCTCTTTTGTCCTATAATAGTCAGAATCCCAACAATAAGACTTTTACCACTCATAAATAATATTTCTTGATTCTTTGAGATTCACACAATTGTCGCATAAATATTAATTTTCCACGTAATGTCTTAAATAGACATTTCTATGCGACACCCGGATCCAAAAGATAATAAAAATGACGAAAACGAAATCAGTAGTATATTATTCAATTTCAATCATATGTAGGGCGGAGTCACATAGCTCTAACAAGCATGTAGGACCTATCTAACTAATTCCGAGAGGCTTGGTTTTAATTCGGTGACTAAGTGAACCTTTCTACAAATGAATTTTGTCAATAAAGAACACATCAAATAAATTTTGAATTAAAGAAAATACCGAATATAAGGGCCCACTAACTTTTGGACTTTTTCTGTCACTTTCTGTACATGATCAATCTAATAGATGTCTTGTCGGAGCACAATTGCCATAATTATTAATCTCACAGTAAACAAATAGCAAGGGAACAATTGCATCCCTTACGTGAATCACACATACCGATGCACAACCTCAATTTGAGTTTTCGGAAATTTCTTCTTCTTATAATTATAATTTAAAGTTTTAAATCCTCCGTATGAGGCTCTGATCATAATTTCACGATCGGCTAGCCCCACACACACCGTGGGACCAATGCCTATACGGAATCGTACTACTGAGTCATGACCACGTAAAAGTTGCTTAATCTCGGATGCGGTAATTTTCTTATCTCTTCCTCCATGGTTGTCTATTCTGATATGGTACAACCTATGAACCAGCAATTGCTGCATGACTTTTTCAAACGAAACTTCAGGCCATGAAATATGAATTCTCCGAAGTTTCTTCATCCGTGAACAAAGCCACTCTAAACCCTCATAAGGGGATAAATTGTTGTAGAAGTGAAGTTCAAAGGAAACTATTTCATCCAATACAAATACCTCGTTCATTCTTTCCAACGATAACTCTGTAACTCGTAAAGCCAATGCCTTGAGTTTTAATCCCGAGATCTTCCACCTATTGAAATGTCCGAGAATGTCTTTTTCCCAATCGTCATCTACATAAAGCAAAGTAAGTCCCTTTAATTTAGGAATTAAGGCAATTGGGTCAGACATATTAAGTGCAGAACCTGTAATATACAATTCTTTGATTGAATAATTATCTTTAATGTCATCAGTGAATAGAAAATCACTTCGAACACAGAGTTGACTGATTTTGTCAAGCCTGGCGAATTGTTTCTCAAACATATTCAAGCTGTACCCATCGACACCAACATTGATCCAAGTACAGTTTTGAATCAAATAATTGTAGCAATAATCGGAATATTCACTTGGATTTTCGATCTTAAGAATTACATTTTTTACTAAATTCATTTTCTTCAAATCTAAAAGCTTTTTAAAATTATTGCAACCACTAACAGATGTATATTTGATGAAAAAAGACCTGTATATTGTTTTTCGTCTACTTATACCATATTCTGCAGATGCGAACTCGGGCAAATATACATATATTGAACTAAACAATTTGATCGATCCGATTTGGTTAAGCTTCTTGTTCAAGCGTCTAATATTCATAACATCAAACTTATTAAGATAACTAAATATTTCCAAGATGGTTTCTGGCGGTAGCGAGCCCAAGTTTAATTTGGGACATTTTCTAGATTTCGAAAACTTCAAAAGAAACATTTTTTAACATGCCTTACACTGTTACAACGTAAACTTATTTGAGCAAAGTAGATTTATTGGAACAACCTATATATGCCAAACCCGTACCATCAGCTTCGAGGAAAGATTTGTAGGACTCAATTATGTTATGCTAGTTGATCAACCCTTTGTTTAACGAGAACACCCCAAAACAATTTTTTTTGCAACTATGTCTCGCTTGAAGAAGCTCCAAGAATTGTAAGAAAACCCAAAATTTGTTAGGAAGTGCAATACTACCTCAAAGCGTAGAATATTTATATCATATTCTTTAGAGCCCAAAAAGTTAATTATATTCGACCAGATCTAAAATATGAAACAAAATTAAAATGCAAGAACCGTAAACGAGAATAAACGAGGACCAAACAAGCAAACATTGAAACATTATTCACTTCGAACTTCTAGAGAATTCAACTAACATATTTTCATTGTCGTTAGTTGTGCACCTCCTGAACTTAAGGAAGTTTGTTATTGGAGTTGGGTTGGCTAGCGTGATTTGTTTTCTTCTACTCATATACATTAACTATTTAGAGTATTTGAATATTTCTTTTATAAACTTCTTCGATACTTTGCGTTCTGAATTCAATGTCAAGACCTTTTAAAAGTAAATTACATCACAATCACCAATAGACATCAGGCTCACATGATTAATCTCAACACTATTTCTTAACTCCTTTTTTAAAATTATAATAATGTTGTTTTCCTGTTTTTGGTTTTGTTGTATCACATGAAATAACAAATCCTTAAAATTCAAACCTTACAAGGAAATATCTAACCCAGAACTTAAAACTCCCAACTTACTTGGTATAATTTATAAGCAACTCAATTTTGTCACGCGGAAAAATCACGCGAATAGCGGAAAATGATGTGATACTAGAACGTCGTATAAAGCTTACTACTACTTGTTGGTTTATACAATAATAAATTATATATAAAAAGCCTACCCTCCTCCTCTTACAATCCTGTTAGGGAAGTGAAAATTCTTCACTTTACTCTTACCCACAATCCCGGCAATAGGCGACTGTAAAGTCGTGTACTTTTGCCAGGACGTGTCAGTTCTTAGATGCAGGATATTCGCCTGGAAACAATCCTGCACTCAAGCGTCACCTGCGACTATTCACGAACAGAAAATAAATAATTTTTGTTTGTGCAATTGCTGCAAAAACTTTGATTTATAAACACTGATTTCAGAGAAAATCTCTTTTACATTTCTTCTTTTTGTTCTCTACACGTTGTTAAATTTACAAACATTTGAATTTAATATCGTTCACATTTTTACATTCAATCTCAAAGTTTATCAATCATCAAATCTCATTTTCCAATCAAAGATGTCTTCCTTAAAGTTAAAGTTAGTTTCATCTATCCAAAAGATCCATGATAAGATCACAAACATTAAAGTGAAATCCAAATCTGATATTCACAAATTTTTTACAAATATTGAAGATAAACTTGAATGTATGTTGTCTACTGACACTTCTGAAGTTACTATTGGTAATTCTGATGCTGGTTCTGCTGATGTTGGTTCTGTTGATGTTGGTTCTGGTAATTCTGCCGCTGTTGATATTATTCAAGAATGTCTCACAATTAATGAAGTTGAAGATATTGGAGTTGAATTCAAAGGTCAAGTTTTACAAGGTTTCATTGCATGCTGTACTTCTGATCATATTGCCAAAGAATTATCTGAAGAATACTATAATTTAAATTTGAAAATTACTACTTCACCAAATCTCAATGAAAGAGTTAAGGCAACTGAAGTCAAATTATCTGGAGATGATGAAGAAGAAGAATCAAGTCAAAGAAAAGTATCTTTTGAGACTATAGTCAAAAAGCTTGAAACCCATTCACCTAGATATTTCGATAATGAGTCTGTTCAAATCAAATCTAATACAACATTTGCTGGTACTCCTGCTGTTTCTCCTGCTGTTAAAAAGTCAAATCTTAAATTTTTGAATCCTGAAAAAATATATGAAAAGGAAATGAATGCTGCTTATAAAGAAGGAAGGATTGGAATGCATACATATGTTGATGATACAAATGAGAAAATACGCCATAGAAATAAATGTAGGGAAAGTGGAGCTTATGAATACTATCGGAAAAATCAAATAAACAACTACAATCGAAATTGGTTAACGTGTGGATAAATATTATCGTGGGATTTCTTATTTTTCCTGAATTGATTGATGGGATTAGTTTTCACCTTCACTATGTTTGATTCCTGGGACATTATTATTGTTACTTTCTTAACTCCCCCATTGAAACAAGATGCGCACTTGATTTCTCCGGAGGTGAGTAAAGAGGTAATGATGGTATAATTCTTGGTTGAGGATATTGGTGTTGGAGAATTCTGATTTTTGATATTGAAGAAGGAGGAATAATTGGAAAGCAGTTCATTTGATAAACTGGGGGTCAAGTGAGCTGTACCTAATACATCAAGCAAAGTTCTGAACAAAGTGATATTTGATTATTCGAAGTATTCTGAAGTTTTCATAAGTTTTAAGAAGTTATAAAGTATTTTCAAAGGTGTTATGTATTCCAATTGTCTAAAATATTGTTGATCTTGGTTATTAATTCATTTAAGATTTGATATATGCTATGCTTGGGTGGTCTTCAACTATTAATTTCATGGTTCTTTATTTATTATTTAGCATCCTATTAATCTAACATTTATCTCTTTTACAGTTGTAGCTTAGTTTAATGTTCTGTTTGACTCTAGTAATAGGCGAGTTGATTCAGTCAGTATAAACTATAGCTTTAGTGGTAATATTTTGGTAAAAATGAAAATTTATTACAGTGATATTCTAATCAGCAAGTGAATATTTTGGCCAATAGTATTATGTGACAAATATGATTTAATTTGGAAAGTTATTCTAATCGAAAATGATGAAGAATAGTTCTTTTGATACCCTGCCAGTTTTTACATCAAGGTATAATATAATTGGCAAACATCTGAATAAACTTCCTTGCATGAGGATAAACTAAAGAACAAAGGACCTAGTCAAAAGATAAAATAACATAATGAACCTGAACATTCAATAAATAAAGTGTATTTGCTTAGACTGGGGAGTATCAAGCGATACCTCGATTATATTCGACGTATTCATCTTCCACTGAGCATTAGTGTATATAGCCACCTTTTTCATGGGAGTTCCCAGTGTGTTGCAAATAAATTCAAACCAGGCGACATTTATTACCTTGGCTTGAGATTTCCGAGGGCAATATTTTCTTGCCTCGTGATTCGTTCACCTTGAAAGCTAGACATTCCGACTTGATCTGCTACAAGATTTGGTGACCTAAAGGCAATATCCTCTGCGGATTGAAAAAAAAAATGTCGCACTAGTTTGAGTTTGAGAAACCCTTTATGATAAAGACTTTGTATAAAAGTATAGAATAAATAACCAATGCAGGATCCATTTGATCAAAAGAAACAAGCAATTCTTGAGGAAATAAACCTGAGTAATTTAGATGCATCACCCAAGGGAACTATTGACGAAAAATGTCTTCCTATAATAACCTTGATCAATAACGATATAAATATGGTAACTACCTCTTCATGTTCTGGAAGAATATCTGTATTCTTAGAGGGTAAACCCCAGGGTAATACCAAGATAATCACCAAAGGTAACGAAGGAAGATGGTTATTTGTCACTCATAATCTGGAAGATTTACCTAATTGGTATCATGGAATTGATTTCAAATATTCACGTGATGAGTTCCCTGTTGAAGAAGGTTATCGAAACATACTCTTCAAGTTTGAACCGTTGATTCTTCATGTTAAATGTCGAGATTTGAATCAAGCTAGTAAATTATATACCATTGCTATGAATTGTGGATTTAGAGAAAGTGGAATTGGAAGTAATTACAATGTGGCTATTCGAATTAGTATTAAATTAGATATTCCTATTGGATATGCTAATGAACAAGATCAATTAATAAGTTTTGTTTCAAAGGAATATTTAGAATATATTACTAAATTATCGAATGAAAGATTTACTGAAAATTTTAGAAAATTAAATCAATTGTATGATGCGATTGAAAAAATGATCGGGACAAAGGAACAACCAGTGGTAAAGGAAGAAACAAAGGAAGAAAGAAGAGAACGGAAAATACGAGAAGGCTTACAAAGACAACAACAATTGAAGAACAATCAGTAACTTTAGTAATTAGTTAATATATTTTCGCTTGTATAATATTATGTCAACCATTAGAGACACTTGTAGATTTTTCGCACCAACCTTACCCCCTTGAAAAATTTTCTTTTCAACTTGTTGACTCAATATTGACTTATAGATTATATATAGATTACTCAATTGCGTTATGTCCGCTAGTGAAGGTGTACAAAACTTGTCAATCAGCGAAAGTCAAGCTTCACAAACTTCTGTTCCTGATGCTGCTGAAGGTGCCCCAGTTGTTCTTGGTCCAGATGGTCAACCATTATCAGCCAAGGCATTAAAGAAATTACAAAAGGAAAAAGAAAAGGCAGAAAAGAAGGCAGCCAGAGAAGCTCAATTAGCTGCTGAGAAAGCTGCTAAAGAAGCAGAAGCTCTTAACGACCCTGCTCGTGTTAATTATGGTAAATTACCTTTAATTAATTCTTCAGTAAAGACCAACCAAGTTAGAGTTCAATTATCTGATTTAAGTAGTGTTAATGATGGAGATCATGTTATTTTCAGAGCTAGAGTTCATAAATCTAGACAACAAGGTGCTACTATGGTATTCTTAACTTTAAGACAACAAACTGAATTAATTCAAGCCTTGGTTCGTACTAATAAAGAAACTGATGATAAGGCCATTTCTAAGAGAATGGTTAAATGGGCTGGATCTATTAATTTAGAATCTATTGTATTGATTGAAGGTAAAGTTTCTAAAGTTGATGAATTAATTAAATCTGCAACTATTCAAGATATTGAAATTCAAATTGAAAAAATCTTCACCATTCAAGAAACTCCTGAACAATTACCATTATTACTTGAAGATGCCTCAAGATCGGAACAAGAAGCTGAAGAAAAAGGATTACCTATTGTTAACTTGGATACTAGATTAGATGCCAGAGTAATTGATTTAAGAACTCCTACAAATCAAGCTATTTTTAAGATCCAATCTGGAGTATGTCAATTATTTAGAGAATTTTTAAGTAAGAAAAATTTCACTGAAATTCATACACCAAAAATCATTGGTGCTGCCTCTGAAGGTGGTTCCAATGTTTTTGAAATTAATTATTTTAAAGGTTCAGCATACTTGGCTCAATCTCCACAATTATATAAACAACAATTAATTGCTGGTGATTTTGAACGTGTCTATGAAGTTGCTCCTGTTTTCAGAGCTGAAAATTCCAACACACATCGTCATATGACTGAATTCATGGGATTGGATTTAGAAATGGCATTTGAAGAACATTACGATGAAGTATTACTTGTATTGGAAGAATTATTTGTATTTATTTTCACAGAATTGAAGACGAGATTTGGTAAAGAAATTGCCACTGTTAGAAAACAATTCCCAGTTGAAGACTTTAAACTTCCTGCCGATGGCAAAATGGTTAAACTTCATTTCAAAGAAGGTATTGCTATGTTGAGAGAAGCAGGTAAGGAAGTCGATGATTTTGAAGATTTATCCACTGAAAATGAAAAATTATTGGGTAAATTAGTTCGTGAAAAATACGATACTGATTTCTATATCTTGGATAAATTCCCTCTTGCAGTACGTCCATTTTATACTATGCCAGATTCAGAAGATCCAAGATATTCTAACTCTTATGATTTCTTTATGAGAGGTGAAGAAATTTTATCTGGGGCTCAACGTATTCATGATCCAGAATTATTAAAACAAAGAATGCAAGCTCATGAAGTTGATCCAAATGTTCCTGGTTTGAAAGATTATGTTGATGCTTTCAGTTATGGATGTCCTCCTCATGCTGGTGGGGGTATTGGTTTGGAAAGAGTGGTTATGTTTTTCTTGGATTTAAAGAATATTCGTAGAGCTTCATTATTCCCAAGAGATCCAAAGAGATTAACTCCATAGTTAGTGTGCGACTTGTATTTTAATAATTTAGTACCAATCTTTTTTTTATGCTTCTTCTAGTGCGAGTAACGAGACGAGACCCAGCCTGCGAACCTTGCGAAGGTTCCTTTGTAATGGGAAAAAATTAGGCTCAACTGTAGCGGCGGCTTAAAAATTGCGTAAATAAATTCAACTGTTTATACTCAGCTTTGTCTTTTGTTATCTTATCAAGATGGAGACAGAACCAGAATCAACACATCCATCCAAGGACACAAATGCCACCATTCTATTAATGGGACTTCGTCGAGGTGGTAAATCCTCCATATGTAAAGTTGTATTTCATAATATGCAACCATTAGATACTTTATATTTAGAAAGTACATCTAAACCAACAACTGAACAATTTTCTTCATTAATTGATCTTTCAGTTATGGAATTACCGGGCCAATTAAACTATTTCGAACCTAATTATGATAGTGAACGATTATTTAGTAGTATTGGTGCCTTGGTGTATGTTATTGATTCTCAAGATGAATATCTTAATGCCTTGACTAATTTATCTATGATTATTGAATTTGCATATAAAGTTAACCCCAAGATTAATATTGAAGTTTTAATTCACAAGATTGATGGATTACTGGAAGATTACCGTATAGATGCCCAACGTGATATCATGCAACGTACAGGAGACGAATTATTAGATTTAGGATTAGAAGGAGTTCAAGTTAGTTTTTATTTAACATCAATTTTTGATCATTCAATATATGAAGCATTTTCAAGAATAGTTCAAAAATTAATTAGTGAATTACCTTCACTTGAAAATATGCTTGATAATTTAGTTCAACATTCAAGTATTGATAAAGTTTTCCTTTTCGATGTAAATTCAAAGATTTATGTTGCTACTGATTCTTCTCCAGTAGATATTCAAACTTATGAAGTATGTGCTGAATTTATTGATATAACTATAGATCTTGATGATTTATATGTTGAAAATGATCAAAATAAACATACTCCACAACAACCTGATTCAGATAAGGAATTAAAATCAATTAGTCATTTATCAAATGGATCAATACTATATTTAAAACAAATGATTAGAGGTTTAGCATTAGTTGCCTTGATACGAAATGATGATATTAGAAAAGATGGTGCAAGAGATACAATTTCAGCCATAAATCAAGATAAATCTTTGGCAATCATTGATTATAATGTCAATTTATTTAAACAATCTTTAATTAAAATTTGGAAAAATTCAAGATTAGATCAAACTAGTAGATAACACATATATAGTCTTATATAGTACTTTTCTCCACTTTTAATTCAAGGTAAATCACCAGACTAACCCAGCTTAAAAATGTAAAAAAAAAATTGGTAAAATATAAAAAACTTCAAAGAAGTGTAAATACATTTAAAAATAAAATCAAAAATTAAAAGATCCACACTTTCCGATTCATACCAGGGATCCCCGAAAGAACCCACCGATACGAACCATAAGTGGAAAGTTGGCAAGGTAAATACCATGACGCGGTGCAATGTCTCTAGTATACCTTGATTACAAGACTACTTGATCTCTTGCAATGTCTCTAGGTAAGTATGAAGAAGAAAAAGAAGTAACAAGAAATTTAAAAATTTCTTTGTCAATCTCCAGTCAAATTTATAGTGTGTGCGAAAAGCGCGCGAAACACCGAAGCAAAAAAAAATGTTTATCCGGGTAACTATATAAGGTCTAATTTGGCTAAATATAATTTTGACTGTCCAACATTTCTAATATAAACTTGTTTAATATTGGTAAATTTGGCTTGTGCTACAATTGCTCCTATTCCAATGAAAACTCCTTGTCGTAAGTTAATCCCACCAGTAGTGACAAACCCAATAACATTAAAGTCACTGGTTTCTTCTTGTTTTATATAAATTCTTGCATTGTTTGTAATAGTTCCCTCGTTTAACAAGGTAATTTTAACAGGAATGATTGGTAATTTAGTCCTAACTATCATGGGGATAGTATCAATTGTATACTCATTCTTGTGAAATTGAACATGACTAGGGTTGGAAGTATTGTACAATTCAACCACTGGATCATAGTCATCTTCGATTTCCTGGATTAAACTTCTTACAATTTGAATCATATCATGAGTAGATGTGATTTTTCTGGTAGTATTATCAAAAGAGGCATAATTTACCGTATTTTTCAACGAGTTCAAGTCCTTTGGTAAGTCACGTAAATGTTGGATATGGATTAAATTTCTTAAACTATGCCAGTCACATTTATATGCATCAAATATCGACATTTTAAATTCTGAATCATGTAATTTAACTTGACTTTTAGGTAATTTCTTTGCTTTGAATAAACTAGCTTGACCGACTATTTCATTATTTATCCATCCATCTTTAATCCAGGGGAAATCTTGCGGGAATGAAGGTTGTTGATTCTCGAAATTCATTTGATTGATTTGTAAATAACCTCCAGGTTTCACATCTCGGACTTTAACTAATTGTAACCAGAATGGTAATACCCAATACCAAGGGAGAATAATTGTCCATTTGGAATTAGTTAGTTTGGAAATTATTACAGGAATGTGACTTGTGGATATATCCTGGGGTTTTGAATGTAGGTTTACATGAAATCTTCCTAAATCTTTATTTGATAATTGATCCTTATAGGAATTGTTTCTTGATTCTGATTGACACAATTGGTTGACTATTTCGGGATCTACCAACTTCTTTGAGCTGAGAGAAATTATCAAATCGTAAACATTGACGTTGTTACTTTTATTCAACTTCCTTGGGGTTTTGTAAATTCTTGGATCTTGAATATCAAATGTGAATGTAGTGCCAATGGGTATAAGATCAGTATCTTGAACAGAAATCAACTGTTTCCAAAGTTCTAAATTGTCCTGAGAATTAAATTGTAATATCTTACTTAATGAGCTTAATCCACTAGGTCCTGACAATTCAATACTCCCCAAGGCATACCGACAATCTTGAACAGATAGATTCTGACTGGTTATATGATTGAATAATTGCTTGTAAACTGATGGGTATACCCTAATGATTATTTGTCGACTAGTATTACCCAAGACATATCCTTGACAAATTGGTTGAGAATCAATATATATCCATCCATAGTAAGATTTCTCTCCTGATATAACTCGATTAGATTTCGTCTTGATCAAATCATACATGGTTTGTTTGTACTGTTGTTCCAGGTCCAATTCAACAATCATAGTTCCGTAATAACTTGTATCAAACACAATTGCCTTATTCCTCCCCTGTCTACTCATTGATTTAAAACATTTTTGCGTGGGGGTATATGGAATTTGATACTCGTGTTTTTTAATCATTTTAAATCGTTTAGCATGCCATATATGAGTTGGTAACCACACGAAATCCCGCTGACGTTTAAAATATTTGATATTACCTGAAGGTGGGTTGGTTAATTTGTTGACACCGACAATATCTCGAGAACCTACGGTATTATTCAACTTGGGTGGAGCAGTACTACTTATTTCCTTCAATTGTTTACTCAAAAGCTTATATTGTTTCCGGATGTTTAGATTGGAGTTTGATTCCGGGATTTGTTTCATTTCTTTTAATTTCCCAGCAACTTTCAATAATCTAGTTTTAACTTGTAATTTATATAATTTTCTACCTCGAGGTAATTTCTTTATGGGTCCAGTTGAGTTCATTTCTCGTAATGCCCGAGTTCTAAGTCGTTTAGGTATTCTTTTAACATTGTGAGAAGCAGCACGACGACGTAATGTTCGAGGTAAACTTTGGAAAATTCTCGTACTGAGAGCATTCTTGGAATTTAATTGTGATAATTCAAATGATTTAATTTCAAATTTTCTAGTTTCGAGGAAATTTGGAATTGATAGTTTTTCTCCCTTGTTTTCAATTGAAGAATCTGTGGTTTGAGCTTTGATGTTACGACTATTGTAAAGTCTAGCCTTTTTTCTATTGATATTAGCCGACATTGCTGGGGTACAACTCTAAGGTATAGCTCATCTTAAATTGTTCGTACCAGAAAAATCGCGTTTTTGAATTTTTCAGACGACTCAAACTACAAGGTATTACATCAATATAATTCATACATGTACTTGTAAATATATGTATATTCTCTATATATTTTGTAGCTACGACTCCATTCAAGATTCTGCTTGATTTATACAACTCAGCCAGAACGTGCTAGCTATTTTATTTCGTCAGTTTTCGAAATCTTTCTGCTTAGCTTTAAAGTCGGAAGCTTTGTTTTTCTGTATCGCACCTACCGAACAGGTAAGTACTAATAATAAGACACTCCATATAAGGTAGGTAAATGAGTATGGTCCTTTTGCCATTCAGTCAAAATCGCCATCATTTGATCTTCCAAAATAACATCCGATTCATCCTCAACCTTCTCCTCTTCACTTTTCTTCTTTCGTTTAAAATCATGAATCATATTAACTAATTTTAATATCCCCTTACCACCAATAATTGCATTTTCATTATCATCCTTAATATCAACATTAATCACATGAACAATTTTTTTCACATCATTTACATCATCACTAGCATACATTCTAAACATTAAATCATCCAATACACTATCAAAACATCGTTCTTCACAAGTAATAACTAAATCAAATTTACCAGCATAGGAATTACTATGCCATTTTTCAGGAGCAGGTTTAACTTTCCGATTCCTATCCAACATGTGTATTAATCCATTAGATTCATACATTTTCCGCGATTTCTGTGACATTAAATCATCATATATTACTTGATATGGTGTCCCGAATTCATATACATTGGGTTTATCTATTGATGGACCAGGTAACCTCACGGCGGAACCGGTACCAAATGATTGAACGTCAAACCCGGAATCTTGAAGTTGTTTGTGCGCTTCCATTGATCTATTATTGTTGGAAGCACATACTGTACATATTTTTAGACTATCTTCTAGCATATTTAGTTGGTTATTGCTAGTTGGTCAAGTGCAAAAAAATTCAATCCAAAAAAATTAGTGTATAGGTATGTTGAGCGCTACCAGATTTTGTGTTTAATTTGTTGTCACACATATTTACACATGTTTACAGTGGCAGTAAATTAATGGTCAGAGCACTGGCGTTAACCTTTCTTAGTTATAAAATAAGGAGAAGTGTAACGTGTTAGAACTAGGGTGTAAAGTATTAACCCTTGAATATTGACTCTGCCTAGAATAAAAATATTTACTGAAAAAGTTATGGAAGCCTTTCTCTTAGATGTGTTAGTTGCAGGGTACATCATATAAAAATAATATTACAGTTTAACCTATGTATATCTTAAAGTTAGGCTAAGTTATTTAAAATAGTTCCTTCGCTATCGCTCAGGAACTATCAGGAACTAATAGAAACTATTTTGTCAAATCAACAAATTCATCCTCTTCAACTCTTCCCAAATTAACAAAATCATCCTCTTCTTCCACAACTTCCCAAGATTGATTAACTCCTTCCAACAGTGGAGACAATTGTGGATGAAAATGAACAATTTTATTATTTTCTTCAATACATTCTCGTTTAAACTGCTTATATTCCAATTTATCTCTCAACAACACACCAATCATCATTGATGGATCCAACATATTTATATTCAATCGATTATAATTTGCACAATGATATGTTTGATAATCTATTGCTGTTGGTTGATACAATTGAGGTAAATGAGGGTCTAAATATATCAAATCTTGATTCTGATACCCCAAGAAATAAAAACTGGATGATGGTTTACCACCGGAAATCCCCATAGTGAAATCACTCGATAATAATTGAAAAATACTACTATAATAATATGAATTGACATTGTCAATACCTAATCGTACGGGAAACAAAATCAATAAACTCGAATTTTCCAAATTTGTTTCAATTTCTTCATCATATAAATCTGAATTCTCACTTATAAACACCTTTGGCAAGTCAACACCTTCAATTGCCTTGGGTTTTATTTGATCAAGTAACTTCTTTATGGATAATGAAGCAGCATTGGGTCCAAACCATTGACCGGGTTTAACTTCCAACGGCAGTTTACTAGCTACTCTAATAAAATTATGTATTGAAAACACACAATTGAGATTATCCTGAAATAGCCCGATAATTCTTTCCTCGTCTGCATCCTGTTGCAACTTCACCAATGTGTTAGCTAATAGCGTCTGGGTAGTTCTAATCATACACCCCCAACCAACATCCGAATTGAAATTGTCATAATCAAATAAACTTCTTCTCCAATTAACACTAGTGAATACCAGTTTATTGAATATCATTGACGGAAGGAACGACATAGGAGTAGGACCGTCTGGATCTTTAACAATGGGATCAAATCCACACCGATATGAAAGCCAGAGTTTAGACTGAATGTATTCTTCTGCTTCGGCAAGATTAGTAAATTTCGTACCCAAGATAACTAGTGGCTCCAGTAGTATACCATCTTGCCCCTGAGTGTCTTGTTCTTGTGGAGTAGCTTGTGTCTCCTGGGTTGTGCCAGACAACTCTCGTACAAAGGTTGAAAATCGTTGCAAATTCTTCTCAATCATAACTTCAATTGAATCATTGTTTGTGGTGTTATTCTCCATTCCTTCCGTTGTATTTGACATATTAAAACACCCCCGGTAAAACACAAAAGCAATTTTAAGGGAATTTCTAATTTTTGTTATCGCTTTATTTGCCTCTTTCGAGTGTGTTTTGGTGCGGCTCATTTTTTGACAACGTTTTTGCAGTGCATTGTGATGTTTTTTTGGACATTACCTTACAACTGAAATATAGCAATATAGGGATATAGATACATGCCGAGAGGAAAAAGAGGAACAAGAGGTGGTCACAGGGGTGGTGGCCGAGGTGGTGGTCGAGGCGGTGCTAGATCTGGCAGAGGAGGTCGTAAACTGAAGTCAAAACATACAAGACATGTTCGTGGACCACCACCACGAGGTAATGACAACTTTATTGAATTGATGGATTTACAAGAAAATACAATGTTACCCAGCATGATTAGTTTGTCTCAAGGTAGGAGGAAAATGATGCAGGTTGTAGAATATACCAATTCTCATTATGATGAACGTATGCTGAAGGTATTAAGAAAACAACCGATTTTATTTGTCAAGGCTAAAGAGGTTTATGATCCTAATTCAATCTTGCATGAATTGGCAAGAAAGAATAAGAAGGATAGTATAAGTGAAGGATTTGAAGGTATAACTTTAGAAGAGGATGTGTTTGAGGAGGAGCTGCTGGAAGAAGAATTTGAAGAAAGTATAGAAGAAGAAGATGAGTCGGTTACAACATCTCTGGACGAACAAGTGGCGCAAATTGAAGAAGAAGATCTGGATTTAGAAGAAGAGGAAGTAGATATAGAGGAAGCTGAGCGGCAATGGCGACAGGAACAACTACATAACTTTGTTAATCCAGACACCTCATTTCCTACTGAAAGCGCATACAATCAAATGATTGAAAAAGCGTTAGAAGAGATGTATGCTCAAGATGGTGAACCAGAAGAAGATCTGGAATTAGAAGAAGAGGACGTTGATCTAGAAGAAGCTGAGCAACAATGGCAACAAGAACAACTACATAACTTTGTTAATCCTGACACTTCATTTCCTACTGCATCCGCATACAATCAAATGATTGAAAACGCTTTACAAGAAATGTATGCACTCGACGATGAGCCTGAAACACACGATGACTCAGGAACTAATGACAACCCAGAGACTCACAAAGACCCAGAGACTCACAAAGACCCAGAAACACACGACGAACCTGAATCAAAGAATAACTCGATTGAAGCAGTAGATATACTAATCGATACACCCACTTCCACGACAGTTATCAAACCAGAACAATCAGATACTGCTCCAGAAGAAGAACAAGATGATACTCCGGAATATGGATATCTTGAAGAAGATTATGAATTTGATGTATCAAGAATCGAAGTAACCAATGTTCGATTTGGAATTCTGAATCAATATTTCTTGAAATGTTTAGAATTGACTGGATCTGATTTTGCTTGGATTGATGAAGTTGAAGTTATTGAGTTTGCTTTAAGTAATGGAGTTAAGGAACATCGATTGGATAAATTCTTGTCGTTTATCACCCATGGAATGATTGACCCTCAACAAGAAGAATCTGAACCTGAAGTGTATATAAGCGAGGAGGAATCAGAGGAAGATGAGGAACAAGAACAGGAAGATGACGACCTTGATATGCTTGTTCAATATTCAAAATCAAACAAGGAGAACTTTCTCTCGGTTGAAGATCGAGACATGTCAAATAATACACCTGGGAAATTTCGATCTACATTCAGTGGTTTAGACATTGATGATGATTTACAAGAATCTTTACATCGACAATTGGCAAACTACAAACAAAACAAAAAAAATAAACGAACTGCCAAACAGCAACAACTTCAAGAAGAAGCAATAATGAATAATGATTTGTTAATCAAGTATCCAGATCATTTACGCGTCAAGGACATCAAATATGAATTTGAATCGTTGTTAAAAGATGAAAATCGAACCAGTTTATCCTTCCCTAAATTAGATTCTCATGGACATCAAACTTTAAAAAAATTAGCAAAATACTATAATATGGGAGTTACAAATTGTGGAACAACCACAAATAAATATTTAAAAATCTCAAAGAATAAAACCACATATAAATATTATCCCAATTATGATCAAATTGATCGAATACTAAGAGGAAGACCAATATTCCATCGTCAAGTAGTTAAACGGGTGCCTACTACCGATGCCAAACCTAAACAAACTAAAGGAGGCACTGATCTGAAGGCTAGGTTTAAAGAAGGGGATATTGTGGGTGCAGAAGCTCCTGAGATTGATTCAAATAATGTTGGAAGACAAATGTTGGAGAAATTAGGTTGGATTAAAGGTCAAGGATTGGGTGCTTTAGGTAACAAGGGGATAAATGAACCTATTGTGGCTAAAGTTAAAATGAGTAAAACTGGTATTAAGGAAACTTTATAGAGACATCTAAATCAACTGAGCAGTAGCGAGGTTTTGTAATAATATATCTTGAGTACACCTGAGCGATATTTAACCTGTTAATACGTACAATAGATATATCATAAACATGTATTGACATTTAATACTCTTTTTGTCTTTCTTTTTGGAACCAATTTGCCCTCCAACCTATGTCTGTTTCGCGGGCAAAATTTAAAAATGTGGGAAGTGTATGTTGTGGATATTCTTTGATTAATGTGGACCATATTGTTAACTTGAATAGAATGTGTATGATACTTACAAAAGAGGTTATTCTTGATGTTTTGAAACTACTCAATCGCCTGTTTATTTGAAGGATACTCTGTTAATATCAACAATACAATATTGGTTGCAAGAAAAAAGTAGACTTTTTTCCCTTGCATATTTTGCTTTTCATTCTTTCTGTGGACAAACCAAAAATTGCAATATAAAAGGACTGCAAAATTCAATTCTAAAATTTTAAATATCCCCCACTTTCTTTTCCTTCTTTCTTATAAATAAATTAAAAATTCAATCTAATAGTGAGTTATATCTTTGAAAACATGCTTCAAGTTCTTTGGAATAATTACTAACATTTACTTTATAGAGATTATCCAAGATTCCTGATATTCAAGCGCCTAACTTCCACAATCAAGCCAGCATTTATTACAAATCACAATAATTCCATATTTAATTTTAATCAAGCGCCTAATGTCAATCACATAGCAAACACTTCAGTCTGTTTTCATGAAAACTTAGATTAGTTTGTTTGAGTTGTGAGTCTTTTGGTTTCATTGTATCACAAGCTGTTTGTTAATTTGTTGGTATTTCAAGAATGAGTACAGCTATATTGTTGCTATTTCTGAAGCCCAATAGGCTGATGAAGGGTAATCCAAGGCAACAATCTTTGGTAAATCTCATGAAATAAAACAAAACGAACCAGATGATACATTTAAACTCTTGTTTTTAGAAAGTTAGATTATATATATACAAATATTATACAAATTATATTTTATTAAATTCTTATAAAATTATTACCATTAACTAGTTGTAATTAGACACCGATATCTATTCTGTTTCTAAAACCTATCCATGTAAACTAAGTAGAGTAGCCTAAATGAACCCGTGGGCAATAGAGTGATTGGCAGCTGGAGTTATTCAGTAGAATTGAACCTTCTGCGGCTACAATGCGCTATAGTTGTTGAAGATATTAGTAAGAGATTGTATGTGATCTGTTAGTAAATATCATATCTTGACAATCAAAACGACTGCGATACATTAACGCTTTGATTTTTTCTTTTTTGATTTTGGTGGTGGAGCAGCATGACCTTCAAGTTTTACATGATTAAATAATTTATTTCTTGAATCAAATGCTTCATGACATACTGAACATTTCTCAATAGTAGTACTAGTGCTAGTGGTTTCTTCAGGTTTAGGTGTCGAAGATTTTGATTTCTTATTGTTCTTTTTCTTGCCTTTCTTTTTAGTATTTGTTCCCCAATTGTCTTCGTCACTATCGTCTAATTTAGTTTGTTCCATAAATCTTGCTAAATCCGCATCTATTTCTTCTTCCTCGCTATTTATTTCATCATCTACTTCAAAGTTATTTAAATTTGTATCGCTTGGTTTAGACTTTTCGTCTTGTATTATAACTTCTTCTTCTTCTAACTCCTCTTCCAGATCGTCCACTATATCCTGCTCCAGAAATTCGCTTGATGCTGTTTCAAATTCATCCAAGTCTATATCATCCTTATCTATGCCTAATTCTATCCCTTCTTGTCTCATTTCATATTGCATCTGTCGAACTGCCTTCTTGTGTTTCTTGGAAGCTTCATGTATATCAAACTGTTGTTCATTTTTGAAAAATTTATCACATATAATACATTCAAAAATCTCTTCATCACCAAACTCATCTTCAAATTCATCAAATTCACTATCTGAAGACACTTGTTCGTATTCCTGATTTAATAATTCTTCAATATCTTCTAACTCCTCCGCTGTTAACTTCTGCCAATCTTGTTCTTGAAATTCGCCATCTTGTTTCAATTTCTCAAATGTCAGTTGTTTAATTTGATTTCTATATTCTTCCATTTGTTTCTTCTTTCTTTCCCGTTCAAATTCTTCTTGTCCAGATTTAACTCTTGGATCTCGCTTTTTAATAAATGTAACAAACTTCTTAACAACTTCGTTATATTCCTTTCTTGCCATATCTCGAGCCCGTTTATTCTCTCTTTCCATTAATCGTCTAGTTCTTCTATCGGGAGCACTTGAATATCGATATTCATCCCTCCAAGCAAAAGATTTCACAGTAGAGAATCCACTCCATATGTTATAAAACTTCCTTACTTCATCGACATATGAAGATTTGCTATTCCCAAACAACGGGAACTTCAATAATGAAGCATCAAGAACATTTACATTATTATCGTCGTCACGAAATTTCTCATACCCTGGAACATTCAAATATTTCCCATGTTGAATTTCCTCCCTTGCCAATCGTTCAAACAATCTGGAAGCAACAACATAGAACCCTGAAATTGAATCATCGACTTGATTAAATAAACTAGGATTGAAAAATCGGTATATTTCATCAGCAGATATACTGGGAATATGAGAATCTCCAGTATCAACAACATCCTCGTCTTCATCGTTCAAAATCGAATTTTTGTGAGAATCATACCAGGATCGTTCTTGAGCATCACTAAGAACTTCATATGCAGCTCGAACTAACGAGAATTCGTGGGTTGCTTGTTCGACATTATCGGGATTCTTGTCTGGGTGAAGTTGAAGAGCTTTTTTACGATACGCTTTCTTTAATTCAATGTCGGTGGCGGTTGACTCAACCCCTAAAAGTTCATAATAACATGTTTTCATTGAAGCGCACCCCTATCTATCAACCTAGTCTAAGTAGATCCACTTACAAATGAAAGTAAGTACTGTAAAAATTTATTTGTATTATCTGCAGGAGCGCAATGTTTTTTGTCGCGTATTACAAAAAGATGTCGCAAAAAACATGTCACCAACCATATGTCGCATTATTTAGTTGCAAAATTTTTATTAGAACTTTTTCTATATATATGAATACATATTTACCAACCTTTTGAATAGTAATCATCAAACTCATTCTCTGATGTTCCATTACCACCACTTCCGTTCCCTGCCAGGATTGCACGATCATCAATTACTCGATCAGGTAATGGAACTTTCCCCAATTTATAATCAAGAGTTAATGCTTGTTTTAATGATGCACTTAAACTTTCATCCAAGATTTTCTCATTAGATTTAAGTTCTATTGTTGTTGTTGTCACTGGACGGGGAGGGACCATCGGTAACGGTGGACTTGCCTGTTGGGGTTGTGGGTGATGTGTTTGGGTTTGAGTTTGTTTCTGTCCCTGTGCCTGTGTTTGCGTTTGCGTTTGCGTTTGTGTCTGTCCTTGTACCTGTGTCTGCGTGTGTGTTGGAGCCTGTGTTGGTTTTGTCTGTGTTGGTTGCTTCGGTTGCTTCGGTTTTAATTTCATTTTAGTTAAGTTCAACTGCGATCGAGATAATAATGTTCTAAAAGATTGTTGGGATAAACTTCGGGAGATCTTATTTAAACTAGAAGATAACTTCTCATGATCTTCTTCTTGCCGATCGTTAGAATCAAAAGTAACATTGATATCAGATACGCCGACAATAGTTTCTTGTTTAACTATTGGTGCAGGAGTTCCTTCTTCCGACGTAGTGTTTAAATCAGACAGGGATGGAAACTTATTACTAAACACAATGGAAGGTTTATGTTCTATATTGCTTTCAATCGTGAATATCCCCGTGGTTTGTGCCCGTTCTAAATTAGGTTTATCAGGTGGTACCAGATGAGTCCTTGCCATTTCATTCAAGAATAACCCCAGTAATAATGATCGAGGTTTGGCTAGTATTGGGGTTGTGGTACGTTTCCCCTGAACTGCAATAGGAACAGGGTCAACTTTATGGAAATTTAATGGCGGTGGTACAGGTGGATGGTGTAGTTCATCCAGATTGTTCGATTCGGAACTGACTGATAACCATTCACTATCATTGTCTTCTTTAGGCGCTATCGTTTTCGCTATGTGCTCTTCTTCTTCTTCTTCGTCTTCGTCTTCCTCGTCCATTTCTTCAATGGGTTCTTCTTCATCTTCGGAAATATCAGTAGACGAATATCCATCATCTGTATCCTCTTCTTTATTACTCTCATTATGACTATTATTATTATCCTGAGAAGAAAATCCAAAGTTACTAAATAGCGACCCTTGACGTCTCATATTTGAATCTCGTGGTTGTGGTGCTGCTGCTTCATTGGTTGTATTTAGTATCTTGGTTTCCTGTTTGCTTGTACTGGCAGGTTCGGGAGAATTGGCAATATAAAAGATATTACTATGCTGAACAACCGATAGATTTTGGGGGTTTTGCTTATCGTTTTGATTCGCCCTGTCGTCCTTGTGTTGTTTATGTTCCTCCTCTGATTCATCTTCATGATATCCTTCATCTTCTTCATGATTGTCTTGACTGTGTAAATGAAATGCTACTTTATTCTCGGTCACCCCTTTCCTCCCCTCGTCATTAGATATTATGCTACTACTCTGAGTTGACTTCTTTCCAGACCCAAGACTTAAAGTAGATGAATTGCTAAGTAGGGTTCGATTACTACTATCGTCCAAGAAACTGCTTCTTGTTAAATCCTGAGTTTGTAATCGGACATCACGCCGTTTCAATATTAGTTTCTTGTTTAGCAATCTCCAGGTTCGGTTATTTAGTCGACTCGTTCCTTGAGTTGTGTCATTGGTCATACATGATGTGTTACATGTTATTTTCCAAAGTTGTACCATAGCATCCTCGGATGCTGGGTCGTAGTTATATGTAAACTGAATAGACTCCATGGATAGTACCTTATGGATTGGATGTTCAGTAGGAATATGCTATAGACTATAGTTTGTATTAAATAGTATAGGAATAATAAATTTGGAATAGAAAGCGGGCAAAAGTGATATTAATCCGGGATTATTCGGGGTCCAACCAGGCTTTAACGCAACTTAACGACTTTTTTTTTTCTTTGTTTTGCGGTATTTCTCTTAAATGACTAAGAAACTTGAACAGTTTGTTTTAGGTATGTCGTGGGTTGTGTATTCCTAGGAAATAAAAAAGTCGGTGACTATCTCAATAATTGAATACACTTTTAACCAGAGAATATATGAATTACTTCATAGATTAAATTCTAATCTTATTCTTCTATTATTTTTGTTTTAGTACTGTCTTTTTTTTATTTTGTTTGTTTCTTTTTTGTGATTGAAATTGAGTGATACTGAAAAATTTTTGCGACGCCGCCGCTGGTAATACCAAAATAAAAATGTGTGATTAGGTTTTTTAAAAAAAAAAATTTACCCTCGTTTTTTATTCCCGATGTGTCATTCAAATTTAAAAATTTTTAGCCCTGGCTGCTGAAGTTTCCCCTATGTTAAAAAAAAATAGCTGATTTTTTTAGAAAGATGTACCCCCGACATAGTTGCCTATTTAAGTAATCGACGGGAAATTGCCCATACATTCTCTAAATAAATAACTACGAGTTGGTTTTTGTAGGTGTAGATAAGGATTGAGATGACTAAGAGTGGGGCGTGGGTTGGTGGGGGCGTGAGACATTTCGCGGGGCTACCCCTCTCTTACAATCACCATGACTACTCTGAGCAAAATCTGTAATCTTAACTTTAGATATTTGGTACACCATATTAAGTATATCCATTTAGCTTCATGTCGTTCTACAATTACAAATGAAGAAAGCCTCGTTATTTGGCTCGACGTGAAAGCACTGCCTCATATACCCCACATTAAGGTCAATTTATGTCTTCTCAAACTATGTAGAATCCTAGCAATACAAAATCAAATCTCAATCAGGTGAACAAAACCTCTAGATTTCTAACCGTACGATTTTAGATGTACCTATTAGCATCAGCGTATATCAAATTTGACATTTCATATTTGCTGCTGTTACCCCTTTATCTAAACATTTTATCCAGATATTATCCACTTTTGACGTATAGCTATGAAAACCGTTATCTGAATATATTACATTATCATAGTTACTGGTAAAAATAAATGCTTTAAAATGTTCTGGTAGTCTTTTTTTGAAAGTTTACAAGGAAAGTGTGTAAATTAGCATTATGTATCATAATCTTTTTCAGTTTGTTCTTTTTCGCAATATTTTGCAATTGAACTACGCAAAATCTTTAACCTACACAGTAAATATAATAGTTTCCAATTTCTTTCTTGATATAACTGGTATATAAATTAACAATGCAGTTGATTTTGTTGGCCTCCAACATCCACCCTATCATTTATTTAAATTGCTATGATTATTGTTCTAAAGACAAACCAAGGACAATCTTCTTAGTTAAAATTCAACCATTTATTTTTATTGATCCCGTCGGCTTAATGGAATGACTTTGTGGTTTCCAGAGTTCACTTTGTGGTTTCCAGAGTTTCCGGTCTTTTAGCATTTTATCCATCCTCCACGAGATATTACTACATTCACACAATCCTTTCAACTGGGTTGTGGTTTCGAAAATGAATGTAATTGTTACAAAATAATTCCATATTTCTTAGCTTTCAAAGATTCCCCTCTTCTTTGATTGACATTACCGATCATTTTGTTAATTTGCATTTAATAATTATTCCTAATTGGGTTGAAGTAATTCTTTTACGCGATTATTTTTCCTTGGATGCAGACAGAGAACACTTTCCTAATCGGGATAAATTACCAGGGTTTTTTCTGTTAATTTAAATGCAATAATTAACAATCTATGTAATCATAATTCTCAACATCTGATAAAATTTCATATTTTATATAATAATCATCATACGACGCAAGTTTAAGCTAATTAGATGCAACTATATGTGTCGTATAACTTACACATTTTTTTGGATGTGCTGGAGATAGCAGATCTGGATAATGCATCCAATCTCCATGTAATTGAACCATCAAGGTTCCTATATCTATTTCTACAGAGGAATCTCGTT
The DNA here is from genome assembly GCA_003676035.1 of Spathaspora sp. JA1. NCBI lineage: Eukaryota > Fungi > Ascomycota > Pichiomycetes > Serinales > Debaryomycetaceae > Spathaspora > Spathaspora sp. JA1. The sequence continues at coordinate 5,407 of NSGQ01000058.1, read as the reverse complement.
GATATTACTTATTTATATAGTATCGGAAGAGGTCCCTACTATGTATGGTCATACCACCACCCCCCCTCTAAATTGCTACCCCCTAAAATGCAAGTAATTATTCTATAAATAAAACAATCAGAAAATAAAATAAAAATAAAAACAGACGCGACTAGACTGAATTAAGCAATCCAATCCTCCCCCCCCTTCTTCCAAAAACCCCCCAACAAAAAAAATAATGTACCACATTGACCTTTAAATAAAAGACCACACACATCCGTTGTTCAATTTTTCTTTTTAACTTTTCAAACATTCATAAACGGGATCAATAAGGTGACATTTAACGATATCCTTTTTGCTTTCATTCGTGTGTTTTTGCTACTTATAACTTTCTTTAACTATTTAAACCCCAGGGTTTTCGCAAACTGTTCCCCGTATTTTTGCCAAGTCTACGAACCCCCCCGACGTATCCGGAAAGTCAGACCATACTTCACCTTGACAAAATCAGATTTTGTTCCAACTTGATCAAGTTTGAACTGTCAACCAAAATTACGTTAAATACGTTCAACAACTATTTAGTTTATATGATCCACAGCTGAATCCAGTTTTAAAGTTTGCCTTTTTTTATATTACAACCCATACCCATAGAAAAACTTATAGACATTTTAATATGATTAATAATTTAAACTTATCCCTAAAATTCAACAACAAATCAAATGAATTGGACACAAGTCGGCCATTTACCCCTATTGAAGCCACATTGAAAACTCCCATTGATCCACCACCACATAATATACAGCACCAACACGTCCTGCTGCAGCCAATGCAAATAAGTTCCAGTTCTGCATCCTCAAGTAACTCGTTTTATTTTAACAATAATCCTTGGGCAGAACAACAGCAACAGAGTGTTTATCAACATCCCCAATATAACGAGTCTGATGATATATTAACTGATATTGACGAACCAGGGTTTAATCGTCGTAATTATACCGTATATTTCACAAACACTTTTGATCAATTGTTGATGTCGATATATTCAAATATTTTGTCGTTACCCACCACAACCCCCTTTCTGGGATCGATACCCCCAAGCGGATTAACTGGGAAGGTTGCTAATGAAATAATGTTGAATTTAATTAAATCTACAAGTAATAGTGCCAATACTTCGGTGTATGATCAACAGGGAATAATTAATCGAGATTATTTAAAGAATCATGAATATCAACCAATTATATTACAATTGATTCGGAAAAGATTATTAGACTTGTGTCATTATAATAATACTGGGTGTAAATTACCTGAAGCTACAACTACACAAGTTAACCTGAGTTTAAGACATTCTTCAATATCAAATTTATCCCTTAATGAATTGAATCTAGTGAATTACCCAAGTAATAATTCGACAACTGGAACAAGTTCAATGCCTGGTGGTGCCGCCCCTGTCCCACCTCAAAGGTCGGGATCTTCTTCGCTAAATTTAAGAAAACAATCATTGACAAGAAATAATAGTAATAATTGGTTACATGTTGGGAATATGAATAATTTACGTCCTCCAGCATCAGGATATTCTAATTTCAATATAAGTACTGATTCTTTACAATCTATTCAAGATTCAGTTCCACAATCAATAATAACAAGAACAGGAAATGTTCCTGTATCCACGCCATCGTCTGGTCCTATATACCAACAACCCAATCCTCAATATGCAATGATGATGGAATATACCCAAAACAACAACAGTCACACCCCTCCTTCAAATAATAAAGGTTCATTATATACACCCCCACCATCAGCTAATAGTTCATCAATAAATTTTAATTTACAACAACATGACGAATTTGAATTTTTCCAAAGAACAAGATCAAGATCGGGATCAAGAACATTACAACTCCCTACCTCTCATGCATTGAATATTGATACAAATTTAGCAAATTTACAATTACATCATCAACAACAACTGCAGCAGCAACCAAATTACAATTCATACCCTAGAAATAATTCAACATCAAGTAATACCTTAGATTCTCCATTTATGTCAGCAACTACCCCTAATGAAGAATACTATTCCGGATTCCCCCAACCTGGACTCAATACAAGTGGGAATGGGAATAGTCCTTTATCAGGCGATAGTCCTGATTCTATGAAAGATTCAGGTAGATTTACTTTACCCAGTCTGGTTACTTTGAATGAAAAGAAACGAGACTCACTTAAATTAAAAAGAGGTATTCATTGAGGGATTTGGTGGTTATTTTATATATAGTCGTTTTTTTAGAGGGTCGTTTTTTTTAGTATATTTTTGTTTTTATAATAGATGTATCAATTTATTAAATGGATTGTAGTTTACTCGTTACTTGAAAATAGCTTGCAACAGCCATCTTTTATATCCAATTGTAGGTTTAGCCCCGAGATAGGCGGGTTTATTGGTTTTTACCATAGGGGGTAAAACAACAACCCCCCATTTCTCCAAAAATAAAAAAAACACACACAAAAAAAAATAATCAAATCAAACGATTCTGAAAGGTAATAATGCCTTTAAGGGGGTCTACATATATAAAATTAAAAATGGGGAGTAGGGATCAAGCAATGAATAGAATAACAACCCAATTCAGAAGGAAATTGCACATATCCCCCGAGGTTTCTCAAACTGAAACGCGTTTTGTGGATCAAGAAGTTGACCATGAAATAGAATCTATCCTTGTTAAACTAGTCAAGCCGAAACCAGATACATCTACAATGACAACCCAGACAAGTTCATTATATAGGAATTGGGGAATACCAGCGACAACCTCATTATTACCCCTTCAATCTCCTCTTGAAAACTTTACCCCATTTGAATATTATTCTAAATATAATTCTTCTAAATCATTAATTGATAATCCGAGATTGTCAGTTACTAAAATGTTAACTTTAAGTTGGTGTGAACTAAAACAGTATTATGAAATATTCTCAGGATCGCCTTATGTTGAACCTACGCCTCTGATGAGCTTGGGTACCAAAGTTCATTCACAATTAGAACGAGATATACATCCTCATATTGAAACTACAAATATTGAAGATTTACTTTTACAAAATTTCAAAGAGATATTAAAGATCACTCAGGATGAAGAACAAGTTAGAGTAAACACGTTGAAACAATTGGTGTACGGTCATAAGGAAGTTAATGAAATGGGTAAAGCTTGGGCTGATGAAATTATTTCTAGGTTATTTACCTTGAATACCACTGGTGAAGCTAGGGAAGTTTTGGTTCATGGATATTTAGATTTTGAAAATGAGAGGTTTATTACTGATATTGACCAATTACCCCAATCGGATGAACACAACAAAGTTTTAGTCAGCGGGGTCGTTGATAGTTTGAAACTAGCAGAGAAACCAACCACAACCTGGGAAGACAAACTGAGTACAATCGACTTGAACGAATTTCTTGAATCTACGAATAACCAAGAAACTAGTTTAATATTATCCGATATTAAGACAAGAACATTCAATTCTGTACCATATCAAGATTCCATCCTTGATTCGGCCAAGCTACAAACATTCTATTATAAACATATGTTTGAAGTATTAACTCATGACGTAGGATTTTCATACAATAGTCTTTTGACAAACGCTCAAAAGAAGGGAATTGATATTGATAAACCACTAAGTGCAATTGCCGTTTTAAATATACTACGAACCAACTACAGGCTTTTCTTTCAAGATTTTATGAAATTATCTCAGGGAGAACCAATTGGATTCCCCGAGTTTGATAATATTACTCCTTCAGATATCCCTTATGAATTTGGTAAAGTTTTCCAATTAAGTGATGAATTCTCCTGGGATCATCCCAACCATACCAAATTTCTTGAAAGATTAAATCAAATTGATCCCGAAGTAAACTACTCGGAAATACTACTTCCTTTGTTAACAACTTGGAAAACACCACCAACCATACGATACTTTGCAGCAAGAGCAAGTCAATTCTATGGATTGTTTAAATCAAACTCAATGCCGCAAACCAGCGTTGAGTATGTTAATAATTCATCTGGGGAAACTATCAATACCATGTCATATAATTATAATCACGAGGAATTGGCAGAGAGTATTCATCAAAGTTGTTCATTTTGGCAGGGGAATCGTAATCCTATACCGACTGAGTATGTATCAAGATGTAAATATTGTGTATTTAAAGATAAATGTGTTGTACCTAATGGTGGGATAACATCTCATGAAAAATCAAGAATGGAACTTGTTGAAGACTTTTTGCAAGAATGTGAATTGGAAACTGTGGAAGAAGTCAACCTGAGACAATCTTAATTGAGTAGCTAGTTTATATGTGTAATTATTTTTCAGTTAACGCAGGTCAATGTCCTAGCATTATTTGGGAAACCTCTCAAGTTCATTCAAGAGTTTATAGATGCTAGTTTCTTGACGTCCGACTATTACCAAATGAGATTGGATATCTAATTAATTTTGTTTATTGCAATATATACATGTCTTGCCGTTTTGCAGTCATACTGCTCAATTTCCTTCATTGATTATCCAATCACCCATGAGTTCCATATCAGATACTGATAGTCTGCCACTTCAAATATCAATTTCTCGAGCCGAATTATCGCTGAAAAAGTAAAGAATACTAAGAATTCATATAAAAAACACAAACCAGACGTATTTTCAGAAGAAAACAGCTACAAAGACGTAACTTTGGAAGAAGAACTGAACTTTCATAATTAGCAGCTAATGACCCTGAATTGGTCGATCAAGTTTCAGATACTAAGAAAGAGAGATCGTTAAGGTTCCAAATCTGAAGCTTGATCGACCAATTCAGGCTCATTAGCCAGAGATTATCAAAGTTCGGTTCTTCTTCCGAAGTGACATCTTTGTAACTGTTTTCTTCCGGTTCTAAATGGGGGCGAAATTGAGGAGAATAATGCTCTGTGAAGATATCTCTAGAGAAGAAGCAATTAATAGTCAGTTGTTAGCGACAGAATTAGGTTGCAAGAATAAAACTGAACTACAAAAGATGTATGACTTTCTTATATGAACTGTTGAAACAGAAAGCGGTTGAAGTAGCAAACAAGAAGTATTAGTTCAATTATCTGTCAACTATATATCAGATTATACTGGGCACTAATTAAACTTTTTTGAATTTGTCAGTTTGTTTTTGTTTTTCAATTGCAAATTGGGTGCGAATTTTGCACTATAAATTTATATTTTTGGGTGAGATAGCGCTTAACTTTTCTTTTGCACTTTTCTCTTCTTTGCTTCAATTTACACTTATTTACCTTACACTTAATATTATTGAAGTCATTTACCTATTTACTCAGTTCATCATCATGCCTTATATGTTCTTCACTACAAAACTCCAACCAAATCCCTTCACAAAAAAACCTGTTAGAATCTTATTAGATTGTAACACACCAAGTTTATTTCCAGGCTCAAACTTTCTTGG
>NSGQ01000057.1:0-89462 GCA_003676035.1 Spathaspora sp. JA1 | reverse complement strand
TATATGAAATGATAGTCAAGAGAACTAAGACAAATTCTGAGTCCTTCAAACCGAAGAAATTGGAGTGGAGCGATGAAGCACTAAAAAGGTTTAAAGCTATCAATGATTTACTTACTCAAGCACCTATTGCGGTTCCTTTGAACTTGAATCAACCGGTGGTCTTATGTACTGATGCTTCGGATGTGAGTTGGGCAGGTGTACTTCAAAATGTCGATAGTGACGGTATACCTAGATTAGTTGCATGCTATTCAGGCAAATTTACTGGAGCTGAGAAGAATTATACAATTTTCGAGAAGGAAATGATGGCTATTTATAAAACTTTACATGTGATATATCCATATTTTGTATCGTCTGATGTTGTCATCGATATTTATTGTGATAATAGAGCTCTAGTGAGTATGTTAGATGGCCCGTTAGTTAACTCACACCAAGTAGTTAGGTTACAGAAGTGGTTGAACTTCATACGAACATTCCGTTACAATATTCACCACCTCGCAGGAAARAAAAATGTTATTGCTGACGCGCTTACMAGGGTSCACGACGAGTCACCCGAGCCGAAATTAGGGAAAGAGTTAATCAAATTAATCAAAGAATTCAAGGATAAGATTATTGTTCAAAATGCCCACATTGCGAAAGAAGATGATTTTAAGTATAATGGTTTTACATTTTATCAAATACAAGAGTATTTAAGTACCTACAATCTACCCACATACATACGAGATGATGCGTTAAAACATCGAAGGTTTCTAGACGCTGTCCACGATTTTGTGTTAATGAATAATGAATTATATAAAATCGGTCAAAAGGGAATGTACTGTCGCCCTGTGATAACTAATTTAGTGGAGATTCAGAAATTGTTTCAAGAGATCCATGACCAACAAGGACATCTTGGTATTATTAATACATTTAATTTTATCAACCAACAGTACTATATCCCCAAACTATATGACCAGTTATATAAATATATTCAAACTTGTCATGAATGTCAAGTGTTTACCCGACGCGGTATTTCCAAGGATCCCATGTATATCAGTTCGCCTGGTGGTTTATTCCATACAGTTGCTTGTGATACTGTCCATATGAATGACGGATATATCATCGTTGGCCGCGATGAATTTTCAGGGTGGGTGGAGGCCAGGTACATACCTGAGCCCTCGGCACAAGAAGTTGCCTCATTCATCAAAGATGAATTCATCAACCGGCACGGTATGCAAATTTTGAAGACTGATAACGGATCTGAATTTAATAATAAGATAATAACGAAATTGTGTCAGGATAACGACATTCAGCACAAAAACACGATCCAGTATCACCCACAGGCAAATGGCGCTGTGGAAAGGGGACATCAAAACATAGTAAACTTCTTAAAGAAGTTGCCTCCTGARTCTGGTGTCAAATGGCAACTGTTGTTAAGCGATGCTTTAAAGGTTGACCGGACGATGGTGAAAAGTAAAGTTGGGTTCACTCCTCATTACTTAGTATATGGTTTTGAAGGACACTCAGGATACAATCAGTTAATAAATCGTCCAGTGCTGAATAAACTTTATACCCGAGAGGAATTATTTAAGTTTAGATTTAGACAATTTACTTTTAGAGAAAATCAGTACAGGTCAGCTGAAGTCACATTTAAAAGACAACAACAGAGAGACAAAGATTACCATGATATCAGACATAAAATTGATAAACCGATTGAGGTAGGACAATTAGTTTTGGTTTTTGAGAAGCCGATGAAGGGAAAGTTGAGTTCGGTCCAGAATAAGTCAAAGCAGTTTTGGGCTGGACCGTTTAGGGTACATAGTAAGGGTGATAGAGTATTCACTCTAGAAGAATTGGATGGTGAAGTAATGAAACGCCCTTTCACTCGTGAAATGCTAAAGCTTTACCATATGAGGCCCTGATTTCATTTTCCAGGGGGGAACCTGTCGCGTAGTAATCACAAATATCCGATTTAGACAGAATTTGTGCTTTACACGACATGGCAGGAAATTAGCTTTACAAAGTAAAGATAATAAAACGTGGAATAAGGATTTATTCCTTACGCGTGACCAAAATACAAGAATCTAGTAAATCGGCGTGATTTACTGTATTCTCAATGTAGTAACAGAGTATATATTTAGGAGAAATCTAGCAGAATGGGATTTCTCAAGTAGTTTAGATAGTGTCTGACATCTACTATAAATAGTTAATAAATAAGATAGTGATTTTACCAAGTCGTGAATCCGATTCATAGGATTCTCTAGTTGATCTAGTATTAGCTTGAAATACAATATATCCAGAGTTGAGCTGGTATATTACAATTAATGAGATAAATGGGTCAGTCTCAATATATAAAAGCTACAGAAAGAAAAGATCTGGCTTTTAGCAGACCGTTGCGCACTCAACAGAAACAAGAGATTTCATCATACTACGTGACAATCGGGACCAAATCTCAGCCATTCTGTTCCCAGGGTAAGTAAATTCCCGTCGCCCAAAACAACCTTTTTTCGCCTTAAAATAGTCAGGGTGATTTAAGTCATTGTTTGTCCCTTGATTTGTTCTTTTCTAATTGTTTGTGTCACCTGTTTCAATGTGCGTTGCTGCAGCGGTGCTCCCTTTTTAGTCACACATTACTCGTCTGTTTCATATCTTTATTCTCTCTCTTTTTCGAAAAAAAAAAACCTTATTGTCAAACATTCCCCACTTACAAACCAACTTTCACATTCCCCCTGAAAAACGTCCAACCGACCCTTCCGATGCATTCCATAAGATCTATATCTTTAAATTGTATAAAATAAGCCCACAATTTTTTAAAATTGCCTTCTTATATTTCTCTTTTTAGATTACATGCTCAAATCTAGGAACTGGGCGTATCCTGCATAATGTCTTATATATTTTTTTTTGAAGTCGATCGTTGCCATGTCTGACAGGCCGCCCAGAATATTCATCTCGTAGTCAATGTAGTAAGCATCAACCATGTTTGTTTCAGAATATACTCTTTGTGTCTAATATGTTATGCCAAGTAATCTGAACTTTGACGCAGCATGAATTTGCATTGGCAAATCGTAATCTTTTTTTTTTTGTACCAGTTATTTTTGGTTTGTGGCTGCGAAATCTTTACAAAAATATCTGGTAATAGCAATTCTTTAGCTATGAAACTTCCTATACCTTTCCTAATACTATTCCAACTTGTTTTCCTCCTTCTTGTCAGTGATACAATTGGGTTTGATTTAACAATCAATGAACAATCAATATCGGACCCCATCAACTATGTCAAGTCTACATTTCGTCAATATATTCCAACACCTCAATTACAAGAAAAACTAGAGATCCCCATAGTACATCCAATGCAAAAAACTATAAGAGAATCATTCATCCAAGAAAGACCACCAAAACCCAAGAAGTTTGGCATTAGACTGTATTTTAGAGGTGAAAGGGATAAAGTCATGGGTATGAGTGTGGATGAAAATCAAGAACAAACAATCAATGTTGTGGATAGTGAAGGAGAAGAGGAAGATGAGGAAGAAGTACCACACAAGATGAAAAACAATATTGATCCCATCCATTCTTTAAAGTCTTGGGTTAAGGAATTCCTTATTTTTAAACAGAATAAAAAAATCTCAATTGCTTCAGTCGGTGGTAACAAAAACTCCCTTCGTACTAAGATCAAAAATTATGATGATACTGAAAGTGATCCTGAAGATTTGAAAAGGTGGGTTCAGTTAATTAAATCCGAGGATAATGATGATGATGATCTGATTAGTAATGGTATCACCAAGAAATATTCCAACCACAATGATCCCAGCAACAACGAGATTGAAATTGATATTGACGAGTTCATCAAGTATTTAGTCAATGAACAAGGTTTTAATCCGGTAGATTTACAATTCTTAAGGACTAGGAATTTGGATTATGGATTAGGAGAGATTGAACGAGAATTAAATAAAGTAAAAGACCAAAAGAGAAGTCCTAAAGTTATTAAGATTGGTGGTGAAGAAGAAAGTTCCGGTCTACACAAACAACCTTATTCTTATATTATGATTTTTTTACTAGTTATAATGTTTGGTTAAATCTATATATATCTTTTAGTAATACAACTCTGTTTATTCATCAAGGTTTTCAAACACTTCAACGTTAGTAGATCCTAATCTCCACATAATCATCATTAATACTGTTCGATGAGGAGCAAACTTTCTAGAAGCAAACTCGACATATGCATCATGCACAGGATTCCAATTACGTTTAGAATCATTCTTGGCAAATTTAGCTTTTCTTTTCAACCAAATCTGAGCCGCATCATCATCAACACAAGCTAATTTAATTTCCTTCATTAAATTAGGTCTTTTTGATAAATATTTCGCCATTCCTCTTGCAATTCCTAAATCATCTTCTGCGAAAACATCCATTTCTCCTAATGTAAATATAGAAAACATCTTGGCACTCCATATACCTATACCTTTTAATTTCACCAACTCATCAACTATTTCATCCAAGGTACTATTTGAATAAAAATCAAGGTGGGTCAATTTACAATTAGGGTCAGAGAATGCTTGACTTATACTTTCGACATATTTAACTTTCATATTGGATAATCCAACCTCTCTTAATTGCTCATAACCGAATTCAAGTGTTTGTTTAGGAGTAGGTTTATTCCCATTAAACAACGCCTTGAATCGAGACTCAATTGCTCGAGCTGAAGCGCCACTCACTTGTTGAGAAATCACCGACGCGATTAACGAATACCAATAATGACTAATCACGTCTTGTTTAGCATTTTCACCAGCAGCGGTAGTCTTGGAAAACCGAGGGAAATTAGCATGGACTATAGCAGGGTAAAGCGAAGGATCTATTTGAAGAATATGTTCAACTCCTGATATGAACCCTGGTGTATGATACGTGATATATTCTTGAGGAAGGGCTAAATCATCGGGGATGGCAACATGCAGGAGAAGATCTTCCAAGTCAGATCTGGTTTTAACAAGTGCTGGTGGTTTTTTGGCAAGTGGTTTCTTTTTAATGATTGTCTTTTTAATCGTGGTGGTTGTCAGGGTCTGTTTTGTAGACCCTGGAGTGGTTGATTTGGCTCGAGTAATAGCTACCATTGTATTATTTAACCTTGGATAAAACCGAAACAAAACGAATCAATATGAATACACGCGTGATAACCTCAGAGAGTTAATGCAAAATAGACGTGTTTTTAGAAACTTTGTTACTAAGCTTGAAATTGTAAGGGTTTTGGTTTTTTTGGGTACTTCGGTGATAATTTGGTAAGCACATCTCGGAGATAAAACCCTACAAGCCGCACAGAAAAATTAAACATAGCATTTCTATTTAAACTCTACAATTTACTTTGAAATTTTATATCTCCCAAGAATTCCTTTAATCTTGTTTCAAACATGATTTGTTTATAGTTTTTTCCATATTTCTTTAAATAAGTGAAATCATTTAACTTCTCATTCTTATTATATGTCTCCACTACAAATTCGTCGAGGAGAGATAAAATCAAATCTGGAGATGAAGCATGCATATTATGATATTGACCTTTCAATTCATGGAGTTGAGCATGTTTGAGTCTTTCGTCACGTAATTTTCCAATTAATTTACCTGAAAGGTCTTTCTCCCCTGATAAAATCCTAGTGGGTACTTTAACTCTCTCATATGATGGATATCCTTCAGGAATAGATTGGTATTGACTATAGTAAGATACGTAATCTTGATATCCATCATGTTTCAATTGAACATTGGGATAATACTGGTTACGCTTATACCCATCTGGTATTTCATCTTCCATCATATCTTTTAATATAGTAGGTTGGAAACCACGATAAAATGATTTATTCTGGAAATGATCATATACTTTGTTATACCAATCTTCACCTTGTTTTACTTCGTAGTTTAATTTAACATAACCACGATTATACCAATCTTTCTGATATGTGACAAACCCAGGGTCAGCCTCGGGATTACTTACACACACGGGATTTATCAATACTGAACAGTGAAATAAATTAGGCTCACTTGCAGTAACTTGTAATGCAATAAACCCACCCATTGAATGGGCCACAATTACATTGAATGCTTGAGGGTGTAAAAACAGCTTCTTCTCTTGGGTTTTAACCAATTGTACGTAATCCTTGGCTATATCGTTCCAATCACATATGGCACCTAATTTACCGGCATTGACATATCCGGAATCACACATGTTAATATGATCTGGGGCTAATACGGTATCGATATACATATTGGGGACTGATGCATATTTGGCATAGATTTGATTAATATGATAATGCCATATACCTTTATTCATACCATTACCATGGAGGAAAATAAAGTTAATTCGTTTAGCATCATCAGGGATGGTTGTTTTGGTTACATATTTTCTATATCCTATTTGTAATTGATAATCTTCAATTGAAGTGGATGGTTTTGGAAGTACAACTGAACCAGGAGCCCGAGGACTGGCAGCATTGGCGAAGCAAAGTTTGTGCTCGTAGTAAGGAGAGGATTCTGGGGTTAACATGGCAAATTTGGCTTGAGTCGATTGTATCGCATAAATATTTTCAGACTTTGATAGTCTTGGGTATTTATATTATTAGCAACGCATGTTGGTTCCGGTGTGGGGCAGTAGTAGCAGAGATTTTTTTTTGAAGCTCGGTACATAATTCAAGTGGGACATAGATTGGCAGCGGGGTAACTTTTGAAAAATTTTGAGTCGGGGCAACACACCTGTCAAATTTCCCGAGTATTGATCTATCGGATAAAAGAATCTCTTATCGATCTAGCACGTATTAGAAGTTAACTTCTATCAACGAGTTACAAAAACATGTTCCTGTAAACTGAGGGCAAATTCTATCTTACTATTTTTCCCTTCTTAACTGATTTAGTCACTTTCAGAAAAAGAAGAGAATTCCTCGCTGAACAAATAACCAAGACCATGACCAGATGTATCTAATCTCCCTTGATGTTGGTTGATAGGTATGTCATTGGACAATTCTAGATATTCAGCCAGTTGTATTAATCCGGCAAGTTTCCCAAGAGCATCAGCAGTGTCAATAGATTTACCTTCCAAACCAGATGTGATACCTCCACATTGTCTTAGAAAGACAATTTGTTCATTTAATAACTTCAATTTATTGTTTTCACTGGTGGGAACGGAAGAAGCGCATTTCTCTAAAGACTTTATTTTTAAATCTTGTAGAGTTCTAATTTCTTGAAGATCTGAATCTGTTTTTATTCTCTTTGTCGGTGGTACATCAGTAACAGATAAAGCTCTTTTGGCATGTGTAGTTGTCATTGGACTCAGATCAAGTGACTTAAACTTATGCACTGTTGAATTTGATTCGGGATATTTGTTAACTGGCTTTACCTTGTCAAGTGATTGAGACAACAAGTTTGCCGTCGTTGGAGTTAAGGCATTATTTGACACTTCTGCTTTCTCCAATACAAGATTACGTCTAACCACTTTAGAAGTTTTGAACCGACCAGCCCATGAAGAACTGGCCAACACACTTGCAACAGGTGACTTTGTTTTCTTCAGATTGTTCGAATATTTGGTGAATAATATTGCGAGGGTCAGTTCCATGGGAAAGTGTGGTTTTGTTGACTCTGCCCACTTAACATGAGTTTGTAGATTGTTGTCAATTGGCATAGTTATCACCAAACTTACCTTGTAATCGTTACCTTGTCTTGCTGGGTTGCAAAAAAAAAGAGCTCTGTTAAAGATTCTCACTAGAAATTTAATTTCTCTGAGCATCAATAACTACGAAAATCAACATCCATCAAACTTGGCCCAAGAAGATCGCCCTGCCTGCAAACAATATACCAGGAATATAGTCATCCCGTAACTTTCAGCATAAGCTGAACATCATCATAACTTCCCCTTCACTTTTGTCATTATTCACAACAACTTATAGACGCGTCAGCAAAACAGAACAAAGATATACATATACATCAACCAATGAACTCCATAAATACACTGTCTCATCCTTTAGCTGGTCAAATGTTCTGCTGCACTGGTCTACCGTCCTCCAAACGAGAAGAAATGGCGAGCAAGATAGAAGTCCTAGGAGGAAAGCATTACAGTGACCTTATGTCCGATGTCACCTATCTTATAGTTGGTGATCGAAATACAGAAAAGTATCGTTTTTGCATTCGAAATCGCCCAGATGTCAAATTCATCACGGTTGAATCGGTACTTAAAGTACATCATGCATGGATCAATGGTGAAGAAGATCCCGAGGAATTGAACATTGATAAATATCCACTTTCCATATTTCATAATATCAATATTTGCTTTTCTCGAATAGATTTGTCACCATCGCAAATTTCAAGTTTGTTAAGTTCTAAATTCAGACACCAGGTTCCTCAGACCTTGTCTCCAATGTCATTCTTCACATATAAGAATCTCACCACAATTGTTTCTCAAAATGGAGGTAAATCCACAGAATCATTATCGTTAACAAGTACATGTGTAGTGAGCACAGAATCACGAGGTAAAAGATACACCAAGGCTCTTGAATGGGGCAAACCTGTGCTTCATCCCATGTGGATATTTGATAGTTTGATTAGAGGTGCAGCACTAGACTTTGATGATTATGTATTAACAAACAACCCATTGGAGATGTATGAACATGGATGTAGTGTTTGGTCCCAAATTGGACTGAAATCAACAAGCGAAAGAGAGGAAGCAATACCTGTAAGTGCAATGTCTACAGTTACTGAGCCAAAGAAGATAAATAAGTTGAAACGAGGTAATACTAATGACGAGATATGGAACTCGATTATGGATAAAACAAAGACTCATAGTAAACGCGAACAAAACCTGGATAATATCTGGGATGAAACCAATGATAATAGTGACACTGACAACGATAATGTTGAAGACAATGTTCACAAATCCAAACTGGAACAACTTCCTCCTCCCAAAGAAAGTCAATTGTTTTTAGGATTCAATTTTTTAATTACTGGATTCTCTACAAATGAATCTACTTTACTTTCAAAAGCCGTAGAAAACCTTCTGGGAGAAGTTACCAATGATAACACTGACGATTCAATAACCCATATAATTCTTCCTGCTACCAAGGGAGCTCAATCTAACTCCTTGTTGAAGATCATGCCCCAAGCTCTTGTCCTAAAGATTACCAATGGCTACATCAAAGTCGTAACTGAATGGTTTGTCGAAAGATCTATGTATTATAAACGAGTTATGACGGATCGATGGTGTGTACCAATGAAAGGGCTAGCAAAATCAAGAAAGAGATTCAAAATATGTATAACGGGATTCACAGGCATAGAGCAGCTTCATATTGAAAAACTTATCAAATTTTTCGACTTTGAATATTGTTTAAATTTGAATTCAAAACGAGATTTGTTAATTGTTAATATTAACTTATTCCAACCCAATCTAAATAAAACTTCACCCCAGTTATTCAATTACAAACATAAAGACATTGTCAATTGTCCTGTATATCAGAGTGGGAACAATAATTCATCAGTAGCTAAGATATCGTCTCGTAATAAAATCAACGCTGCTAAGAATTGGAATATCCCCATAGTATCAATTGCATATCTTTGGGAGATAATGGAACTTTCAATGGGGAAACCAACATTAATAATGCCCGATTTAACCAATTTACAATGGTGTCTATTTGCACCTAGCAATTATAGCAAGCCAAAATCATTATTAGAATATGTCACAAATTTGCAACAACAATCAAGTGGTTCAGGAGAAGAAAAGGAAAATGATACTCAGGTTAAATTACCTTCACCACGTAAAGCTAAGTTGAAAACAAGTTACGGAAGACTTGGTGGCGGTGGTGTGGACGCACAATCGGTTGCAAATAGAGTAAAACGCGTGGCTGATGATGACGACGAACAACAAATACCTGATTCCGAAGAAGGACTTGCTAATATTACAAACATTGACGAAGAAGATGACGAAGAGATAAATCAAGTAAGGTACCAAGACACTGATTCCATACGGAATGAAGAACAGCTTATGAGAAAGTTAGGCGAAACCGAAGAATCTGAACAAAACGCACAAAAGAGAAGAAGAACAAGAAGGCAATATATGTAGGTATTCTAAAAAAATATAAAAAATATAAAAAATAAAAAGTTAATCCGATTAGGTCTGGAGCCCTAACATTTAAAAACTACACGTGACCAAAATTCTATTTTTGGTCTTTCGGATTTATGTGAATAATTTATTTTTTCAGGCTAATTTTATTACTCACTCTTATTTGTTTACATTTTTTTACATGTTAGTCATATGCGGTAATATTTGCAGTTTAATTGAATTTCAAAATTTGATGAGAAGGAAAATTTTTTTTTTTTTTTTTTCCATACGGTTCTATATATTCCTGGTGCATCCCTTTTTAAATTTCTCTCTCTTACTTTTTCTTTTTCTTTTTCCTACTATACGTATATAATCAAAATGGGTAAAGAAAAAACTCACGTTAACGTCGTTGTTATTGGTCACGTCGATTCTGGTAAGTCCACCACCACCGGTCACTTAATTTTCAAGTGTGGTGGTATCGATAAGAGAACTATTGAAAAGTTTGAAAAGGAAGCTGCTGAATTAGGTAAGGGTTCTTTCAAGTACGCTTGGGTTTTGGAYAAACTTAAGGCTGAAAGAGAAAGAGGTATCACTATTGATATCGCTTTATGGAAGTTCGAAACTCCAAAATACCACGTTACCGTTATTGATGCTCCAGGTCACAGAGATTTCATCAAGAATATGATTACTGGTACTTCYCAAGCTGATTGTGCTATTTTGATTATTGCTGGTGGTGTTGGTGAATTCGAAGCCGGTATYTCCAAGGATGGTCAAACCAGAGAACACGCTTTGTTAGCTTACACYTTRGGTGTTAAGCAATTGATTGTTGCTGTTAACAAGATGGACTCTGTTAAATGGGACAAGAACAGATTYGAAGAAATTGTTAAGGAAACTTCTAACTTCGTCAAGAAGGTTGGTTACAACCCTAAGTCTGTTGCTTTCGTTCCAATCTCTGGTTGGAATGGTGACAATATGATTGAACCATCTCCAAACTGTCCATGGTACAAGGGTTGGGAAAAGGAAACCAAGGCTGGTAAGTCCTCTGGTAAGACTTTGTTRGAAGCTATTGATGCTATTGAACCACCTTCAAGACCAACTGACAAGCCATTAAGATTACCATTACAAGATGTTTACAAGATTGGTGGTATTGGTACTGTGCCAGTYGGTAGAGTTGAAACCGGTATCATCAAGGCTGGTATGGTTGTTGTTTTCGCCCCAGCTGGTGTTACCACTGAAGTTAAGTCCGTTGAAATGCATCACGAACAATTAACTGAAGGTGTCCCAGGTGACAATGTTGGTTTCAAYGTYAAGAATGTTTCCGTTAAGGAAATYAGAAGAGGTAACGTTTGTGGTGACTCCAAGAAYGATCCACCAAAGGGTTGTGACTCTTTYAATGCTCAAGTTATTGTCTTGAACCATCCAGGTCAAATCTCTGCTGGTTACTCTCCAGTYTTRGATTGTCACACTGCCCATATTGCTTGTAAGTTTGACACTTTAATTGAAAAGATTGACAGAAGAACTGGTAAGTCTATTGAAGAYTCTCCAAAATTCGTCAAGTCTGGTGATGCTGCTATCGTCAAGATGGTCCCAACCAAGCCAATGTGTGTTGAAGCTTTCACTGACTACCCACCATTAGGTAGATTYGCTGTCAGAGATATGAGACAAACTGTTGCTGTCGGTGTTATCAAGTCTGTTGAAAAGTCCGACAAGGCTGGTAAGGTTACCAAGGCTGCTCAAAAGGCTGCTAAGAAGTAAGTTGATTATTAAATTTTATTATTTTAACTTGGTTTCTCTATTAAATTATATTTATATTTGAAATATATAATATATAAACTTTTCAAAAAAAAGTAATTATGATGTAGATTTTCTGAATTAGATTTTGGGATTTTATTTATGTTATCCATATTACAAGTAACTTACCTTACTACAGCTGTTAATGTGGAAAAAGCACATCGGATTTATGTAGGGTATTCTTGCTAGCAAGCTAGTAACCTGATCAGGTTACTCTTTTGCAACCAAATAGACACGCAGTATTTTGATGAAACGTCTGAAAGAGAAAGTCTTTATTGTTAGGTGTTTGATTAACTCAGAAATTGTTCGTGAATAGTGTGCAGGTGATGTCGGAACGTAAAGTTACCCGACTTTGTCATCATGCCGATTAAGACTGTGAGCGATACATTCGGTAGACACACGACTTCAATGTCGTGGTCGACGGATTCTGGACGATAAATTAGTGAGAATTTTTCACTTCCCATGAAATGTAAGAGGAGGAGGGTAGGCTTTTTATAGGTAATAATATTACTGTGTATATTATATTAGAGTAGGGTCTGTGGAAATTATTGACCACAGACACGACTGAGCTTAGAACTTTACTAGAAATAGATGCAATTATTTTTTCAACCCCGGTTTTTGCTGCTAAAAATTAAACTTTAATATTTGATCTGGTTTTAACTTCTTGTCCTTTCGAATCAACAAATGAGAGTGATGTATTAATGATTTAAGGTTTTGAACACGAATTTCCTGAATCTTTCATTGGAATATTTAATGAATTAAATTTCAGGTTAGATGATATGTATTTATCGAACTGGAGAGTGCTGTAAGAGATATGTCTAATAATACAGTAATACGATTCTACAATCATGTAACAGATCCTGAGTATTTGAAAATTCGCGCTGCTGAAGAGAAGTTTCGTGACAGAAGCCGCCAACTTAAGCAAAAATCACGGGAAGCTTATAGAGCTTCGGATCCCTGGAGTGGTAAGCAACTATTGGCACAAAGTAAAAATGATTGGTGTCAGGCAGATGCTCTTAAACGTAAAGCTGCAAAGTATGTGTTCCGTGAGAATAATAGAGGTAGGAAAGACTTTGAGATTGATCTACACGGATTATCTGTTAAAGAAGCAATTGGTTTTTTAGAAAAGAGAATAAGGGAAGACTTTGGCAGAAGTCAGAAGGAATTATGGGTAATAACCGGTAGAGGGAAACATTCGGAGTTTGGATATTCTCCGATAATGTTTGCAACTAAGGAATTATGTCTAAAATTTCACTTGGAGCATCATGTTCCGATTGAGAATAATGGAATAGTGGTGATTGACTTGGCGCCTAAACTACCTTGCTTGCGACCGGGGCGTTAACCAAACTAGGCAACCTGAATTTCATGGTACTAGAGCAAGATATTGTCAATGAAAATGATCAACTTGAATATGGCTGTCAAATTACCTAGAGTCTGTCAAGATTGCAAGTCGTTTTTTAAATTTTACTATTATTTTAACTTGGTATCTCTTCTAAAATTTTGAAATATATAATATATGACTTCTGAAATAAAGAATTGTAGAATAATTGTCCTGAAGAATAGATCAACTAGTTCTTTCTTTACCTTTCTTATTTCAAACGTGGTCTTAGGTGGTTAGGGCGATACTGTATAAGTTGTAACCAATATTTTAACCCTCTGTTAGGGGTACATTTGATGGGGGCTCACAAATGAGAGAGAAACTCATGGCCCCATACCTACTTCGGAGAGTGTTCAAAAATTTTGTAAAATCGAACTTCGTTTCAGGCTGGATACGATTAGCACATTATTCAAAGAGGAGCTACATTGTATACAAACTGGCAGCAACCTCATCATACTTTTCTTCTACACCCAAATCTACTAGCAGTAAATCGGTACAACATGGAAGATTGAAACACGAGGTTTCCATTGTTTGGAAGTTTGTTTTTGATAAGGATATGCCCTAATTTTTTAATCCGGTTTTTGTTGCAAAAACTTGAACTTTAATATTTAATCTAGATTTCTTGTCCTTGCTACTCGATAAATCATTGTAATGTATTAATGAATTAAGGTTCGGAACACGAAACCCCCGAATCTCTTTATTGGAATATTTAGTAAACTGAATTTCAGATTAGATGATAATCGTTTCTCGAACTAGAGTGCGATGCAAGAGATATGACCGATTATATTGATAATACGCAAAAACGATTTAAAACGAAAGCAGAAAGACTTTATAATCATGCAAATGACTCGGAGTACTTGAGACTTCGAGATGAAGCAAATAAACATCGTGTCAAGAGCGAACAACTTAGCCAAAAATCACAGTCTGCTCATAACTCTGGGGATGAGAAACTTGCTGAAGAACTACTTGAACAAAGTGAAAAGGTTATGGATCAGTCTATTTCTTTTAATAATCAGGCTGCTGACTATGTGTTTCGGGAGAATAACGAAGGCAAGAGAGGCGATGAGATTGATTTACATGGATTATATGTTAGAGAAGCAATTTGGTTTTTACAACGAAGAATAAGTCGGGAGGTAGGGATGGGTCCTTTAAGGGTAATTACTGGTACAGGGCTGCATTCACCTTTTGGAATTTCTAAATTGATGCCTGCAGTGGAAGATTTATGTGAAGAGATGGGATGGCAATATCGCATCACTAAAACGAATGCGGTATTGATTGAGTTGGAATGGGTTAACCCAGACCTGATCCCTAGTGATTGGTATGATGATCAGAATGAACCAGAAAACATTGAATCAGACCATATTGACCAGATTGAATTAGAAGATATTGATTCAAAACAGGTTCCTAGTAATGTGAGTGCTGTCCAGACTATAAAGCCGATAAACAACGTTACTGAACAACCTCAGTATCGCCTATCGGAACAACAACAAGAAAGAAGGGGATTACTTGGTTGGTTATCGAAGTACTTCTGCGGTGGAAACACATCTGGAAGTAGGTTAATTATTGAATTTAATATTTTTAACTTTGTTTCTCTTTCACGATACATTTACATTTGAAATATATAAATATATAAACATTCAAAAACGTTTAAATGTAGGATTGTAGGTAAATGTATAGTACCATATATATCTCGTTTGTTAGCGCGAGTTTGAGGTTTTGAACGCGAATCTCCTGCATACTTGAATATTTAACGAACCAAGAAATTTCAAGTTTGACGATATTGTTTCAACAAACTAGAGTTCTATACACCTAAAATATGGCAGATTATGTTGATAGAGGTGTCAAACTATTTGACGAATCAACCGAGCGTGATTACAATCACGCGACTGACTCCGAATACTTGAGACTTCGAGCTGAAGCAGATCAACTTTACAAGAAACGTAACCAACTTAGCCAACAATCTCAAGCAGCTTATAAGTCTGGTGACGGGAAGCGTGCTCACGAATTATCGGAACAGAGTAAGCAAATAATGAATCAGGCTGATTCTGTTAACCGTCAAGCTGCCGAATATGTATTTCGTGAGAATAATGAAGATAGTGGACCTGATGAGATTGATTTACATGGATTATATGTTAAAGAAGCAACCTGGTTCTTACAACAAAGAATAAGTCACGATATCAGGATAAATCAGAGTCATTTACGAGTTATTGTTGGTAAAGGATTACATTCAGCTAATGGTATTGCCAAATTGAAACCAGCAGTTAATGATTTATGTAAAGAAATGGGGTTAAAACATCATATTGATCCTAAGAATTCTGGGGTATTGGTTGTTGAATTACAAGGCAGTAGTGCCGACCAGATTCCTAGTCATTGGAATGCTAACCAGGCTCCACAACAAGCATACCATGGTACTGGACAGCCTCAATATCATCCACAACAACAACAGTATCAACCACAATATCAACAACAACAGCCACAACAACAACAAGAAGGTGGTTTGCTTGGATTGGTTGTTAAATTACTTTGTGCTTGTCTTAACAGTAAATAGAGTATAGAAACTTAAACTAGAATAAAACTAGAAATTACACCGATTTTACTGCTAAAATTGTATTTCATATATTAGAGAAACAAACAGGCATCTTTAAACAGAAGAAACTGGAAATAAAAGGTCTAAGACACCCATCTACTTGAATCTTCATCCAAATGGATGTTACATGCATGGTTACCTCACTTCAGAAGATATACCCGCTTTAATCTTTTGTTGAGATAATACCAATAAGATGCAATTATTTTTTAACTTGGGTTTGTTGCGAAAACTCAAGATTAAATATTTCTTCTGATTTTAAGTTATTCGCCCTTGCAATTCAACAAATGAGAGTAAAGAATTCACGATTGATGGTTTTGAACCCGAATCTTCTGAACCTTTGAGTTGAAATCGTTCATGAACCAAATTTTTAGATTCGTTTATCGAAATGTGCTGTAAAGGATATGACGGATCATACTGATACACAAGAAACAACCAGGCTTGAATCAAATAATGTAAACTACCCCGAGTGCCGAAGACTTCGACGTGAAGCTGATAGATTATATACAAAAGGCAATCAACTTACTCAAGAATCTCAGACAGCCTATAAATCGGATGATGAGAAACTTGCATACGAGTTAGCAGAGCAGGCTAAACAAACGATGAATCAGGCTAGTTCTATTAGTCGCCTAGCTAGCGAGCATATATTTCGTTTGCATAATAAAGATAAGGCAACTGATGAGATTGATCTACGTGGATTATTTGTTAAAGAAGCAACTTGGTATTTAAAAAAGAGAATTAGTCAAGATGTTAAGATCAATCAGAGTCGTTTACGAGTCATTGTCGGTAGAGGGGTCCATTCAGCGAATAGAGTTTCTAAATTGAAACCTGCAGTTCAAGATTTATGCAAGGAATTGAAGTTGAAATATCAAATTCCTATTAATAATAATGGATTATTGGTGATTGCATTAGACCATATTGATTCAGAACAGATTTCTAGTCTTCGGAATCTTGACATGGCTCCACCATGGTCGTACGATGGCACTGTAAAATCTCAAAATCATCCAGAAAGTTTACAACCACAACAACCAGAAAGAATGCAACCACCAATGCAACAAGAAGAACAACACTATGAAGTAGAAGAACATTCTGGTTGGTTGAAATCGGCTGCTTTGTTGCTTTTATTGGCTATATTCCTTTATATATATCTTGGTGTGTGAATTTTAATACCAAAATACTATTTTCTTCATCTGAAGCCGAATTTCATGGATTGGAAACAGAAAGGACACCTTTAAAGGCAACCAACTAGTAATGCAAGGTCTAGTCATATTTACACCGTCTCAATTAATTCTTCTTGTTGTAGCTTTAGCAACCTCTTCAACCACAGCTTCAACATGAAGATCAAAAAGAAAGGATCAGCTTCTTTAGTTTTCTTACTTTACTGTTATGTTATTCTAAAAACTTACCCCACTATTTCTAATAACCTTCTGTTGAGATACAAAAGAAGATGCAATAATTTTTTAACCTGCTTTTTGTTGCGAAAACTTAAACTTTAACATTTAATCTGGTTTCAAGCTCTTTGTCCTTGATAATCAAGAAATGGGAGTAAATAGCAAAGTATAAATGTTTTAAGCTTTTGAACACGTAAACTGTATTCTTGACATACTTGATAAGAATCCTTGATAAGAACCCTTGAAATTGTCATGTTTATTTATTCTTTTTCAAACTAAAGTGTGCTGTAAGAGATATGGCGGATTATTTCGATACAGGAGAAACAACCGAGGTTGATACTTATTCTGAAACTAGCTCCTCCGAGTACTTGAGACTTCGGGCTAAAGCAGATAGACTTTATAAGAAACGGAACCAACTTAGTCAAAAGTCACAGGCAGCTTATTGTTCTGGTAATGGGAAACGGGCTTATGAATTATCGGAACAGAGTAAGAAAATCATGGATCAGGCTGATTCTGTTAGCCTCCAAGCTGCCGAGTATGTATTTCGTGAGAATAATGAATATAGAGGTCCCCATGAGATAGATTTACACGGATTATTCGTAAAAGAAGCAATTGATTTTTTGGAACAGAGAATAAGTCATGATCTTGGGATAAAGCAGAGGCAATTGCAGGTAATTACTGGTAAAGGGTTACATTCCGCTGATGGAGTTCCTAAATTGATGATAGCCGTTGAGGATTTATGTGAAGAAATGGGGTTAAAGCATCATACTGATCCTTGTAATGCTGGGATATTGGTGATCGAGTTAGGTAATGATTCAGAGAAAGCGCCACAAGAGACATACTATGGTAGTGGTCAATCTCAATCATATCCACAGGGAGTACAAGTAGTGACACCACAAAAACAAGAACAGGAAGAACAACAAAGAAAACAGCAAGAGCAGGAAGAACTACAAAGACAACAAGAGCAAGAACAAGAACAACATAGAAAACAAGAGCAACAAAAACAAGAACAAGAACAACAACAACAACTGCAACTGAAACAATATCAACAACAGCATCACCAACAGTATCGAAATCAACAATATCATAAACCTAGTGGTTCCTCTAAACTGGATATTGTAGAGATCAGTTTGTTGGTTATTTTCTTTTTACTCGTTTTGTTACTTGGAGGAACTTAACAAGAAGCAAAAACCTACAAGCTACTCTTATTTTTATAGTTAAATCGTATTTCATGTATTGGAAACAAACTGGAGAACACCTCTATTTTTAACAAAGAAAGAATATTAAAGTAAAGTAAAAAGTTTTTAACAGGCACATCCACTTGATTCTTCATCCAAATGGATATTAATAGCATCATTATAGTCATCATTTACATCACCTCCACTAGCCGCATTTAATTCTTCTTGTTGTAATGCCATTTTTGCAATGACTTCAAATGCAGCTTCAACATTGATTGAATCCTTGGCACTTGTTTCAAATACTGGATAATTTAAACCACCCAATTGATTATGAGTTATATTATGTAATTTTTTCTGTAAAGATGGGATTTTTTTGGAATCATCGACATCTATTTTATTTCCTATTATAATAAACGGGAAATCTTGAGGATTTGATACATTCGATTGTACTAAAAATTCATCTTTCCAACTAGTTAAATTATTTAATGACTTTTCATTAGTTACATCAAAACATAAAACACAACAATCAGCACCTCGATAAAATGCTACTCCTAAACTTTGAAATCTCTCTTGTCCCGCAGTATCCCAAATTTGTAAAGTTACTGATTTATTATTATCAATTAAAATTTCCTTGGTAAGGAAATCAGCTCCAATGGTTGCTTTATATTGATGAGAAAATTTGTTGTTTACAAATTGTTGCATAAGTGAAGTTTTACCAACTCCAGAATCTCCCAATATGATTACTTTTAACAACGTCTTTTTTCTCGATGACATGGTGTGGGTGGGATGTGATGGTATGTATTTGCTGGACGGTCAGTTTTTTGTTTTTAGTTAGAGCAGAAAAAGAGTAGACGATTTTGAGGAGAAAATGAGTAAGATAACGCTTGTATACAGGATGGATTTCTGGTTCATAAACAAGCTTAGTACGCTTCAAGCATGTGCTGACAAAGTGGGTAAACTTGATATAGCAATTGAAGGACACATAATAAGTAAATTGACTGTAAAATTGTGATGATATCTTATGGTGTGTGTGTTTTAATTTGGATTTTGAAAAAACGCCACACAAATGGTAGTTACGCACTGTTTGAACCTGAAGTACATGGTAAATAAAGAAAAGGCTGTTTGTGCGTGCAAAAACCAACGGAGTGATGATCGGATATGATGGCCAGTGGATCTTTCCATCCATTGTTTACATCTTGATATTACTCATCATGAAGTAAACAATATATAACTTTCCGAGATATTTTCCTAATTAAGGAGTAGGAAACAATGGGCAATCGGAGTTATATTTTTAGGGTGGCGGAAAACACCCGTGGATCAGACTATAAAAGCACCTCGAGATTTCCACACAGTGCCCCTTTCAACTTTTAATTAACTATCAATCCAATTAACTTTCAAAGATGTCTCAAACTGTTTCTATGCAATTGACTAAAAATTCCAAATATAGACTTAACAATGGTCAATATATTCCCGTTGCTGGATTTGGAGTTTATCTTGTTCCTGCTGAAAAGACTGCTGATTTAGTGTATCAAGCTCTTGTTGATGGGTATAGACATATTGATAGTGCCGTTGGTTATTATAATGAACGTGAAGCTGCTCAAGGGGTTGCCAAGTTTTTAAAAGATCATCCTGAGATTCACAGAAGAGATATTTGGTTCACTACCAAGATTAGAAACGAAGATCAAGGGTATGAATCAACCAAGGCAAACATTAAGAAAATTGCTGATGATGTTAAGGAATACATTGAATATGTTGATTTAATCTTAATTCATTCTGCTAAAACAAGTAAGGAAAAAAGATTAGGTACTTATAAAGCCCTTCAAGAATTTGTTGGAGTTAATCCAATTCTTGAAATTAAATCAATTGGTGTTTCAAATTATGGGATTCATCATTTGGAAGAATTATTCCATTGGGATGGGTATTTAATTAAACCTGTGGTAAATCAAGTTGAATTACATCCTTGGTTACCTCGAGTTGAATTACGAGAATATTGTGCTAAATTACATATTATTCTTGAAGCCTATACTCCATTAACTAGAGGAGAAAAATTTAGTGATCCAGAATTGGTTGAATTAAGTAAGAAATATAAAATTTCCCCCGCGGATATTTTATTAAAATGGTCTTATTTACAAGGATTTATTGTATTGGCTAAAACTGAAAATCCTCAAAGAATTAAAGAGAATTTAGATGCATTACCTGATGGACCTGGTGATGGATTTGAAAATCCATTAGGTAGAAGAAATTCTACATTGGGTAGATTAGATTTGGAATTGGAAATTATTGAAACTTTGAATAAACCAAATTCAAAAGAAGTATTAACTTGGGGAGGAATTGATCCAACTGAATGTGATTAGTTATTACATTTATAAATTGAACTTTTATCATTAGACAAGTATTAACGAGATTTTCTTTTGATTTGCCCCTATTTCTTGGTATTTAGCAACCGTTTTTACCCCTGCAGCTTGACAAGGAATTTTCTTTCTTGTGTTTATTTTTGATCGCCCAAGGAACATTGTTGTTCTTATTGTTGTAGTTTGTTCTTTAGAAAGATATGCTTGTTTTATTGGCTGTGGTGTATGCCACTCTTGTAAGCGCATTAGTGCTTCCTAACGCAAAAGCATCCTTTAATATTGACACCAGTGTGCGAAAAGTTCATGCTAGTGGTGGTAGTGAAAGTAGTGTTAGCAGCAATTCTAGCGTACATGTATCAATTGATGTAATCTTGTCTGATCCAGTCAATGAGATCATTCCTAACCATTATGTTATTGTACTTAAGGAAGGTTTATCAGAGAAACAATTATGTGAGCATAAAACTTGGCTCAAAGCTAAATATCAAGAAATGTTGAAAGCAGCAGGGGACACTACAGGGTGTAATGTTAAAACTTTGGAATTCTTTAACATTGATAATGGTTTATCAGGATATAGTGGATACTTTTCCGATGAATTAATTGAACAAGTTTGTAAAAGTCCTGAAGTGTTATTTGTGGAACGTGATTCAGTATTTAAAGTTGATGAATATGAAGTTCAACAACGAGCTCCTTGGGGGATAGCTAGAGTTAGTCAACGGGAAAACAGACTTTATAATTTTTATAGTGGAGAATATCACTTTGATAATAATGGTGGTAAAGGGGTTACTGCTTATGTTATTGATACTGGTATTAAAGTTGAACATAGGGAGTTTGAAGGTAGAGCTGAATGGGGTGCTGCTGTTACTTACCCAAACATACAAGCTGATCAACATGGTCACGGAACCCATTGTGCTGGTATTATTGGATCAAGATCTTTTGGTATTGCTAAACAAGTTGAACTCGTTGCTGTGGGAGTTTTCAATTCTTATGGAACTTGTTCTGCTTCTGATATCATTAGAGGACTTGACTTTGTGGTTAGCAGCCATCGGGATAGGAGTAGGCGACCTGGGTTTAAAGGTTCAGTTATAAATATGTCACTTGGCGGTGGGATTTCTCAAGCTCTTGATTGGGCAGTAAATGCCGCAACCAGGTCTGGATTACATATTGCCGTTGCTGCCGGGAATGATAATCAAGATGCATGTTATTATTCTCCAGCAAGAGCTGAAGGTCCAATATGTGTAGGAGCTACCAATTATCGAGATGAAATTGCCAGATTTTCTAATTATGGTAGATGCGTTGATATTTTTGCACCTGGTGTTGATATTGAATCTACTTCAGCTTCAACTTATTCAAATCTGGTTTACAGGTCAGGTACTTCAATGGCATCCCCTCATATTGCTGGATTATTAAGTTACTTTTTATCATTGCAACCAAATAGTGGATCTGAATATTTCACTAATTCAATTGAACCACTGACTTTGAAGAGATTGTTGATTAG
Organism: Spathaspora sp. JA1; assembly: GCA_003676035.1. Lineage (NCBI taxonomy): Eukaryota > Fungi > Ascomycota > Pichiomycetes > Serinales > Debaryomycetaceae > Spathaspora > Spathaspora sp. JA1. Next base: position 67,264 of record NSGQ01000057.1, on the reverse strand, counting down.
ATATGGTACTAGAGGTAGATTACGGAGTTATTTCAATGGAGGGAGTCCAAATGTTTTGGCTTATAATGGAGGTGGGGGGAGTTTGAGTGATTTTTGGAATTATTAAAACACTAGAGACTATTAGAAAACTTAGAAGTATGATTAAAAAACTAAAAAAACCAAAAAAATTAGAAAAACTAAAAAAAAGTATAGAAGTATGAAAGAGGATTGACAAACATAGAAGTTAACGGGGGTTTAGAAACTTCCTCCATTTGGCACTTTTATGTTTGTGGTATTGGTAGGGGGAAAAATGATGAAAGAAGAAACTGAAGTGAGTTATATATGAGTAAATTAGGTATATAGTTGTGAGGTAATATATATTGAAGGCCAAGTTATTGTAGCAGAAATAGTTCAACTGTTGAAATTTTGATATAAGTTGAGTGATCTGCTCTTAAGTTTTGTGAATAAGATAGGTTCAACAACCAAAGACAGGTAACTAAGACAGTGTCTCAAAATATCTGCAGTAACAAGTGGTAGCACCAAGTCAAACTTCAATTTTCTGTCCAGATTAAAAATTTCACCAACAGCAAAAACAAAAACGACTGGCTTTACAGACATACCTAGAATCAACATATATTTATAGAACACACCATGTCACTGGGATCATCACAGAAACCTACTAGGCAAGATTATATTGCCAAAGTACGATACACTAATAATTTACCACCTCCACCTTTAAATCCCAAATTTATTAAATATAATACTAGTGAATTAACCAATTCTAAGAATGAAGGTGAAAATTTAATTTCTAGTTTATTTCGTAAAGAAAATTTCCAAAATTTGTTGGGACAAATAGATGAATTTTATGGAATGGGATTGAATTTAATTGATAATTCGGGTTTTTTAGATTTGGGTAATGATTCAATTATATCTGGAGGAAATAACAACATTCAATTACATGGTAAAGATCGAGTACTTTTACGAGACGCTGGGATTGGTAAGATTAGTAAATCTGAACCTGGGGTTAGTTTCCTTAGACGGACAGAGTATATGAGTGAAGAAACTAGACCAAGTAGTAAAAATGTGGTTGAACAAAAGAAGAAGGTTGGGTTAGGTGAAGAGAAAATTGATGCTGATAGTCAATTACGGGCTGTTGAAGATACATTTGATAAAGCTCAAGAGAGTTTAGATAATTTTGAAAATATTCGTCATCCAAAACGGAAAAACCTTAAGGCCGTTGATGTTTGGCCCTTGTTGCCTGATACTTCTATGATGGATAATAAATTCTTGTTGGTTAAATTTATTGGATCAGCTTCATTAAATCGAGAAATTGAAAATATGAAAAGAGTTCAACCTAAAAAGTATAATGAAGAATATGTCAAGAATTCTCTTGAAACAAGTATTTTTAAACCAATTACTTCCGATGATGGGGAATGGATTTCTTTATTTCAAGTCAAGGATGAAGCCAAAGCTCAAGAGTTGAATACAAGATTAAACTCTACGGAACGAGAAAGACCAGTTAATTTATTGGATGATTCAGAAGAAGTGGAACCGGAAGAATATAAATTTAAATATGTAAAGAATTATGATATGAAATTCCAAAGAAATAAACGAGAATTGGAAGAGTTAGGATTGAAATTTATATCTGAACCAGATAATAAAAAGAGGAAAGTTGGATTTTATTATCCAATTTCTGGTAAGATTGATTTAAAGAAACATAGAACTTCAACTAATAGTGAAATTAATCGATTCTTAAGAGATAGTACTTTGGATGGAATAAATTTTAAATTACGAGAACCAACAACTAATGAATTGAAAAGAATGGATAATGTTAGATCGGAATTTGATCCTATGGAATATGAAGGTGAGGAAGAAGAGGAGCAGGAGGAGGAGGGGCAGGAAGAAGATGAGGAAGATGAAGATTAAATATTGTAATGTATTACTAGTATAATGTCTAAACAATTGTACATGTCTTTTTTTTCTTTTTCTTTTCGTCTTTAGTTGCTGCTTTGGCAGCTGGTGGTGGTTTCTTTGGTTGAGGTTGTTGTGATCTTTTATCATATGTCTTTTGCATTCTTTTAGCCAATTCTTCATCTTCTTGTTCTTGTAATTGTTTGGTTAATAAATAATCAACAGACACATCTTCTTCAGGGTGTCGTAAATCTTGATCAATATCTAACACGGGAAGGAAATCACCAGTAAAGAATAAATCATCATTTCCTGAAATTGAATTTAAACTCTGCCAAATGATTTTACAAGAATTTTTGGATTGAAATGAAGTATCAGTTATCAAGATATAGAATTCATTATTTGATTTTTTAAATAATGTACTAAAATGATTATTTCTGAAAAAGATTACGAACTCTTGGTTATTTAACCCAATATTTAATTTGGTTAATCCAATCTTGGTTAATTGAGTACGATTTAAATCTAACCATTTGGAAATTAATTGTTGATTATGCTTGATTGTTGTTTCTTGAGTTGAATGAGCTGCATCTAATAAAAGATAATCTTGAATTTTATCAAATGTTTCAAGTCTATTAAAGAATTCAACCAATTGAGAATAATCGTCAGTACTGGCACCACCACTATTGTTACTATTACTTGAAGTAATAGCCAATTCTTCACTCCATTCAGCATTTTCATTTTCAATTTGATTAATTACCCAACCATGTTTAAATTTCAAATCAAACAAGGTAAATAATTTAGTGGCTAAATCTTCTTGATTAAAATCACCTGTGATTAAATTAGGATTAACCGTTAAACCAGTATGTAACAAGGGTAAACTAGACAACAACGGAGTGATATCCTCTTGTTCGTCAGTGAATGCCAATAATAAATCACCAACATGTTTTAACAATACTTCCAAGTCAATTGATACTGATTGGTGGAAATGTTGCAACAATACCAGTTTAAAATGTAAGATAGCATCGGATTTAGTTTGATCAATTTGAATATGAATACTGTCAGTGTGATGATTCAATTGTAAATCATTGGTTAATAAAAGAGTATTGATAAGGGCAATTAAAGGACATGGTCCATTCTTATCTTGTAATATAATAGGGGTAGATATTCGATCTCCTGAATCATTGTAGTCCAAAGACCAATTGATATGTTTGATTTTAAATTTAACAAGCTTAGGGTCTTCAGCCATTTGTGCTACAAAAAGTGTGGTGTGGTTAACTTTTTAGCTTTATGTTTAATTTGTTTAAATTTTGTTTTGTTTATATATAGGGACACATTTTTAAAGTTTTTGGGATATTTTGACGAACATGGGTTTCAAAACAAAAACGGAAAGTGTCAAGTGTGCAAGCGAGTGGTAACAAGTTAAAATGTGGGCTATGTGTGGGGATGAGGGAGAGGCAAATTTGTCGAGACGACAAAAGGTGACTACAAAAGGTGATACAACACGAAGTAACAGTAGAGGTAATATTAGACTGAGGCTACTTCTATATAACGGAACACTTACATAATCCAAATAGTAATTAAACTAATAACCACCACAGTAACAATAACCAAAACACTATTTGTTAAAATAGTTTCTTTAACAATTCTTAATTGAATATCTTGATCAATTTCTTGTCTTGATTTTAAAACTTTTTGAATTGGATGGGTGGCAATTTTACTTCCCTTGGGTGGAGGTACCGAGGGATACATTACTTCACAAAATTGTTCAATTTCACCACATTTTATTCCAATTTTTAAATAATTTGGATCAGATACTGAAGATTTGTGATTTATAACTTGAATATATTTTCTAAAGATTTCGACAACTCCTGGCATAGTTCTACTTTGTAAAATTAATTTACAAGTTGTTCCCTTTCTAATTTTAACAACTCCATGTAATACCTTAGGGTTATTATAAACTTCGGCTAAAGTGGCAATTGCCATTACTTGAGGTATTGAACAAAAACTAAATGTTGAAGGATCTTTAACCATTGATAAAAATTCAAGACAATGTTTAACATGACCCAAGGCATTTAATACCAATTCATTAATACAATTCAATCCAGCTTGTACAAAATCAGGTTGTTTATGAAACAAGGGTAATTCCTTAGTGTATTTTGACCAAATTTCCTTGGGCCAAAATGATCTACCATCTTGTAAATCTTCATGATAATCCCGAATAATATTTGTCTTTTGTAAAAATAATCCCATAGAATTTGATTTTTCAAAACTTTTATCTGCAATTAAACTATCTTCAGCAAAATTAGCCATAACCATTAATTTAGTTAACCCTTCCCCAACTAAACCGGCAACATAATGACAATATAAATCGTAATCCTTGACAGTTTCAACCCCATTTACATTGAAATCTTCATCTAAAATATAATCAGCCATACCATTACCCATTTTGAAAGTGATATCCTTGACGACATCTTGATATTGAGGTTTTAAACCATGATATATCGATAAAATAACATTGAATTCAACAAGGACAAGACGATCTTTTTCATTGGGTCCATTCCCATCAAATGTCCAATCTTGAGAATTTAATTTTTCATCAAATTTTCTCAACAAAGGTACTTTAATTTCTGATTTAATAGTCATATCATCTTCAATTGTATCTAATGCACGTAAAACCAAATAGAAAATCATAATGGCATCACGTAACTCGGGGTGTAATTCTTCAATCACGGCCGCAAATGATCTTGAAGTTTGTTTTAAAAGAAAATAACATCTTTGTAAATCGGCAGGAGAATTAGTTAAATCATGTGGATGTAATGGTTGTCTAAATTTTAATAATTGAATAACAGCCTTCAACTCATCTGGATGAAGAAGAAATTCAGCAAGTTTTCCCATATTAGGTACTTGAAATGTGTTGAATATAATTTAAAGTTTAAAGAGGTAAACGTTTTTGTCTAGTCCTAAAAAAGATTTTTGCGAGGAGCAGTCAAAATGTGTGTGGGCGTCTTTTTTTGCTGGACGCGCGAGAGGGGGAGGGGGTTTATACGAGACGACAGGGCGGTAACGTTGGCGACCAAGGTGACGTTTAATGTTACACTTTAAAATCGTCGTGTTTGACGTGGGTTGAGAAATTGCGACATAAATAAGTTATTTTTCTATGTAAGTAGTGCTGCTATTTCTTTGCTCTCGTTTACCTTTACACCATAACGCTATCTCTATGATGCCAAGTAGACTCACACCATTTCGCTTACGCTCAATGGTTAAGCATTTTCAATTTTTTCAAACCATTTCCTCGCGGCTTTAATATTATCCAATATTAACAACTCTTCCACTGATTGTTTCAATACAATCATTATAAACATATTATCAGTTAAAATATCAATATAGAAATTATTCCCATTACTACCATGAATAATTAAATTATTAAAATTAGTTCTTAATTTAGTTATTGATTGCTTATAAGTTTTAATTATATTACTTATCTTTTCAAATCTCTTGGGATCAAGATCTTCTTCTGGTTGTTTCACGGTGTTTTCTTCGTCATCTTCCTCTTGGTTCATTGATGCTGTTGAAGATATTACTAAAAAAGTTGTTTTTTCAAATAATATAATTTCTTCAGCATCTAAAATTGAATTAAATTTAATTAAATTACTATTAAATAAATTTATATTGGGGATTAATGAACATACAATTTGACTCCATGCCTTATACAACAGTTCATCCCAAATACTTGTAGGGAACCCAATTAATTTAAATTGATAAGGATTACTAATTTTTTGTAATTTTTCCATCATAATTGTAAATAATTCTTGACGTTTATCAATTTGAACTAAATCCATTTTATGTAACAATACAAAGATTTTAGCCCCTGGACTATATTTTTGTAAATTTGTTAAACTCTTGATGAAAATTTCAATATCTTTATTTATAGATTTACTTTCAACATCAAAAACATGAATTAAAACTTGAACCATTTTAAAAATATGATCTTTTTGATTAGTAAAATAATTATCCATAAATATGTCTTGTCCACCACAATCCCAAAGGTTTAATGTCATGTTACCTAAGAATCGTAAGTGTGATAATTCAACATCAATCGTAGCTCCTAATCTACGAGTATCAAATGCTGAATAATTGGAAAAAATTATGGATCTCATGGATGATTTACCAGAACCTGACCGACCCATCAATAAAAGTTTCTTCCTTGATGCGTGGGACATGATTAATTAATGAATGTGTTGAGAATTGTGTGTATATGTAGTATCTATCAAAGAAAAAAAGGAAAAAAGTATGTAGTTGTATTGTATATGGGTTAGTAATCTAGAAAAACAACCAAAAGTCTCAACTGAAAGGAGGTTTTGAAATTTGAAGATATTCGCCAAAGTACACGACCTGATATTTTTACTGTAAATAGTATAGAATATTGCCTAATTTCGCTAACGCAGTAAGGTTATTTATATCACACTCGCTTAACTTCACTTTCGCTCAGTTAAGCATAAGCATTATAATATTATAATATAAAATCTATATAGAACTGAAGAAGTCATTACCGTCATTACAAAGTTTACTTTATAGGTAATGTCAGTTTTTCTTCTTATTTAAAATTTCATCAGCCCAAGTAGGTAAAATAAATGAAGCTTCATGAATTCTTTTATTATAATATTTTAAATTCTTGGATACAAATTCATCAGACCAATCAGATCTAATTGGTTTAGTTACATCAGCGTCTTTATCCTTGGAACAAACCATAAATCCAATTGATCCTGATGGATAAGTTGGAATCATAGTATATGCGTATTCAGCTACTGGGAACACATCTTGACATTCAGTTTTCAATTTTGAAATAATATCCATATGAATAAAGATATTTTCTGCTTGAGTTGTAATCACACCCTTTTCAGTCAATGCATCCTTTAATAATTCAAAATAAGGTTTTTGGAAAAGAGATTCAGCAGGTCCTTCAGGATCAGAAGAATCAGTGATGATCACATCAAATTGGTTCTTATATTCAGCCAAGAATTTAAACCCATCACCAATATGAACTTTAGTTCTTGGATCTTGATAAGATTTGGACATTTCTGGTAAATACTTTTTAGAAACCTCAATGACAGTTTCGTCAATATCACATAACCAAGCTTCTTCAATTGATTCATGTTTTAAAATTTCCCGTAAAACACCACCATCTCCACCACCAATAACCAAAGCCTTCTTAGGGTTAGGGTGAGAATTTAATGCTAAATGAGTAATCATTTCTTGATAAGCAAATTCATCACGTTCAGTAACTTGAATACAATTATCCAAAACTAATACATTACCATAAGTAGTTGATTTGAAAACTAATACATCTTGATATTTAGATTGTTCAACATGTAAAATTTTTTCAACTTGTAAACTCATGGCTTGTCCTGGCCACATAGTATCGGAAATTTCAGCAAACCAACCATCTTTAATTGATGGATGAGATAATTCTTGAGCCATTTTGTTTGATGATTGCCAATTTGAAATTTTTTTTAAAAAAGAGTGGGATTTCAAGTGTTTAAATAGTGAAAAATTTTTCATTTTGCATAAAAAGGCGGGACAGGCAAGGGCAACTTGACTTTGGGGGAAATCCAGATAGGAGTCAAAAATTTTTTTCAGCAAGTGACATTGCACATTTCTAGGGAAAACTTCCTAGTAATTACATATGGGGCATTGTGATGTAGTTTCTCAATTGGCAAACAGTGTAGCTCTATATGTGTATAGGGTATACGCCTATCTATTGCACTATGCAGCTATCTGCCACGAGGGTGAGTTAGTTGCACGGCGAATACCGAAAAATCTTTTTTCTTTGTGCATAGTTATCAATAGTATGCACTTAGACTGAATTATATAATCGCAAACAACTTCCTAATCTGAAAGCCAAGATTTAACTAACATCACTTTTTAATTAAATATAAAAAACAGAGACAAAATTATATATAAAGAAAAATTAAGGCAAAACCGAAAAAACGAAACGTATTAAATAAAATCTGGGTAGATATAAGGGAGTGTGGGTAAAAAAAAGGTATTCTCTTTTAAAATTTAAAGTCTTCACCAGTAGATTTGACAGGATATGGTGGTTGTTGTAATTGTTGTTGTGGTGGAGCAGCAGGAGAACCTCTTGATTCACTTGAATCCTTTTGAGAAGTTTCTTCTTCAGCATCATAAAATCTACTAGCAGGTTGAATTTCAACTTGAGGTTGAGATGTTTTTTCCTTTAATTTAGCAAAAGTTTCAGGACGATCTCTATGGAATCCTTCATCTTCTTCATCGGAACTTGGATAATAAGTTTGTTCAGCCGTAACAATAGCTCTAACTGCAGCAGGTAAAATATCTGGACGATAGAATCTAAGATCAACTCTACCGAAAATATAAATCAAATTAACAATAAATTCAAGAATACCCCAACATATATACATAAACCAAGGATGAGCAGCAGGTGTAGCATGGGCAAATGTAGTATCTTGGAAAACAACAATACATCTTCCAATTGCTCCTACAAGAATGAGCAAAGTGGTAGCGACAATGATGGCCATAGACATATTATGTCTTAAATCCCCTCTTTTATTAGTTAAACCTTTAACCATTTTAAAATGATGACTACTGGCAGCAATAACTCTAATGGCATGACGATGATTACTATTACGTTTCATAAATGAAGCTTCAGCTGTTTGAGCAGCATTTTTTTGAACAAAATAAAATGGAGCAAATGATTCAATCCACCATGGTTGATAAGTATATAAACTTTCATCCTTACTGGTAGGGAACCAAAATGATAAACCAATTAAAGCAACGGAAGTAAAACAATAAGCAATAACACAACATGCAGTGAATTGAACCACATGAATCCATTTCTTGTATGCTTCAGGAGTTAAGAAATGTAAATATGGTACAAATGAAGCGGCGATAGTAATACCAATTAAAGCAAGGACAAATCCATATAATCCAAACATAACTGTCCAAAACAACTTTCTTGAACCACCTACTGGATGTCTCCAAGTAAATAATCTTTGAGTAAGAATCAAGTTTGCTGACACGAGAATAATAGCTGGGACAATTAAGAAAACTTCTGAAGTTAATCCAATATCGATTTTAGTAGCATCAAGGGACCAAGCTGCTCGAAGGGCAAATCCAATTACTTTAAATATACTATATATGATCCAAGCTAATGAAACCCAGAAATAATGACCTCTTGAACAATTAATTATAAATAAACCAGTATGAATAACTAATGCTACTCCAAATAACACGGCAAATGCAATCGAAGGTGCACGATCTGAACTCAAAGGATATCCACCAAATAAATTCAATTGTTGACTTACTCCATATTCAACTATAACTTGAGGGACTTTTGGACCCATTAAATTTTGAGCAAAGGAAATTAATTTCTTAATCCCAGTCCCAGGAGCAGGATTATTGTAAAGGGCACTCACGAGGTTCATTACCCCCTCAACTGCAGTGAAATCCTCCGACATTTGTTAGAATTTTTAGGGAAACAAATAAACAAACCGGAAAAAAAAAACAACAAATTAAAAAAAGGATCAGATTTTAGGATGATGATATATAATGTTTACCTTGGAAGGAGAAATCTGTCTTGTCTAAATCTGAAGAAAGAAATTATACTAATCGTACAAGAAAATATGATTCCATCATCAGTTTTATTGAAACTAAAAACACTTGGATAGTATTATATTATTACCGAAAAAAAAAATGCAACTGATTTGCCTATTTGGGGAATTAGTTTGACCAAAAGCCTCGTCTTGAAATCCGAAAAAAAAAATAAACCCATTTCGTTTTTTGCTTGAATAAGGTCTTAAACAATGAAAGAAAAAGAAAAGACTTTTTCTTTAAGAGTAAAATTTTCTTGTATCAGATATAAACTTTTACACGTCGTACACGAGAAATCTTTAAATTTATGGTCTTATGTTTGTTATTATTTCGTATCGGGATTAGATTTTGTTATTTCTGGGCAGACTTTACCATGGCTGGCGCGGCGGACTTGGTTTTAGTGCGACATTCTCTTCGTAAATTTGAAAATTCCCTAATTAGGCAAACACTTGATCCAATGAGAGTTGACTTATATATTTAGTTTGATCTCTAGTTTTACACAAGTATATATATAGTTGAAATCATTCCACTGATTTTTCAATGGTGTGAGCTGTTTTTCTAACTACCAAGAAAAAGCAAACAATGCATAGGGATGTAACGTTAAACTTATATGGATTAGTTACTTGGCATATTTGAATGATTTAGAAAAAACTTTATTATTTTTTTTTTTTTGGCATTCAATATATATTAATAAATTTACCTAACTATGTAACTAAACTATCGATATATATCCCACTTTATTCAAATAATTCAAATTTTGCCCTGTGGGGAGGAGGCTTAACATAGATTATTAGATTATGCGGGGTAGTCTTAAAAGTTTAATGTGAAAAATTATATCACACGGCTGTTACATGGGTGCAAACACACGGCTGGAGTATACGTATATTATAGCTTTTGGTACAACTAAAAGACTAAGTATAAAGTACATATAATACTTGGACCAGATATAAACCCAACCCAACACAAGATATTTCCTAATAATCTTCTTGATTTAAAAAATTTCAATTGAGCAATTAATTGCATTGGTAATTGTGACATTTGAAAAAATAATAAATAACCTCGTAAATTTCCAAATATAACATACATTACTAATTCATGAATTAAACTTGATAAAATAAATGTAAATAATGTTGCGGAATATTTGTTTAATTTAAATGATGAAATTGATGAATGATAAACATGTCTAAGTAAGAATTTATGTACTGGAATATTCCATAATCGGGCAAATTCACTCCAATCACTACAATTCCACCAAGGTCCATAAAATTCTCGATCTCCAAATCGTGTTAATTCTGCAATGGCATTTAAAATTGAATCCCAAATTAAATAAAATGTAAACAAGTATAGGAAAAGGAATGGTAATATCATATCAAACAATATTGAAAGAAATTGTGGAAATCGTTGTGATAAGGGTAATGTACGCGCAATTTCTGCCTTGAGTATCAAGGGGTACATTCCTACATGGGCCACATAAACCATGAGGAAAATTATTCCGAAAATTGCACATATTTTCTCTATGGCGAATAACCATCTAATTTTGGGAATACGAGGGAAATCTAAAGTATAAATCACAGTAGGAAACATTGAATAATTGAAATAATCCTTCAATGTGATGTTGTTTGGAAATCTTATCAAGTTTTGCTTTTGTAAATTTAAAATTGAGTTTTCTAATGTTGTTGGATCAATTTCTTCTTGACCTTTTGTTGTAGCATGAGTTTGATAGATTAATTCATATTTACAAAATGATTGACTTTCAACAAGTAATTTAACCGTTTCTTCCTTCTCATAACCTGGTGGTAATTTAACATTATTTGATATTTTTTCAAGATAATGTTCAGCAAATAATGCTTCTTTGTAAATCAGCCAAAGATATCCATTATAAAACCCATATGAATGCATTTTCATTACAAACACAAGACTATGTAATACCAAAAACTCCCGTGCAATCCAGGGGAACGCCATAACTTTTTCCAGGGCTACGTATAACCAAAAAAATATAAATATTCCATCATATGTACCTTGGATAAGCCAACCGAATCTTCTCCAACTTAAACCATAATGCAAACAACAATATTGAACTGCAAATGCAAAATAAGTGGAAAAGTACATGAATAAATCAACTAATCCAACTTTAACTACATCCTTCATAAGTACTTTCACCACGGGCCATTGGGTAATTGGAGTATCATCATCAAATATTGTATGTACAATATTATTAAACATAAAGAAAAAAGTAGCTAGCCAAAACAATACATAAAATCCAAAGAATTCCCCCTTGACAAAATATTCAGCATCGAAAATGGTGGTTGAATTTGATTTGAATTTATAATCTGTGAATTTTGAAATATATTTATTTGGTCTTGTTTCTGATTTCTTATGATTAAGTCGAGTCTTTTCAACTCGAGTAATGTGATTAATTACTGAAGGAAGGGAAATACTTGTTCTTCGTGCAGCATCCGATATCTCTTCAATCACTTCAATTGTAGCCTTATCATCTGATATCACTGTTACTTCCTTGTCTTCAGTGTCAGAAACAGCCATATCTTCTTCACCGGAAGATGAAGTATACTCATTGTTAATATCAAGAAGTTTCCGATGGGATCCTTTTTCGGAAATCCGATTCAATTGATTTAAAGTAGTTGATCTTTTCATAATGTGTCAAGAGAAAATGTGGAGTAATTAACCGAAGACAGGTGCAATTGTTAATATACAAACACAACACGTAATCAAACAAAGAAAAAAAAACTCCGATAGCAAGCACAATTGCTGGGTGATGGAGTTAATTAAATATGCTGCTGTATTTTGGTTGCTAGATTTTCTTGTCCTGCCTCACCCAGGTGTCCTCCCCCCCTGAAGCGAACGGAGTTTATTATAGTTAGATTTATTTTTAGTGCGAGTTTTTTTCCTATCCTTATCGTGGAAAGTTCGGATGATCCTTGGGATGATCCTTGGATATTACATAATTTAAGCGGGGATTAACCTTAATGTTAATACAAGTAAAGTATTGAATTAACATAGTCGGTGTACTATCTGTTTTAGGAAAAGTCCGCAGATGCCCGGATTAGGTTAAGAAAAAGAAAAGCGACTCGGCAAAATAACCAGATAAAGCCGAGACATATAGCCAAGATTAGCTACTGGCTAACAGTTGATATCTATTTTACTATGTACATGTCTACTTGTAAACCCTTTCAAAAGGTCTTGTATCATTAAAACAAGAATTCCATACTGAATTCACCACTTTTTCCGCTTGTTCCTTGTTGTTACATTTCGGATTTGCCATAACTGACAACACAGCTCTTCTTTTTATACAACTTTGAAATTTTTTACCAAAATCTCCAAACCCAGTTTTTTTAATTTCATTCATAATCTTACATTCTCCACTTAGCATTGAGGCTCTAATTTCCGTACATGCATGATGTTTCAAATCTGATAAATCAATATCAAATCGTAAATAATCGTACGCATGGACTAATTCATGAGTTAGGACATCTTCCAATTGTGTCTTTGTTCTTAACCAGTTGGCACAGAGTAAGATACCTTGGTTTGGATGGAATCCTCCACCTTGTAAATCATCACATATATCACATACAATGTTGGTTTTATCAAGTGGGGTGGATCCAGCGGGGGTTAAGTTGTTAATGTGTGACATCATGAATGTTACTGCTGGTGAATAAGTCAACATCCAATCACGATATTCATTACATGATTGACATTTTTCGTCAAGATTTCGATTTTGATAATCGTATTCATATTGGAGTTTTTGTTGTTCGGATATACCGAGCCCAGTGGCATATTGTAAGGATCTTGTCCACCAGCTGAATCCGGAGAGTGCCTGTTGTGGAGAGAGTGTTGTTGGTGGGGTGGTATTATCTTCTGGCATTGTCTGTCTCTGTAATGTATCTTGATCGTGAAAATTTTACAGTGCCGCCAAATTATACGCACGCTGGCGGCGGGGCGAAACTAAAAAAAAATTAAAACCTCATCGTAGTAGATCTCTAGCAAGCAATATATATAGTATAGTATAGTACAGTATAGATGACAGTTAATATTTGGGTGGCAGCAGCAGACAATCAACGAGAAATAGTTGAGCATTACATAAGCACTGGAATTCATACAGCCAATGATAAAGATCCCAATGGATATACTTCAATCCATGCCGCAGCAGCATATGGTCACACTGATTTAATTAAATATTTACTTGAACATGGAGGAGATGTAAATATTCAAGATAATGAAGGAGATACTCCATTACATCATGCTGAAGACTTGGCAACTGCTAAGTTTTTAGTCGAGGAGTGTAAAGCAGATTATACTATTAAGAATGGTGATAATCTTACTGCGGCGGAGTATATTGAAGAAGAAGGGGAGTTCCCGGATGTTGCTGAATATTTGAAGAGCGTGCAAGGGGTCAAGGTTGATGTTACTGATTTTATTGGTACGTTGCCTGGTCCTGGAAATGTTGAAGGTCATGATATAAGATATACTATGGAAACTGATGATAGTGCAAGTGATAATCTCAGTCCGGAAGAATTAGAAGAGAGGAGAAAGAAAATTGAAGCGATTTTATCAAGTGAGAATCCAGAAGAAGGATTACGTGAGTTGGTTAAGAATGCAGTTCATGAAGGATTGAATCAATATAATCAACAACAGGAACAGGGACAAGAACAACCTTCAAAAAGAAGGAGGTAGTGTAGTTTATATAGAAGTAATAAAAGATTGTTACAGTAAGGATGTAAAACTGGGTGGAAATGTGTCAAGAATATCTGAGAAATGTCCTGGCGACATTAATCACGTGCGGAAACAACTGTTCTTTAACTTTTGTATAGAAAACTTATAAAAGGTTTTGAACCCACTCAATATCTGGTAGTCCCTCCAAACCAAAGTCACGGAGGCGTGTAGATTAATTTTATTAAGTATTTGTTAAACAATCTAAATAGTTAATGTACATGAGTAGAAGAAAAAAAAAAAATCTTAAGTCTATTTCTTCAATTAAGCACTTGTACATGAGTAAAAGTCACAGCTTGGAATACTGAGGTGTTGTCTATTTAAGGAGACAAGAAGCATTTTTTCCAATAATTATATAGATCTTTCTTGGAGGTTTCTAGTTAATACATCTGTACACTAAGTTTTCTAGTAGGCGAGACATTATTCGCACGTCAGATAAATATTTTAACAGATTAAGATTACAATGTACATTGCAACCCCTCTTACATTCGTAATATTTTCATTAATTACAATCACATCGGTGATAGCAATTAAAATACCTACTGGAGTGACAGATGGTAATACAGTTATCGAAAGAATGTGCTATAGCACTGTTACTACAAATTACGAATGTTATCTTAACGTAACGGAACTAAGGTCATGTCTTAATGAATCATACGCTAACTTCACAGTACAACAAGAAAGTGCTGGATTGTTGTATGTGTCAGTCGGAAGTGCTTCGGAAGACGATATTAATTTGTGGCTTGACTGTTTAAGTGAACAGGATCTAAGTGGCTTGGTCAGTGTGGGTAATCATAGGCTAGATGAAGACGAAGGGGTAACTGACATATATGCCGGACACACAGGTGTTATGGTGTGGCGGGGTAGTTCAACCATGATTGGGTCACCAATATTGACTGATAACAGGGGCGACTCACATTAAGCGAGTTGAAAATAGAATATATTTTGAGGCATATACGAACCTTGGTTGTGACAGCAGCGATGGGTACACTTATGGGAACTACTTCCCTAGCAACTGTTACACTGTCAGCTCAAGTAGGAGGAAGTCGTGGCGTGCATGGAACATGTATAGTACATCTGTGAGGTTTGGACGGTGTTGGCATCATGATTGCAGGGGTAATAGCTGTAGAAAGCTTGAAATTCCGCAGCGTGGGATATCTACTTGTATGGCATGACACCTACGGAGTAATAGGAGAATTTATACCTCACTGTCATTGGGCAGCATGTAGGAGGCGGATGAAGGCGGTCAGTATTACCGCAGGCAAGGTGATGATATGGCATTCAGGGGAGATAAGTAGAAGATGAAATTGAAGCTGAACCATCTGATAGGTGAACCTGAACCATCTGATGATATGTCAAACAGAAGAAGCAGTTGAAGCTGATGCTATGATAAGTAGAAAAAGCAGTTGAAGATATGGAAGATATGCGTGAACACAAATATGAATAGATAGAAGCAGAAGAGGAGCGAGTTTGCGAAACTCACGAGAAGTTTAATCGACCATAAAGAAATATTTCAAGTCCAACACCTGGTTGGCAAATAGTTTCAGCCCAACACTGGTTGGCAAATACTTTCAGTCCACACTGGTTGGCAAACATTTAAGTCCAATATTAGATTGATCAGTGCTGCAATGGTTTATTGGCAAGAATGCAGTTCATGAAGCTTTGAATCAATATAATCAACAACAGGAACAGGGACAAGAACAATCTTCAAAGAGAAGGAGGTAGTAGTAGTATTATATAGAAGAAATAAAAAGATTATTGCAGTATGGATGTAAACCTGCGTGGATATGCGACTGTTGTTGGGACCGAGTGAGAAAAAATTGCTAGGGAGCGAACAAAACTTGCCCACCAACAGACTGTCGCTTTTTCAACAGTCGTTGAAAAATCTAATTTTTTGATCACACTTCCACTTAACTAGTACAATTAATATGATTTTTGAACATTTAAATAGATTGCTTCCAGCAGGAATGCAACAAGGGTATGTCTGATACTTACCAATTAAGTCAATTGATGTATACTAACAC
The DNA here is from genome assembly GCA_003676035.1 of Spathaspora sp. JA1. Taxonomy (NCBI): domain Eukaryota; kingdom Fungi; phylum Ascomycota; class Pichiomycetes; order Serinales; family Debaryomycetaceae; genus Spathaspora; species Spathaspora sp. JA1. The sequence goes on along the minus strand of NSGQ01000057.1, from coordinate 51,002 downwards.
TCGTAGTGTTTCTGATTATTCAGAATTTACCCTTGATGAATTGACAGCCATGTCAATTTGGCAAAGAATTCAAATTCGTAATTGGAATTTAGAACTTATTACAATTACATTTATCTTTGCCTTTGTTGCTATTTATAAATTAGGTGATTTATACAATGCTTCTAAAGCTACTAAATTCTTGAATGGTATTACTCCTGTATTGTCCAAGAATTTTTATCAAGTTGGTGTTAATTCAAAACAACTTTATATTAAAGATAGTGCTGAGAATTATTCCAGTTATGCCAGTGGTCGTACCAACATTGCTAAAGTTGATATTAAGCTTGTTTTACAACCAAGACAAAATTTATTTGTTTGGATATTGGAGTATTTGCTTGGATTCTTCACTGATTCAGTTAGAATTCCTACTGATAAGGCAGAAATTATAATTACTCCTAGTATAACTTATGATAATTTCGTGGTTGCCATTGTATCTAAATTAGGTATGAATGATGCAAGAAAGTTTAATTATTTCTTATCATTGTGTAAAACTTCAGATTCAACTAATTTACCCCAATCTTTTGTTTATATGAGTGAAGCCAATGAATTTCAAGAGAAATTCACTACTCAGGAATTATCAAGGGCATTGACTTTGGGTAGTGCTGATTTTATTAAATTTGTTGCTGTTACTGATCAACCTGTTGAACGACCAGAAACATTCCGGGAATTAATTCCACAAAGAAGATTGGTTTTGTCAGTAGATATTTCTACCAAGAAGGAAGATTTGGAAACGGTGGGACAAGTTTTAGAAGCATTGTTTTCATTTGTGGATAAGATTGCTGATAAGAAGATTACTTTCCGTCCTGAATCTTTAAAGAAGGTGGTCAAGACCAGAGAAGTTGAAGTTGATAAATTGAAAAAGATTCAAGAAGAAATTCAACAAGAAAAGTTGGCTGATGAGAAGGCTCAACAAAAGAGGGAGGAACGTGATAGATTAAGGAATTTAAGTCGTGAAGAACAAATTAAGTTGGAAAAGAAGGAACAAGAAAAGAGTAAGAAGAAGATGCAAAGAAAGCAAAGGATTAAGATGTAAGTTCAACTGAGCGATAGCGAAGTTGAACGTGTGTCTTTACACTCACTGTGCTTAAACATGTGTCTTCACACTAACTATATTAACTATATGTATTAGTTGAACTATGTATATATTAGTTACACTATATAAAAAAGATATTATCAAAGAAACGTAAGCTGGATATGTAAGCTTGTATTAGTTATGTCTCTACATATCTCCTACCTTAGGCATAAGTATACATTAAATTCCCCTAGTTAAAATTTAGTGCAAAATTTTGGCTAGTCTTTTTTTCTTTGTGAATCTTTAGAATTTCGCAATATAAAAGGAGTTGCAAAAATCTAAAATCCAAAATTTACAAATATTCATCACTTTCTTTTTCTCTTTTTCATTATCTCTTTGCTATAACTCATAATAATTCATAATTAATAAGAAGTAATACATTTAAAAACATATTAGAACAAGTACTAACCTTTATTTCATAGTTACACATTGATTTCAGACAATTTGTTAAAATATTTGGTTCAGCGGTTAACACTATTACATTAATCAAGACTTTCAAATCATATTAGGAACAATTATAGATCATATTGGAGATATTTACAAGTTAAGATGAGTTGGAATTGGTTGAATTATTGAGATTTTAGTTATTAGTTGGATGTATCGTTAAATTTGGATCTGTTTGTGATCGACAGATCTTGAAAAGGTGGAATATTTTGAGAGGATGAGGTTAGAGAGCAAACAAGAGAAGATCACCTTGACTTTCCTCATATTTACTAACTTATTAATTTAGAGACACATATCTGTTTGTGATCGACAGGTAATTTGAATAATGGTGTTATTGTGCGAACATGAGGTTAGACAGAGCAAACATTAGAAGATCACCTCGACTCTTCCTCATACTACTAACTTATTAATCTAGGAATTAAGTATATAGATTTTGTTATAAATTTAATAATATTATATTTTGTTTTAGTTATAAAATTTAGAATCTTTGTAATTTCTCTAATATTAATTTACAATTTGTCAATATATTATACATTTAGTTTGAGACAACCAAAGAAATATTTAACAACTAACAAAGTGCAAAGTTGTTGGTTATAAAATACTTCTGTATATACATATATATTAGGTAAGTTAAACATGAGAACTATATCTATTAAAACTGAACGCTCCCTCGTTAAACCTTCCCAGTCAATCGATACCCTCTCCCCACGGTAGTATTAAACACTTCAATTATCCCTGCCCCCAAAGCATCCGCTAAAACCCAATTCAAATCATATCCATAAAATGGTTTCCTAAAGTTATTCAATTTAGAATCACCTTGTAATGTCACCCCTTGCCATTTTTTATATATTTCATCTTCAATCAACTCGTGATGTTTTGTTTTGGTTAATGCCTTGACAAGCCATACTCTTGCATTATTTATTAATTTTAGGAACGTTCCACAGTTGGGGTATGATATTGAATATTGATGAGATTCAATTTGATTTAGATGATTTGAAGTTAGGGTTATAAATCCGTGGTTTACCAATATTGATGTGTCTTCTTGAGTGAATTCTTCACTTGTGTTTATAAATAATGCCTCAGGATTGTGTTTAACAAATTGGTGGAATTTTACTATGGTTGGGTTTGTATGTTGTTTGAGTAACTTGTAGTACTCTTCAGTTTTGACTATAACTTCAACATTTTCAAATCCATAACTTATTTTACCTAATTGAAATCGTTGAATATTTCTCAGGATTATTGGACTTGCATTTGTAATTACAAACTTTCGTATTTTACCCAGTCGAATTAATAATTCGAGTCGTTTATCAACAAATGTATTGCCTAAATGTTGACACACGGAGTAGAGTTGAGACACGGTGAGTAGTTCCGGTAGTTGGCTTCTATATTTGATAATTTCAGCCTTAGTTACACTGGACAAGCCTTTTAGCAGGAATATCCTCTCTTCTAAGGTGCTTCCTTCAACTTGATATCTTTGATGTAATACGGTGGATTCACTCCATTTATTGTTAAGTATGAGGTCTATAGCAACCATAAGGTCGTCATTACGTAAGTGATAGTCTAATTGGACATTGTAATCGACTATAATTAGTTTGGTAGTGTCGTCTGCTGGAGGAGTTGTCTTGACTGAAGTTGTGGTCTTACGATATACTGTTTGATAGGGAAGTTGTTGTCTCCGTTTAATATCTCGTTGAAACTTTTTGATTGGTGATGTCGACAGAGACTTTTTAAATGTTGATGATTTAGCAGCAGTTGATCTAAGTGGCATAATAATAATACCAGGAGGATATTAGTAATATTTTTTTGTCTTGCGATATTTGCGATAGAGTGGTACTACACTGTTAACTTTTACATGTCAGTGCTAGGGCCAAGGGTTAAGACTAAGGTTATATGATTAAGGCTATTCTATTTACAGGTATACTATTTAATTTGGATAAGTTTAGTCACACTCAGTTTTTCTGATTCTGAAGAAATAATCATTTGATATTTCCCAACTGTTTTAACTTGACTAATAAACTTCAAAGGACTTTCATAATGTGACAATTCAATGTTTTCCACTGGAATGTTTGACCCAGTTATATTAAACAAGAGTTCAGCTAATTTGGCTTTATCCAATGGTAAAACACTCGAGTCTAATTGATAAATCTCCGGCAACAGTTCTTGTAATTCTGTGATTGAATAATCTTCACTTGTTTGTTCAGACGCAATGTTTAAAGTAGGTCCTGTCCTTTCTTGACTCTTTGAACTTCTTAATGATCCAACCAAATCAGATAATTCTGATAATGTAAATGCACTTTGTTCAGGTACTGTTGGTTTAGGTACGGCTTGTTTAGCAGGTACGGCTTTTTCAACTTCAATAGTTTCGGCGACTACTGGGATCCTAGGTCCATCGGTTGTATAACATGCTTTATTATCATGATGTAAATAATTCCTCATATAGGCTGGTTGAACCATAAGTAATTGTCCCTTGACTCCTAAATTGGGGATATCTTGTAATAATTGGATTTGGATCTTGGATGAAGGACGACGACGTGTAGCCTTCAGCGCATGACGAACATGAACAAGTGTAGATTTGAACATGTTGCTTACTCTTGTCTACCTATATACTACGTGATATATTGGTTGGTTGAAAAAGTGAAAAAAAAAATTGTATGGAGTGCGTAAATTTACTCACATCCCGAGTAACTTTAATCCTTAACCTGAGATGATCATCCGAGACCTATCAACTTACCCACTCCCCACACAACAATATGGACATCTGTTCAATATGTCATATTAATCCGCCTAAATATACCTGTCCTGCATGTCACATCAAGACTTGTTCTCTTGAATGTGTCAAACGTCATAAATTACAAGCTCAATGTAGTGGAATTCAAGATCCTACTAAATATATCCCCAAGACAACATTACAAGAACTGGACCTAAATCGAGATTATAATTTCTTAATTGGTGTAGATAGACGAATTCAATTAGGGAAAACTGATATCTTGACCCTGGCCAAGAATGTATTTAAACGACCAGCACAAACTAATCAAAGACCATTTAAACGATTTAAATCAGATGAGGATGTTCGACTTGGGTTAGTTAATAAGAAATTCCCCAATCCGAAGACATCAACCAAGAGGAAAAACACCTTGATTGTTCATTTGCCGACTGGTATGGCTAGGTCAAATGGGAATAAATCAGGATATGATAACAAGACAAAGTCGTTTAATTGGACGATTGAATGGGTTTATTTGGATGAAGAGTCGAGTGAATTGACGAGGTTTATAAGTTATAGAATAAATGAAGCGGTAGCTTTGTCAGATGCATTGCCTATGAATATAATTAATGGGGTGAGGCCAGTGGAGAAACTGAAGTTGAAGTTTTATTTAAAGAATGAAATTAAATCGGATACGGTGTTTCAATTGGATTCTAGTATGGCTATTTCTGATGTTTTAGAAGATAAAATATTGTTGGAATTTGCTACTATATATATCACTGTTGGTGAACAGTTACTGGAGAAAGTTGTCACTGGGTATATTGATAGTGATAGTGAGAGTGAGAGTGAAAGTAGTAGTAGTGACGAAGAACTGGAAGACGACCTGGATGAAGATCTGGAAGATTCAGACGATGCACCTGAAGAATCATCACTGAAACTACCCCAATTTCAACCAAACCAACTAGAAGATGTAGATTAGTATAGACTTTAATAGATGATCATCTCAGCGCTACCAGGCGTACCTGTATAAAAAAATGTCTGCCTTCTTAAAATGTCTGTCTTGTAAATGTTACTTACATCACAAGTGAATATGTCCACAATCTTTCGTAAAGTTCAAGACTCGGACCGTAACCCCAATGCTACTCTCTACTTTGGAAACATTGATCCTAGAGTCACTGAATTATTAATGTATGAATTATTTATTCAATTTGGTCCAATTCGACTGATAAATATGCCCAAGGATAGAATAGTCAAGACTCATCAAGGATATGGATTTGTTGAATTTAAACTGGTTAATGATGTAGAATACGTATTGGATATATTACGTGGAGTTCGATTATTTGGGAAATTAGTCAAATTGAAACGTGTTGATGGGACAGCTGCTCCCGTCAAGACTCAAATTGGGAGAGAAGTTCAGAGTGAGATTCTACCAGGGTATGTTGATGTTGGTGCGAGATTATTTGTTAATAATTTACATGAATTGATAGATGAGAAGTTTCTAAGTGATACGTTTGGGAAATTTGGGACGTTGATTCAACAACCTATGATTCAAAGAAATCAAGACACGGGGAAAAGTTTAGGTTTTGCGTTCTTAAATTTTGATTTATTTGAAAATTCAGATTTGGCAATTAAGGAAATGAATGGGGCAGTTCTTATGAATTTGAATATTGAGGTGAGTTATGCTTTTAAGGGGAATAAACGACAACGACATGGGGATAAAGTTGAGAGATTGTTGGCCGAGAACGCCAATCAGAATAGTAAGGGGAAGAAGAGAAAGAAGGCTAACAACTGAGCGTAAGCGAAGTTGTTAGTTCTTCTAGCTACATAACCGATCAGTTGTTAGTTCTTGTACCCTCTAGCTCAGTTGTTAGTTCTTGTACCCTCTAGCTCAGTTGTTAGTTGGTCGATCTACTGATCAACTCATTCACGTGCACTGTTCAAATAGAGTTTTTGCCAACAGTGGTTACCGCATATGTGGGGGTAAACTAGTTGTGAGGAGAAGAAGAGAAACAAAGCAAGTAGCTCAAGTTGAGAAGATAATACGCGTAGCCATAGTACGGGCTGCACCGCCCGCTCGCCTAGTCATAGTGGTGGCTTGTCTAACTGTGGGGAAAACCTAAACATGCACATACAAAACACTCCACCTGTGGTGGTGGGGAATTACCTCATGGTGGTGGCGACACTGTTACCATTTGGTAAACACACACATTAATTAGTAAGCATTGTGGATGAATTTGTTTATTCCGACTGCACCCCGGGCCGAGCAAAAAAAAACCTACTCTTTTTCCCCCAACTATATATACTAATGCTTAGACGACTTGCTACTACTTCAATTACCATTAGAAAACATACAATGACTGCTGCTTCGTTACCATCTACCCATAATGTTGTCCTCCATGAAGAACATGGAGAATATGAAGTTATTAAATTTACTTCTGTCCCTGCTCCAAAAATCTCAAGTCCTCATGATATAATTGTGAAGAACTCTTATGCTGGAATTAATTTCATTGAAGCTTATTTCCGTAAGGGGGTCTACAAGGCTCCATTGCCTTATACATTCGGTAGAGAAGCCAGTGGAGAAGTTGTAGCTATTGGTGATTCCGTGACTAATTTGGCCGTTGGTGATAAAATTGCCTATCTTTCAGCTGGTACTTTTGCTCAATATACCAAGATTCAAGATAGTTTATTCAGATATATTAAATTACCAACTGATGTAACTGATGAAGACTTAAAGACTTATGGATCGGTATTCTTGCAAGGATTAACTGCATTGACTTTTGTTCATGATGCTTATGCTGTTCAGCCTAATGATTATGTTTTAGTCTGGGCTGCTGCTGGTGGTGTAGGTAGATTACTTGTTCAATTAATTACCGAACTCGGTGGGAAAGTCATTGCTCTTGCCTCATCTCAAGAGAAATTAGATCTTGCTAAGGGGTTAGGTGCAAAGTATGTGATTAATTATACTACAGAAGATGTGGTTGCTAGAGTCAAGGAAATCACCAATGGTGAAGGTGTAGCTGCGACTTTTGATTCGGTTGGTAAAGATACGTTTGAAACTTCATTGAATTCACTCAAGAGAAAAGGAACGTTTGTAAGTTATGGAAATAGTTCTGGTCCAGTTACGCCATTTCCATTAGGTGTTTTATCGGCAAAGAATATTCGAATTTTAAGACCTTCTTTGTTTGGATATATTGATACTAAACAAGAATGGGATTTCTATTCCCAAAAATTACTTGATCTTATTAAGGAAGGTAAATTAGATTTTGAAATTTCCAAAACCTACGATTTAAAAGATTATGTTCAAGCTGCTAAAGATTTAGAATCTAGAAAAACAACCGGGAAATTAACATTAAAGATTCCTCAATAAGTTTATATACACTGTATAAATCTACAATTTAGCTCGTATTGTATCATATTGACGTACCTTTTCATATTTTTGTAAATCTTCAGGGGTAGCAACTCCATAAACAAACGTACCATCACCATTTGTAATAATGGCAAAATAAATCCCACTATTGAAAAAATCAGCTAATTCTTCAAGTGGAGAATCTGGAGTTAATACATGATATTTCTGCCCATTTCCAGTTTTCGGTTTTAATATAGTTGATCTAGGTGGAGTTTGCGTCTGTTTCACTTCATCAATTTCGTATTTCCGTTTAGTGTTTTGATTAAACCAAAGCATGTAGTTCTTAACTATAGGTTTAAGAAAACTTCTCGACAATTTCTCTTGATCTCGTTTGAGTTGTTCAACGTTAATTACACCTAGGAGTCGTTTATTAATTTCATGAATAACGGGTAAATATGTGAATTCATTTTCATATGCAATAGCAACGGCAATCCCAAGCGATGTTGAAGGGTTGATGCTTACTGCGGGTGGGATATTGAGATCTTCAATAGTGGCTCCTCTATAATCACGATTTTCAAATTTGACCATTTTGTAGTGTCAAGGGTGTTGAATAAGTCAGGGCATTTTTCACTGACTCAGCTTTTTTTGTAGTGAGGATTTTTTTAAACTGTGGCTGATTAATTAATCATACCGAGGGATATACTTTACATTTGTATTCTACAAGTAACAAGAGAATACGCGGGACATGAAACAACTTTAAGGTACAACATGGAAGGAGTAACTTGCCCGACTGGTGGGGATTATTCCTCCATTTCGGAACCCAGAACTCCAAAGTCTCATATCCATTTGGTAGCACTGTTCCACTGTTAAGCCTTTTTCAGAATTAAGGTCTAAGGAATGATCAATAAGATCAATAAAGGTCATGGTATTAGGTATAACCGTGACTTAATCTCAAAAGTCAGGTTTGAGTTGTCCTTCCATTTTGGGCTGATTGTTGATATATTGTTGATATAAAAATTTGGTTGTAAAAAAAATGCACTCCGATTTGCAACTACATTAACCATGAAACAAGAGATTTATCACTTTCAAAGCTTGCTAACACCAGTAGAGGTGTTGGATCTCCCACTCGTGATTGATCCATTAAGGGAGAAACTTCAGATTGATAAAGCGACAACTAGGTATCTTCATGATTTGATTTTGTCACGTCCTGTATTGTTTGAACTTGGGAGAATTGAATATCGGGCTATTCCTGAGACTTTCTTTGTTGAATGTAAGCCTGAGAAGAAGAGGAGAGTTGGATGGAGAGAGATTGTGACAGAGCAGGTTCGTTTGAAGGAGGTGAGTGTTCCGAGTATTTGCATGGAAGTTGACAATATCAATCAATTTATTGAAGAAAATATACCAATTTTCAATGAAACTGTTTCCGAGCAGGTGGAAAGTCCGTTGAAGGTAGTTGAGCTGAATAGGACTTACTTGGTGGAGGAGCCAATTGTTCTTGATTCTAGGAAGTATAAACATACACTGTATCATAAATGGGAGAAATCAGATAAAATAAACATATTTGAACTTTCAAATGATATTGTTGAGTTTAATTTAGATTCCCTAGTTAATATTGAGAAACCTAACATCTTAAACAAGATCGAAAATCCATCGTACACTATCAAGAATGATTATATATTCTCCAAACCAGTCAAAGTAAACCCTATTTTAAACTATTGGCAAAGTAAAAACGCAGTTGAAATACCAAACATGAATGAAATAAATCAGTTTATCCTAAGTCATAATCGAATCACGGGTGTTAATTCGAAATATATGGTTTATCCAGTGAGTTCAATCAAGAGGGAGAAAATACCAGGTAGTGTTTTGATTTATCAGTATGTTAATAAGGGGATGTTTGGGTTTTGGAAATTGGCAAATTATCAATTGATTAATAATATGAGTTGGAATCCATTCCGATTTGATTTGAAATGGTTTAAGGAGAAGTATTTAGTCGAGAAGATAGATTTAGTTGATGAAATGTATCTCGAGAAGGAGAGTGATCAGTTGAAGAGAATTGAGTGTGTTGAATCCGAGGAGGTGATTGCAGAGTCCATTAGTCTAGAAGTTAGCAATGTGGAAACTAAAGAAGCTGTTGCTGATAACACCAATTTCGCAACCTATCATAATGATACTGAGGACTTAGATAAAATATTCATGTCTAGACAGATAAAAAGACGGAAAACTGAAGTTCAATTACCACCTGGTTTATCAATGTTACTGTTTCTAGAAGAGAGACCAAACACACCCATTCAAAGAAAACAACCTGAACCTGAACCTGAACCTACTCCTGATATTACTATTGATACTTCATTTTCCCATAGCATATCCAAAGATAAATTCATTCTCTTAAATCGTTCAATATGGAACAAGGGATTTAAACTAGTTAAACAAATAACATCAAACATACCATATAAAGAAGTTGAATTAGATCATGGAATAGACATAATTATAAATTGTACAAGTGGGATATATCTAACCAATTCAAATTTATTATTACAACTGAACACCGTGGAATTTGCAATACTTCCTGAATTATTAACTTTAAAACAATATTTTAAAACAGTTTACGTTATAACCATTATTGAAATTGATAGTTTTTTAAAATATGGTGGTGATAAATTACAAAAGTTGCAAGTGTTATGCATGTCATTAGATATAAAGTTATTATTTGTGAGTAAAACAGATTGTTTTAAATGGATTACAGAGATTATCGAATTGGAAAAACTGGAAGTGTGGTTTGATGATTTGGATGTGAGGTTCTTATGTGAATGTGGATTAAATTATTTTCAAGCTTGTAAAGTATTGGGTATTTGTTCATTGAATGAATTTATATTGAATGGAATTGAAATTAATTTAAGAAAGTTTGGAGGGATTGTAACTCCGGAATTATTGTATAAATTAGATTATATATTTAATAAGCAATTGTATGGAAGCTAGGAGAAATAGGGAAAATCTTTACTTGATTAGGGTATTGTATGTAGATTTTAAATAATAATTTAGGGTTTTGCAGGTTTGTAATGTAGTTGTTGAATTGTTGCAAAAAGTGTGAATCATGCATGATAAAAGCAATTAAAAACTTAAACTGTAAAAATGGGATGTTTTACTTCGTACATATATTGTATAAATACAATATGCATGATACAACTGTAATATTTTATTAGTATATTATGTTGTTTTGTTTATTAGGGTATATTTATAAATTAAAATACTAGATGGTTATATATATCAAATAGCTATCGCTCATTTACATGTCAAATATCAAATACTAGTCGTTAGACTAGTATTCTCGTATAAACAACTTCGCTATCGCTCAGCTGTTTATCGCTCAGTTGTTAGTATTTTCGCATAAACAACCTCGCTATCGCTCGGCTGTTCATGCAGCCTCAGCAGTCTTGTACTGCCCCCCTTTATTAACATCCCCAGTCTCATCCCCCTCTTCCCTAACCACCCGTTTCCAAACCTCTTCATCATTCCCTACATCCAAAACCCCAATTCTCATCGTGGCCAATAAATTCTGAGCCGCTGTCAGATGTCCATATACACCACCATAAAATGCCTTGGTTGCATCCTTACCATGACTTGCCCTAAGTAGGGCCACCCCACCTGGATGTTGATCCATGAATGGTGTTATATCATGGATTATATTTTGAATCACTATATATATATGTTCTTGATTGTTTTGGGCGATTCGTTTAAAATCCTTGGGTGTTAGTTTGGGGAGTTTGGATATGGGTGTGCCCCAGTTTAGTTGGGACTTGATTCTGTTCAAGTATCGTTGCTGTTGTTGGATTTGTAATTGGATTATCAAGTTGGTTGGGGTGCGGCTTAAGTTGGTGATGAAACGGAGGGCGTCAAGGAGGGAAAGGTACCATTTTGTAGGATCGTAGGTAAAGTGTGAATTATGGGAACGATAATCGTGGGGGAATTCATGATGGTAATTATGCTGTGATTGACCATATGCGAAGAAGGAGATTAATGGGTTGACACAATCTATGGATGAGTTTGTATCGTTGAATGGTTGTGTGGGGATAGTTACTTGTATTCGTTTTGTGTGACATATTGATTCTGGAGTGAGTAAGGATTGTTGACAGAGAAACATTCGGAGGATCCCGGGGTAGAGTAGTCCATTGATTAATGTGTCCTTACATATGAACTTTGTTATTAACAGGGGGAGTACAAATGTGGTTATGACGAACCATACGAGGTAAGTCCGTTCTTGCCAAATTAACAAATTTCGAGACGTTTCATCAATATGAGAACCCAAATCAACAGTCTCCTCCGACTCTTCAGGCAATTGTGGGGAAAACTCTTGATCAATAAATTGAGTAAACCATGGCACATTCTTGGGTTTATATAATATCCACCCCCAATGAGCAAACCAAAATCCACGTTTAATCAGGTATGGATCTTTTTCAACATCATCTACAAACCTATGATGTGCTCTATGTAATCCAGCCCACCATTTAGCCGTGCCTAGTCCAATACTCGAGGCAAATATCAACCAAAATTGAATTAACCATGGATAATTTACCTTGAATGAATTATGAGCATAGTATTTATGATACGCCGAAGTGAAACTAAGCATGGTTATGTTGTAATATATGCATGTGAAATATAACGTGCTTATATTCTTGGGGATTATCCCTTGACATGAATGTAAGATGTAGGCTATGGATAATAAGGGGAGGATTATTGTGGTGATGGTATGGAAGTAATTGATTCGTTTGAGCAAGTGGCGTTTTCGAATGAGGTCGGGTGTACCAGTGGGGGGATTGGCTGTGGTGGATGCATTTGGTTTCCTCCTTTGTACTTTAGTAGTCACTGGTTTATCTGACATTGCTTAAGTAAGCTACAAGTATTGTATTGGAAGTAAAGGTTAGTCAAATGTCGTCGTATTTATGTCGCGAGGTTTTTTTGAAAAAAAAAAATTCAACTAAAAAAAAAATTCAACCCAACACCAAACAACAACAACAACCAGCTGCCCCAACAATATCCCTTAACTAATAAGGTAATCTACCCAACAAATAACATACAGCGTATAACTAATGCATCAAGTTTCTCCACAACAAGTGCCACCTAAGCAACGCACGGGGCCAGTTCCACCTACAGCCACAGGCACCACCATTCCAGGAACCACTGGGGCTGCCGTGCCTACCATTTCATATAGTCCCACCGATATAATTATTCCACCTCATCTTTATTCCAAAGTTGCCAATTTGGAACAATATAAACAACTCATTGAAGCTGAACGACAATTGGATTTGGTACTTGCTCGAAAAGCCCTTGATTTTCAACAAATTCAACAAAAGACTGGTGCTGCTACTAGTGCTAGTAGCAGTAGTGGTACAACTGGTATATTACGAGTGTTTGTATACAATATATGTGAAAACCAACCATGGCAAAAACAAATGATGAGTGAAATGCCCGATCCTTTAAACAGTGAAGCTACTTGGACATTACGTGTTGAAGCCAGGTTCCTTAGTGATGATAAACAAGAAACTAGTTATAAATTTAGTGATTTATTACAAGGTATTTCCATAGATCTTGTTGCTAATGAAGAACATCCAATGAGTGCCCAAAGTTCACATGTTGTTGAATGGAGACAAGGTGATAATGGCTTAACTTTTGATGGGATTGATATTAAACGTCAAGGTGTATTCAATCTTGATTGTAAAGTAGCTATTCTTGTTAAACCAAACCAATTCACAAAATTACAATTATCGGAACCAATGAGTCAATTTATTGGGAAAACTGAATCTACTCAACAAGAAGTTATGTATTTAATTTGGCAATATGTATTGTACAAGAATTTATTCAACAAAAACAATGAAAATTATACAAATGTTTCAGCAATTGATTCAAGTTCTTTACGTCAACCAACTGCTGCGATTGCAGCTGCTGCCGCTAGTGCTCCTGGAACTGCAGGACAACCCGATGATACCGACGACTATGATTTAACTGGAGTTATATGTGATGATATCTTAACAGACCTCCTCCATGTTAAACTGTTTAAATTTATTGATTTATATCGATTAACTCAACCGCATTTCAAACCAAGAACTCCAATAATTGTCGATTATACCATAAACACCAATAAATCGACAACATTGGGAGATTGTATAATTGATATCCCCATTGAATTACCAAACACAAACACATCAAATTCACAACAACAACTTGATCTGAATAAAGCAACTTTTGAAAGTTTAACCCGGGCAGACGCTACAATTCAACAATTGAATCATAGAATAGGATTGGGGATAATTGCCTTGAATAATGCCAATATGAGACAAGAATTTTATCGAGAATTGGCCCAGGATCCTATCAAGTTTGTTGATCAATGGTTAGAAAGTCAGAGTGTAACATTAAAGGCGTTAAAGAGTGATGAAGGGTATGATGAAGAAATTGTAAGACGGGCAGAATATTTCCAAGAAAATCAAGAATTGATTAAAGAAAAAATTGAATTGTTATTAGGAACTGGAAGGTTTTAAATTACAACTAATATATGTATATATAGCTAATGTATTACTATTATTGTTCACTTTGTCTATTTCACTATCGTTGTTCTCAATTGGGTGCTCTTTCACAACTTCGCTATCGCCCAGTTGTTCAATCCATATACTCATCCTCTTCCTCACTAACTTCTTCATAATTATCATCCTCTTCATCCCCATCCTCAATAATCAACTCTGGTTCATCCTCTTCTTGTTCCTCCTCCAGTTCATATGTATTACTATAATTTATAATCTTTCTCGTACTTCTAACATCAACCGTGGTCTTGATAACATCTTGTTGTTTCTTTAATAACGGCAACAACAGATTTAAATATTCATATAATTGAACTGTAGGGTTATAAATCACACTTGAATGAGCCATGCTTTCAATCTTCTCATTTATGTGATTTGTAAACTTTTCCAATTGTTCAACTGATTCAGCAACTTGATACCATATAGGTTTATCCGTTACTTCACTTACAACCTCCTGTTCGTCATCAAATTCAATTCCATCATGAGATAAAGCCTGCACTAACATTTCATGAGTATCCTCCACATATAATTTAAACGATGAAGGTAATGGCAGCATAGGGATCCCCTGTCGGATCCGTTCCATTCGATTAACACTGGCTAAACCACCATTGAAATCTTGTGCCATACGAACTAAATAAAATCGACCAATACGGAAACCCAAATCTCCAATAACTAATTGATTAAGTCGTAAATTGAGAGTGTGCAATAATGGGTTTGTACATGGATCGATATATTTCACATCTTCAGGCTGGTCTTGTTTCCGTTTGGCTAGTTTCAATTCCAGTTGTCGTTTCACGTCAAGACAGTTTTTTATTCCGTAAAGTATTGACCTTGCGGCATATTGAGTCTCTCGATCTCCCGGCACATCTTGAGTTTGAATAGATTGAGAAATTGCTTGTTTGATTATATCTGAACTTGTCAATGTCCATTGTGCGAGGGTACGTAGGAGAATTAACCTGTCTTTGGGGTTTAACAGATCGAGCGTACCTTGTGTTTCAAATTCAGGCGTGTCGTAAAAAGGGTTGTATGTGGTGGTGGTTACTGATTCAAGTGAGGATTCCGGGGTGAGGATTTCTGGATGTGATGGATCAAGTATATCTTCTGGTTCAGTCTGTGTAGGTTCACTAGTGGTGGTGGCGGTGGTTTCCCATTCATGTGGTAGTCCAAGAGTTGTTGTCATTGGTTTTAATTCAGTTATTGCTTTTGTAACTGATGTGATTTCTTTCTTTCTATTAAGTATCAATGATAAAAGTTTAACAAAGAGTACAGTCATGTCGGGGGAGACTGGCGTGTCTTCGACTAATCCCAATCCTTGTTCAATATCACTTGGTCCTATATTCTTATCCCAATTTATAATATCACCAAACTTTAATAAATATCCAATTAAAAATGTAACATCGCCTGCAGAGTCACTTGGTGTTACGTCATACCCTAATGCTAGCTGTTCAGATTGACCCACCTGATCTTGTAAATTGTCATCGTATAAATCATAGTATAAACCAACTAAAGGGCCTGGTAATTGTCGAGTTAATTTATTTCGACTATTACGAACAGTAGTACGAGAGCAGCCTGTACTACTGGTGGTAGTACTAGTACTGGTCTTCAATTTCAAGATCAACTTCGGCTTCTTGGGTGACACTTGTTTCAAACCAACATTACCACCAACCATATCCAACACCATTTGCCTTTGCTTGTTCAGTTGTTGTTTTTGTCTTGGTCTATCAATACGTCCTCGACTTCTAACCTTGTTTCGACCACCTCTACTGCCTGGTCCTTCCACTGGTTGATTATCCAATCGGAATTTCGATAATATCGCTTCATTTTCATTCTTGGATGAATCAACAGGTGGTTCACTCAAGGGTAAGTTTTTCCTAGGTCTGCCCAAACGTTTACCTGGGTTTTCAGGATCATAAGGAACAATCAAGTTGTCAGGTGTAGGAGTTGGTGTTGAGTTGAGATTGTTAAGCACAGTTAATGCCGCTTCCGCTTGTGCTTCTGGTGAATCCGACATGTTGCACTTCCTTTTGCCCTTGTTGATATTTTCACCACCAGAAATTTCAACACCTTTAAAAAAAACTTACAACCAAAAATTACGCGTCTTGTTTAAGGTTCACGTTCTTTATCGAAATGTCTGACTTTTATGGCAATTACAACGATGGTGGGTTTTCAACCACTGCAAACTCACAACCGGTGTCTGCTGGAGTAACCACCGCCCCGGTACGTTCTTCACTTACACCAGTCACGATCAAACAAATCAATGATGCCAAACAACCCATGCTTGATGGACCATTTGAAGTTCATAACGTGGAATTAAACATGGTGGGGTTCATTGGTGTAGTTCGTAAGATAAACGTGTTTGAATCGGCAATTTCATTCGTTATTGAAGATGGTACTGGTCTGGTTGAAGTACGTAAATGGATAAACCACGATTCTACCACTAAGGAAGCTGAAGAAGAAGCATATACTTCATGGGTAAACACGTATGTCTATGTTGGTGGTGCACTTAAGGAATTCAATGAGAAAACATCAATTCAATATCCTACTTTGTATCAAGTCACCGACTCGAATCAAATAGTGTATCATCATTTAAGTGCAATTATGAACCATTTGAGAAGTCAAGGTATACCAACCACTGGTAAGAAAGAACCAGGGTTGTTTGTAAGTGAGAAACCAGCTAGTATTCCTGATCAAATTTATCAGCTTTTAAGGGAAAATAGTCCTAGTATGCCTGAGGGAGTTCCTCTTACTTATATTTGTCAAAAATTGGGAATTACTCCTCAGGTTGCTGAACATCACTGTCTGGACTTGATGGAACTGGGTAAAGTGTATGCTGGGTATGATGATGCGGGGTATCTTTGTGTATGAGTAACAACTGAGCGAGTAACAACTGAGCGATAGCGAAGTTGTTGAGTTAGTATATATTATATGTATTAGTTCTGAAAGTATATACAGAATTAGTTAGAGATTAATCTTAAGTCTAATTATTAAATATATATTTGTTTATATAAATTGTATTAGTTTATCGTATACCCTGTGCTAGGGTATATATATATTGTATTCTAAGCAAACCCCTTCCAAACAACCTTTACTGATGTGAAAAGCTTTTAAGTTCTTATTCGATTGTTCCTTTGGTGTCTTAAATGTATATTTAATACATAGGTAAATATTATTAGAGAAATTACAAGGTTGTAAAATTTTATAACTAAAACAACATATAATATTAAACTTATAACAAAAATCTATATACTCAATTCCTAGATTAAAAAAGTTAGTAGTATGAGGAAGAGTCGAGGTGATCTTCTAATGTTTGCTCTCTCTAACCTCATGTTCGCACAATAACACCATTCAATTACCTGTCGATCACAAACAGATGTGTGTCTCTAAATTAATAAGTTAGTAAAATATGAGGAAAGTCAAGGTGATCTTCTCTTGTTTGCTCTCTAACCTCATCCTCTCAAATTATTCCACCATTTCAAGATCTGTCGATCACAAACAGATCCTTTAACTAACGTCCAACTAATAACTAAAATCTCAACAATTCAAACAATTCCGATTCATTTTAACTTGTAAATATCTCCAATATGATTTATGGTTGTTCCTAAACTTGATTATTGTAATATGAAAGTCTTGATTAATGTAATAGTGTTAACCGCTGAACCAAATATTTTAACAAATCGTCTAAAATGAATGAGGAACTATTATAAAGGTTAGTAATTGTTCTGTTTTGATTATATAAGTATTACTTCTTATTAATTATGAATTATTATGAGTTATAGCAGAGATATAATGTGAAAAGAGAAAAAGAAAGTGATGAATATTTGTAAATTTAAATTTTGGATTTTGGATTTTTGCAACTCCTTTTATATTGCGAATTTCTATAGCACAAAGAAAAAAAACCCAACAAAATTTTTAACTAGGGCAGAATTTAATAGTTACAGTCTCTAACTTTAAACTATATATTTAAAACCTAACTGTTTATGTAATATACTTGTACTTATCACTCAGCTGTTAGCATATACTCATTCTAACAACTTCGCTATCGCTCAGTTGTTACCGCTCAGTTGTGTTAGTTCTTACTGAAAAAAGCCAGCCAAAGATCAAGATTAGTAACCGATTCACCTTGAGTCACACCCCGATTAACAAGAGTATCCATACCACCACTATTCATTAAAGTTAATGAATCAGCTTTACTTAGATCTTTCTCCTGCGCAATCACTGAATTGACTAAACTATCCTCATTGTCTTCTTCAACTTCAACTTCATTCTCATCCTCGCTCTCGCTCGGACTCAGATGTATATACTTCAACCGTTTCTTTGTCGACATAATCACAATACTCTCTTCTACACTCCCCTCAATTGCAAACATCCAAACCGTGGTAACTTTAGTCTGCCCAATTCTATGAATTCTTGAAATGGCCTGTAATTCCAAACTAGTATTAACCAAAGGTTCACAAAGGAAAATATGACTAGCATTAACCAAAGTCAAACCACTAGCTTGTGCCTTGGCGTTTAGTAAGAAACAAGTGATTTTATTATCTTGTTTGAATAATTCTACTGAATCTTGTTTCTTGACTCGACGACCTACTACACTGCCTGATTCAGGTGTTAATGTCCCATAGGAGCCAATGTATGATACATCACAGGCTTTGAATGCACAGCCCAAGATATATAACATGTCTTGCCATTGACTAAATATTACAATTTGCACAAATGGATCTCGTGATTTTAAGTATAGTACTTGTCGAACAATCATGTCTATTTTGGAACTGAATGTTGATTTTAATTGAATGTGTGAGATCTCCGAAATGATTTCCGGTGATAGTGGCTTGTAGATTGAATGTAGGGCAGTTGTATCAGTAGCATGCTCTTCTTGTTTAACCTTTAAATCCGGTTTATAATGAGTGAAATTATAAATCGTCAAACTATTAATCATGGTTTTACACATGGGACATGTATGACTTGTACGTAACCAATGTTCAAGACATTCTTTACAATATTTATGTCCACATTGAGTAAGTGAACCTATTGTTATGATACTACGACATATAATACACATTAACCCGTCTTCATCATCATCCTTATCACCCACTAACCCGCTTAAATACCTAAACTTGGCTATCGATTTATCCATCTTCATACAATTAACCCGTTTCAATTGTTCATATTTGTTAATCTGATCAAGGATTAGCTTATCGTTTAATTCAGTTCGGATCATCGAGGGGAACTCAATTGGTTTCACAGTATCGGAAATCTGTTGCAATTGTTTATAATAATCTATACGAGTATTGAAAATCCCATTACAATTAATATTTAGTTCCTTGGTGATTAAAACAAGGGCAAGTTTTTGATTATCGTAAATAACCTTGACTCGATCACGTAATTGATTAATCAACTCATTTTGCAAATCATTAATTTCATACCAACTGTTTGCTAATGTTACTAATTCCAGTAATGATGTCTTTATATCTGGTTTAACCTCCCTACGTTTCCTTTCAAGCTGCTCAATGAAATCATCACCCGGTTCAGGATTGGCACTGACGATGTTTATCCCCTCACCGTTAACACACAATGTTCGATCATTAATCATTGAAGTAAGCACTAATAAATATCCACTGATTTTCTCTTGATCCTTGATTGTCTCCTCATATTCATTCCCCTGAGGATCTTGATCTTGACTAAGCAATGGCCGACAAAGAATATCAACTAATTCATTCATCCATTGATTAATAACCCGTGCTTGATTGTTTAATAATTGACAGATTGAAGTTAATTTATCAACATACAGTTCAACCATAAATGTAATGGCATACCCTTGGAATGTCGACGTGGTAATCATGGGGATCTGTTTGAAGAACTTCTTGGTTGTTCGTGGGATAAGTGTTGTTCCATCATCGTTTGTCATGAGGTATTGTTCTCGAGTGGTTATTCGTTGAGATATGGTTCGTGACACTAATTTACCTGAGGATTCCAAGATTTCTCCACGAGTTAATTCAGCAAGGTCGTAATATTTAGTTTCGTAATATTTCATAGGGGTGTCTTCTGTGTCTGGAGGTGGTGATATCCGGGCTTGTGGTTGTTCAAATTCAACTTCAGTTACGCCATTTACGAGAGACGCCAATTCGTTTGATCGTTTACTATTGAAATGACAGATTTGGTCAATCATCACCGGTTGAATGTCGACATTGACATGATATTGTTGAATTAATTGTTTAAATTCTTCATCGTATGTCTGGAAATATGACCCGGCAATTAAGAAATAAAATTTATGAAGAATAACTAACCAATTTCTTAATTTTATACGAGTCCCTCGTATAACATCTTCTAATTTACCCAATCCTTCATCTGAACTCAGAGTATTCACCCCAATATCATCGTCATCCACTACTGCTTCTTCTGTACTTCTCTTGGACTTGTACTCCTGGATATACTTTTGTAAAATCAATTTAATCCTCTGAATTACCCGATTAGTCTCTACAACCCCAGCAAGCAACACCGTCCTGGCCAATTCCGGCATATATACAAACTCAAACAATTCCCCTAATTCCAAACAAATCATAACATTACTACGTTCACCCTCAGCTATATCACCATATGCCTTGTATAACATTTCCAGAAGTAAATTCTCCAAACTTGTTAATTGAATCATGACATTTGAATTCAGTTTTATGTTTGTCTTTTTATATTTCTTCAGACCAATATTAATCATTCCAATTTGCGGGGAATTACAAATTTGTCGTAATCTAATTAACCAAAGTCTCATATATTGTAACACCAACCCACTTGGTTCCCAGTCTGGAGATATGGGTTCACCATTTGCATTCAAGCCGATATTACTTAGACATTCTTCGAATTTCTGATTATAGAAATCTTGTTCGATGGCATTGAATGGTATGGTTAATAATATTCGATGTTGGATAGGTAATTTAATATCATCATGTACCATAGCTTTAGTGTGTCGTAAACATATCCTGTTGAATAATCGTACAAATTCAATGTTGGTTAATTTCTCCAGCCAATTGAATTTACCTAAATCTCCTATGAATGGATAATATTTTAGGAATTGTAACGTCAGATGAAGATCATCGCATGTTTTCTTTATTGGTGTACCACTTACACCCCATGCATGAAATCTCGGGATAAGACTTGCACTTTGGAACGCACGGGAATATACACTGCTTACCATTTGTACTTCATCTAGCACGACCCGCCAGAATTGAATCAACATTAATGGGGACTCGTAATCGGAATGGGAATGATAATGGGGGATTTTGTTATGGGCTATTGCGAGGGCTATTTCATCTTGTAAGGCTCGTTCATAGTCGGTTTCTGTTTGTCCTTGAGATTTAACATTGGCGATTTTAGGAGGGACAATCGATGTAAGCAGGAGTTGAAAGAGTGATTTATAGTCGGAGGAAAGCGAGTCAGTGGGAGTGTCCTCGTCATCCTCTTGCGGCTGCTGTTGCTGTTGTTGTTTCCCACTTCTAGTGATCTTATTCCTTGATGAATATTTCGCATAGTCTAATTCTTTGGAAATAGTAGCATAAGTAGTCATAACCACATCAAATTTCCGTAAATATTCCGCGATTATATTTGCATGATTCAGTAATTTGGGATATCCATTAACACCACGATATTCAGTAACGGTTAAACTTGGCGCGAGTTGAACAATTTCCGACATCCATTGTTTTAAAATTGAATCTGGAGCAATAACAAGTGTGGTTTTACCCACAACCACCGGTTTAACATCACCAAATGAATTAAGCTGGAGTGGAATTATCGTGTTGACTTGATTTAAAGGTCGTGGGTTGAGACTGATTAATGCTGTGATTTCTACGGTTTTTCCTAATCCCATTTCTTCACAGAGGAGTCCCTGGGCTGGAAGGGTGGTGCTGTTGTTGTAGTTGTTGAGTAAGTATTGTATGACTTGGGTTCGGGTGACTATTTGTAGTGTAATGTGGTTGAAGAAGTAGATTTCCAGGTTGATTGTAATTCGTTTCCATCCAAAACAAAGTTTATTAAGTAGGGTGTATATTAGTTGGTCTTGCGAGTGTACATCGTCTGAGTTGAATACTTCAATGGTGTGTGTGTTTATAAAAGCTAATGGTTCAATTCTACTGTTTGTTAGTCTGACATTCTCCATAGTTAACAACCATTTAAGAGACTTCTTTTGAAATTTAAACAATTTCGTTTCCAATTCAGGAATATCGTCTAATTCACCTTCATTTACAGGATCCATCTCTCCAGTATGTTCCGAAACTGCCTTGTAAAACAATCTCGGATTAATTTCTTCCGCTTGATATTTCACATCGATTTCCTCTTCATTTTCAGTAGGAAACACACTTATTATCCTATCAAGTAAATAATTAACCCGAGTTAACACCTCCGGACGTAATCTATTATTCCAAGAATCAATTTCCAATCCACAATTATATTTAATAACAAATTTAATTTCAACATTAACCACAGCATCTTCAAGAAATTCCAATTTCAAACTTGCTGGTGCATCAACAATTACTCCATGACTCGTTAGTTTACTCTTGTTTAAATTAAGTAAATAAATCTCTTGATCACTGACTTCACCCTGGGCGAAACTAAACAAGATCTTGGAATTGAAATCATTCAATCGTTTATTCTTGACATAGATTAACCCATCAGATATGCTAAGTTTCACATCGGGAGTAATAAAAGGGAATCCAGATAATTGAGGATATGTAGACATGGGAACAGGACACGGAC
This sequence comes from Spathaspora sp. JA1, assembly GCA_003676035.1. Taxonomy (NCBI): domain Eukaryota; kingdom Fungi; phylum Ascomycota; class Pichiomycetes; order Serinales; family Debaryomycetaceae; genus Spathaspora; species Spathaspora sp. JA1. The sequence continues at coordinate 28,101 of NSGQ01000057.1, read as the reverse complement.
ATTGGAATTGAATTATTCGATTAATAAGCGTGATTGAAGGTACGTCTGATGTGGTTTGTTCTGGATCTAGTTTACGTCGTTTAAGCGATTTCTTGATGTCTGTTGTCTTTTGTATAAAGTGTGTTAGTGCATACGCGTCAAAATGGATGAATGTGGTCATTACCAGTGTATTGGTTGATCCGTTTGGTTAGAGCCTTTGGTTAGTTTCCTTGGTTGATCTGTTCAGGAAAAAATAGATTAGATTGAGGAGGGGTTGCAAAAAAAGGTGTACACTAGAGCAGACTATATATAAGTAAGAGTATAGTAAGCGAGTGCGAAATGACAGCGAAGGTTAGAGAGTCGCTTGTTGGTAACTGGAAGGTTCAGTTGACAACGCAGTAAGGTGTAGCTTTGACAACGGAGTTTACGGAGATGTCAGGCGTCGGCGTCGTCCACTTAGAACGAATTTCTAGAGGCATTAAGTTTACTACCAAGCTTTACAATGTATCTCCAACGAAGCTTGTAGAGGGGTCGTTCGAAGTTTATAGTTTACATCAGTTGCTACACTATAGTCAAAACAAACAATTAATTATTACTTACCTCTACTTAACTTCAACAGTATGTTCAACAACTTCTTCAACTTTACCATCAGTTTCTTCATCATCTTCAAAATCTTCATCATGTTCAACATCATATTCTTTAATACCAAACTTACCTTCCCAACCATTATCAATTAAATAATTCTTAAACTTGATATCTTGTTCTAATAAATCGTCTTCCTTTAAGTGAGGAACAAAGAAGAAAGTAACTAAAATACCAAGTAATCCACAAATAGCAGCAATGATGAATGTCCATCTTGGTCCTAAATTAGTTTGAATTGGGGTGAAACTCTTTGTACCGACAACAGCACCAACTTTACCAATGGCGGCACTAATACCATAAGCGGTACCTCTAATTGGAGTAGCATAAGATTCAGCACTGATTAATCCCATACCGTTACCTGGACCTAAATTACCCATAGACATCATTAAACCGTAAAAGACAATAAACAATGGAGTAATAGCCTTGACTTGATTATAAGCACATCCAACAATTAACCCAAAGATAATGTATCCGGAAAACCCAATCATAATGGTGTATTTTCTACCAATTATATCATTTAAATAAGCACCGACAAACACACCAGGAAGACCAATGACACCTAATAATAAATTCCATTCAGCAATTCTTTCAATGTTAGTAGGGTCCTTGATGACATTTCCAATAATACCAGCGGAGAAAATACCGTTAGGAAAGGTAACGAAATCATACAAGAACCAAGCAACGGTAGTACCAATCAATCTTGGCCAGAAATATTTCAAGGCTAACCAATATGGAACACGTTGCTTGATGGCGGATTTAGTATATAATTCAGAAGTAACCATTTTCAATCTGAAATAGAAAACCAGTAATGGCCAGAAAGCACCAATGGCAAACATAGTTCTCCATAATCCTTCATAATGCTTTCCGGTAATTCTATTAACAATTAAGAAAATGATTAAAGCAAATGGACCACCAAATGAAAGTGGTAAGTTAGTAGCTAAGATAAAAGCACCACCTCTTCTTTTAACTGATTGATTAGCGGCTTCAGAAGCAGTCACCGATGAAGATGGATATTCAGCACCAATACCAAACCCAGTAACACCACGGAAAACAGTCAACATCCAAAACATACCATTGACAGTCTTACCATGAGAAGCAGCACACATAATAGTACCAAAGATCAAGAAAATAGTAGCAGTGACAATCGACCATTTTCTACCAATATAATCAGAAGTTAACCCAATGGCAACTTGACCGAAAATGGTACCAACCAAAGAAGCATTGGAAACTTGAGTTGACATAGATGCAGTATATTCCTTAGGGAATTCAACTGCAAATACTTTATTCAACATTGACATGACATTGTTTTGATAACCATCGGAAATTAAAGCAAAACCAGCACATAAAATCATAAGAGCATCTCTTAATTTAACACCCCCGGCATATCTTGCCTTTCTTGCTTCACCATCATATTTGAAATGTTTTTTATGATCAAACGATGTAACATCGACTGTATCAGCAATCTTTTCCATGGACATTGTGCTATTGGTGATAGTGATAGTGAAAACTTGAAATTCTACAAATTAATGGAATTTTACATCAACTATATATAGTCATTTGTTTTGGCCCCGTCATTGTATCGTGTTAGACAATGATGATCTAAAACAATAGCCCATTCCTTGTTAATTTCCCGCCTTTTCACCAAGAACACGTTCATAAATTTTGATTTAATTAACTATTCCCTATTACATTAGTCCTTTGTTGCAACTTTCACAACATGTTGTAGCAAACGAAGAGGTTATGGAATATGTTTTGTGCCGTTTGTTATAGTTTTAAGCCTCGTTCGTTAATGTAATGATTCTGCCACGTGTATAACAAAACAACAATGAATATCCTTATCAATTTAGTATACCGTTTGCACATCGCACCCGTTAGCAACAGCTAACACTGTTCGTTTGTTAGAACAAGAGTAGTACATGTGGGTCAGAGCCCTTTCGTCTGTCAAGGATTGCAAAAATATTTTTACTTTTTGACAGCATGAGAAAAAATAATAATTTACCTTTAAAAAATATATCAAGGGTTTTTTAAGGTACACAACACAACAATTCCTTGGCATGGAGTCTTACCCATCGTTATTCCACAATCCAGTTCCCATATCTCACCGAGGGTATATGTTAACTTAGGTAGCGGACAGCGAACACCGTACTACACTCCCCACATTTCATGTCATTTAAATCACTCCCCGCGTGCAGAGGGCAAGGCATTATTTACATCAGACAATGAACATGTCAAACAAAGAAAACAATTAAACCTTCATGTGCTTTTTCACAAAGAATGAACCGGGGAGTTACCTCGGGATGTCCCCGACATGTTTTTCCCACTGTCAATTTTCAAAGTCCAATACAGATGTAGTTAACTGTCTTGTGGGGTATATACTGTTTAGCTCACCCACATGTTCATATGTTCTCTCATGCAAATATCAAAAGTTATTTTTATAGTTATTAGGGGGGCGTGGGGATGAGATCGGTTGCACTTGGTGATGCATTGGTTGCTATGATGATGTCGGGTGTGGAATATTATAGTCGGGCCCGCTCGTTGTCAATTGCCTCCTTCCGTGCATGACCCAGTTTGCAGTGACAAGCAGGGGAATGCACGTTGAAGTACACACTCATGCAGATTAGTAAACGGCGATCTGGGATTGGAAACAGGAGTCAAAACTTGGGAAGAGATTATTTTTTAGAAGAGGTTGACAATTCAATTTCGGCCCGTCTCGGATATTGTTCTTCTATTTTTATTTGGAGTATTTTTTTTATTGAAAGCCTGGCTCTCGGGGAAGATACCGAAATCAAAACAGTTATTGTATGACAAACAAAGGTGAATATGTATGTATCAAGATTAGAGATTGGCAGATGTTAGATACGAAGCATGGGTTTTTCTTGTTATTTGATAATTTATAATTGAAATATCTCGCCATCGAAAACATCAAAAGATCTGACCTGATAGAATGTAATATTACACAAAGTTTCAGCCTGATGGACTAAATAATGAACCGTTATTTTAGCCTAGTTCAAGTCGTTTGATAGGGAACGTGGGAGACTCTACTCATCTCATAGGGAAAAAAAAATCAGAAGATCTTTGCAGAGAAATAATAAAAAAGCACACCACTAGGAGAGATATTTCTGGTGTACGCCACGTGGAAGATGTCTTGGGTTTCTAGAAATCTTCACAGGGAAATTGATTTGTTCTTAAGTGTTTAAAACTAAAGTTTTTGCCATTATCATTTAAACATACTCTCTATATCTAGTGTTTGATATCGCTAAGTCTATCTAATAATAGATAACTAAAAGAAGCTCCCCCTATTTACTACGCCCCAGGCTTACAGCCTCCACCAAGGCTCACCGCGGGTATTGAATTCCTTCATAGCGGGTATTATCCAGAAAAAGCTTCTCCCCAGATCCACCCCTGATTTATATAGTTATTCAAATCATGAGAGTTCTCAGTTAAAACAAGAAAAGTAACTTTAAAAATTTATAACCATGGGAACAGGAGATTATTTTTTTTAATAACCGGAACAACTTCCATAATTTGATTATCTATTTTCTTTTTCATCAGAAAAAGTTTATCCAAGTATAATTACGTCATCTAATCAGCTAACTTGTTATAATTTGAAGATTTCAGGGCACTAAATTTAATCACGGAAAAATTAACCCGGATTGCAATCACGCAACCAATGTTTTGATCTTTGCTAGAAAATATCCAGGTGTTGTATTTAAAACCAACCCTGATTTTCCTGGGGTAAATGGGGTATATTGGTGGATTGGGCGTAGAAAGTGGAGGAAGGGATTATGTAACGCGGTAGTACTAGGTGCCGCCTCCCCTCAACACTCTAGCGGAGTGCTTGAAATAAAACAATGGGGGTGCCCAACGAAAAAAAAGAGGTTCCCCTAAAAAGGGAAACCAACGCGCATACAAATCATTCAAAAAAAAAAAAAGTTTTGTAGGATGGGAAGGTTGTGGCGACGATGAAATCAAAAAAAACTGTTGGGGGGAGATTGAGGGGGAACTGATGAGGAGTCGTGGGGTGCCGTTAAGTTTTTTTTGATTTTTTTTTTTTTCGTTTGCCTTGCGCTGTGTGTTTGGATTTTTTTTTACTCCGTAACTTTAAAAGTTAAATTAGGGGAATGTGGGTGTGGGCGTGAAGATAGGGTGTGGGTTTTAAAGATAAGGTTTGGGGTTTGTAAAGAAATTTCACAATTGACATTTCCGAAAGCCGCAAGGTTCTGTTTTAGACTAAAAAACATTATTATTATTTATATATAGATATCTTGCCATCGAAATATTGACGTTATTAATAATTATATTCTTCGACCGAAATTTCTGTTCCGTTTTAGGGCAAGAGAAAAAAAATTTCGACCTAAAAGTCGGAGTTTACCGCACTAGGGAAAAAGAAATTTTGGAATTTTGCGATATTATTTGCTAGAATTAATTTATTTTCTTTTTTTTTTATTTATCTGCAGCAATAAAAAAAAGCAAAAACAAAAAAAAAAATTAATTAAGAATTGACACTTCCATAGGTTTAATTTTTTTTTTTATTTTATTTTTGCTAAATTAAAAACATCGAAATCCCTTGCAACTTTTAAACCAACAATTTTAGTCTTTGTATTTAATTACAAAATTAAAGTCATTATCTAACATTATACCAAACACTCCGGTTTTAGTAGAAAGCCACAATTTTGCACTGTGTTATAGCCGAACCCCAATTAGTCTATTAGCCACAGCTGCACCCTCATCCCCCCAAACCATACCAAACAACCTGGAAAAAATTTAGGCAAAAATAAAAGGACCCGAACCCCTATCGATTAGTAATATAACAATTCTAACAATTATACTTATTACATATCTCAAATTGTTTCATTCAATGATCTTAGTGATAGTCCAACTATGATCTTAGTTAATAGAAATACTACTAATACATCCACCATTCCTATGGATTCAACCAATTCCAATTCACAATCAACGTTAATTACCCAGGAGGATACCACGAGTAGCACCACCACCGGCAACGCCGACCAAGAAAAGAAACCAAAGTTCAATATCCTGACCTTCTTTAAGAAGATCCCCAACATTAGCATATCTGCATCAATGAATAGTAATAATAGTTCTGGTAGTAGTACCAGTACTAGCAGTAATAACAAATCTTCATTATCACCTGTACTCACGTCACAAGAACCAACCACAAGAGCATCCTCAACTATAACTAATACACAACAGCAACAACAGCAGCTACCACAACAACATGCACAACCACATAACATATTTGATATCGCCACAAGTCAACCATTGGACGGTAATTTAAACGTCCCTGCATTTAATCAAAGTCAATACACTACGTTGGTAAATGATCAAGAACGGTATACTTCATTCACGGCCGATTGTATTAGTTTACAAAATAGTGAAATGACATCACATATCGAAGATGATGATGAACACCACGCTTCTATAGTAAATGTATTGGAAGGCAACAGCACTACTGCTTCGGCTAATGCATCTGCTAGTTCAAGCATATCTAGTACTCTGTCCAAGAAACTATTCAAGAAGAAGAAACAACTGGATGGTTCGAAAAAGACCAATGGTCCTTTTAAGAAGTTGTTACGACTTGGATCATTCTCTTCTGCGTCCAAGAATGACACTATAAACGAAGAAGAAACCGAACAGCATGTAGAGCATAACATTGACGAAGACGCAGAGTTTGACGAAGAAGATGATGAAATTGCATATTTATCAGAACTGGAATCTGATTTGAATTTTGATCCCAATACTGAAGAAAGTCAATATGACTATAAACAAGGTGGTTATCATCCAGTATGTAAAGGTGAAATTTACTATTCCCAAAACTTACCCAATCGAGAATATATAATCTTACGTAAATTAGGTTGGGGACATTTCTCCACGGTTTGGTTGGCAAAATCAAGATGTACCAATAAAGAAGAAGCCGACGATTATTATGTTGCTATCAAGTTTGTTAAATCAAGTAAACATTATCTGGAAGCTGCAGAAGATGAAATCCGAATCTTGAAGACATTGAATGATCCAAGAAATAATTGTGAACATTTACCAAATAAATACAAGTCATATTTTGACCAAGTTGGTGTGCAACATCCAGGTTATTCAAATGTCATGAAATTATTGGATGATTTTCAAATTGAAGGTCCAAATGGTAATCATATTTGTATGGTGTTTGAAATCTTGGGTGAAAATGTCTTGAATTTAATTTATAAGTATAAACGATTCTTTAAAAATGTCGATGAAGAAATTAAACGCAAAGTTAAACAGGAATCACTGGCCACATCACCGGAATTATTACCTGAACCAACAATCAAGTTTAACAAGACCAAAATATCCAAAATCAATAGTACGAAATCCATGCTTAGTCTTAACCTCAATCTGAAGACTCCCACTACAAGTACACCACCAAATTGTTCATGTTCAACTGAATCAGGCAGTATATTCTCCTCCCCTACAAACATTACTTCATTTGAACTTCAAGATTCAATATCTTCATATACAACCACGCGTCTGGTTGAACAACAACTTGATTCCATGGTTAAACAAATGAATTCTCAATCTTTGATGAAATTAATGAATAAATCTAAACATGTAGGTGGTATACCTATGAGTCTAGTCAAACAAATTGTGAAACAAATGTTGTTGGCTATGGATTATATGCATCATTGTGGAGTTATCCATACCGATTTAAAACCCGAGAATATATTACTTGATATTAAAGATATTAATAATATTATCAAGGCGATTGAAGTACAAAAATTGGCTGAACATAGACGTAGTTCAAGTGATATTGTTATCGGTAATGGTAGAAGTCGATTAAGTCGAGCTGGATCTTCAATATTCCGTAAACATCTGACTGCCAAGTCTAGAACTTGGTCAAGTTCAAGTGTTTCTCAATCTGGATCTTGTTCTTTGAATTATAGACGTCTGAAACATTCGATAAATAGTAAACATGATTGTCCAATTCGAACATCAAAACCATTTTCAAGTTCAATTACTTCAGAAGTTTTATTTAATGATTTCCAATTTGAAGAATCAAATGCAAGTACTACAAGCAGTACTACAAGTAATGAGAAATTTTCATCATTCCCTATGATATCTCCAGGGACAAATACTGGGTCTGCATCTTCATTAACATATCCGGTAAACAACAGTACTGATTCTACTCAAAGTACTGGATTTGGAGAAATTCTGATCAAGATTGCTGATTTAGGGAATGCAACATTTGTGAATCATCATTTCACCAATCAAATTCAAACGCGTCAATATAGATCACCAGAAATCATATTGGGATATAAGAAATGGGGATCTTCCACTGATATTTGGTCAATTGGATGCATAATATTTGAATTAATCACGGGAGATTTCTTATTTGATCCTCATGACGGGAAATATTTTAACCGAGATGAAGATCATTTAGCCCAGATTATTGAATTAATTGGAGAATTCCCTAGTGAAGAGTATTTATTAGATTGTAAATTAACTTCAAAATACTTTAAATTAAAGAATAATTCAATAATATTAAAGAATATCGATGCGTTGAAATATTGGAGTTTATTTGATGTTTTAGTGGAAAAGTATAAATTTGATAAAGGTGATGTTCAAGTGAAGTTACTTTGTGATTTTATATCAAAATGTCTCAAGTTTGATTTAAATGAACGATATGATTGTGGTTCATTATTAAATCATCCTTGGTTAAAGGAAGATGAAGATTATACAGATTTGGATTTAACTAGTTTATTACAAAATTTACCAAATTTACATGATGAGTTGCCAGGATATACAAATATCTGTAAATAGAGGCGAACTTGTGTGTTGTTTTTTTATAATTATATATTTAAAGGTGGGTTTTTAAGGGTTTAATATATTGTTTTTATATTTATTTAACTGTAGTGAATTTATGTTTCTTTAGCATGTCTAGTGTGATGGGGTTTTCACATTCAGAAAGATCGAGATTACTGTCGTATTCGGAGTCTATGGTAGGATCACGTTGAACTTGAATATGGATGTGAGTTTCTTCGTCGGACAGTTCTGACAGATCGGGCAGGTCGGAGTGGGAGTTGTCTTCTTGTTCTGAGTGTGAGCGTTCCGAGTGTTCGGGTACTGGGTCTTCCTGTTCCTCGTGCTCTGCTTCCAGTCCCTCTTCTTCCTGCTCCTCTTGTTCTGGTACGGTTTCCTCCTGTTCCTTGGCCACCTCCCTACTCAAACTCGTATCTTTAAGCACATCATGAGCAGATTTAATCTTAAACTCCTCATCCTCTTCATCACTCTCTTCATACCTCATAGTAACCTTCCTTTTCTTAACTGGCTTCTCCACTAGTTCCTCCACACTCTTCTCCTCCTTTTTCAAATCGTCAAAATATGCAACATTCACCTCACTTGAAACAACCGATACCGGAAATACAGGCACACCCTCACTATCAACTTCTCCATCCATAATCTTCTGAACAGTATACAAAGATTCACTACCTACAGCCCTACCAAAGGCAACATACCGCGAATTCAAATCCGGTGAATCATTTAAAACAATGAAAAATCCATCAATTGAATTATGATTCTTCTTGGACCTTATTGCACCTAAAGTACCTCGAGTAAAACGTATCCTTGTATGAAATTCATCTGGTAAATTATATGATATTGTATTATTAGTTAGATTGATTTGTGTGGGTTCAACTGTAAACTTTAAATTATTGTATTTCTCATTTAGAATTGAAGTAAGGAATGCTTTTGATGTTTGAGGAGTTTCCTTTGCAAAAAGTTCAATTTCTATTGAACCTTTTGTTGTTTTGATTACTGCCTTGGCAGTTGGTTGTAACTCTGACATACTAATAACGCAGTATATAAACTAAAACTATACAATAAATATTAAACAAACGCAAGCCAAAGTACGATATCTTCCAGGTGATACCTTCGAGTAGTCTGAAGTGATGTCCTATTAACAAGTCAATTTAAAAACATCACTCAAATATCCGGGTAACACCCCTGCTTTGAAAAAACCACCAATGATTGAAGGAGAAAATATGATTTTCAATACAATATTTTTTTTTCCAAACCATTTAAGGGCCAAACTCGATTAAGGTCTACTTCACTTCATATCCTTCCCCACATTACTTTATATAGACTACTCCAACCATGTTGAGAATAACTTCAAGATCAAGACCTACAGTTGCCTCATTATTACGTTTCAATTCCAACTTGGCCAGACCCGAAGCATCCAATTTGACTAAAGAACAACTAACATCCAATGAATTTGCCAAACAAGCCCCCAATAAAGATTCCACCTGGTCTCAAACACAAGAATCAAGACTGGAAATCATAAGTAAATACCCCTACCGATTTGTTCAAAAGGATTTACAACAACAACCAAGACCATATGCTGCAATTGATTTAATTGCTAAAGAACCAGTTAGATATTTGGGTCATGGTGAAAATATCGCTGTGTGTGATGGTAATAAAGGTAGTACTTTACAAGGACACCCTAAGGTGTTTATCAATTTGGATCAACCTAAACCGGCAACTTGTGGTTATTGTGGTTTAAGATATGCTAAGGAAGAATTTAAAGATCTTATTGAAGCTCAAGAAAAGGCGTAAGTTAAATAGCTTTTAATATATAAAGGTGCTGTACTTTGATGTAGGAACAAGGGTTAATCTTTGTTGTAGTTGTTGTATCAACTATAAAAATTAGAAAAGTGTAATAGTTTATTCTTGGATTTAGAGTCTTGCCGTCTTAGAATTCTATAAACCCAACTCTAGTGATCCCATCATGTGAAACTTGATGATTTTTCACGATATAATGTCTCTTGTGAACTATCAATTTAAGTCTGCCGTCGGATTATATTGCAAACGATTGGGTTGAGGAAGTATTTAATTCTCTTCCTGAATTGGCTTGAGCTTTGAAAAGAAAACTCTTGAGCAACCAATGGGAAAAAGAAGAGCCAGAGAGATCAATGAAAGCTAGAGAGTCTAATAGTAAACAATCTGTAAGGTGAAGCTCCGCTAAGGGAAGTTAAGCGATAGTATCTTAAGTTGTATTCTTTTCTAAATATAAATTGATGAATATTTAAGCAAGTTTCAGCAACTGTGTGACAATCTACCCTCATTTCAAATGCTAATCCTTGTATAAAGCTCAGCTGATTCATTGTTAAGTAAGTTTAGAAATTGTTAACTGCGTAGAAACTAAGTGTCCCCCAAGTTCCTTAGAACTCATATCTTCTTATAGAAGTATTTCTATTTACATTTTGATTATTATTATATATACAGTATATTTTATATCAAAACCATCTATATCTGACTATCACTATGGAAAGGATAATAGACCATTAATTATAACTCAGCACAATTCATAGTTAATAGACAAAGTATAAGAGCATCCTTGTGCTACCAAACGATTCGTAAATTTTTGCCTGTGCACACTACCCTTATTCCAAATCGTGTTATCAGATTCTCTCAGAAAACACTCTAAGAAATAGTAAGGGCGCTACCTTTCGACCAGAGATTCTAGTGAAAACGCTACCATTTTCTAAAATCATATTTTCAAAAATTCTCCATCCAGCTACACTAACAAATTTTAAGGGGGTACCCTTTGACCAGAAATTTTGGTGAGAACGCTACCATATTCACGAAAATGCGCTACCAAATACAAGAGGGCGCTACCAAATGCATAAAATACGCTACCAACTTACAAAATTTTGAGGTGGTGCTACCAAATGTCGCGAAAAAATTTGGCATGGGGTGGCTCCTTTTTGGGTTTTCCAGCTGGTGGATGGATAAATAGAGGGACTTACGGCAAGTATCCCTCTACTATCCATCCACCAGCTGGAAAAGTTCCGAGGGATCAACTTAAAGTTCTCACCCTCGAAACTTCCCACCACTAAAAAGACAGGCCCACCACACAGGATTAGTTCAAAACTCGGTCCAAACTGTCACACACCCCCACTAAATTAGACCACTCCGGAGACAGGTCTAACCAGGTAGAAGTGGTAACTTCTTCCGTTGTGAACCAAATATGAATACCTAGGATTAGTTCATTTCGATCCAAACTATTACATTCTTCCCCCCATTAGGCCACTCCAAGGACTGACTTAATATGATTGTAGAAGTTGCAATTTTCTTCCGTTGTGAATCTAATCTGAATACCTTTACCCACCACGGGATTAGTTCATATTAAATCCAAACTGTCTCCTACTTCCCAAATATTAGGCCATTCCARGGACAGTACTAATATGACAGAAGTGGCAACTTATTACGTTGTGAAATTTAACATGAATACCCATTTCAACCCACCACGGGATTAGTTCAATTAGATCCAAACTGTCACACACTCCAAATTAGTCCACTCCAGGGACAGGTCTAATAAGTAGTGGTAACTTCTTCCGTTGTGAATCTAATATGAATACCCATTCAATTTAATCCAATTAAATCCAATTAAATATAAATTGAATTCAACTGAATTCAATTGAATGTATATTCATTTCACCATTTACACTTCTAAATCAACCAATTAGCTGAAACTAGTTCAATTGTAAACTAGTCCAAGTAATGTTTAATAAAGAAATGGAAAAGGTGAATTCAATTGTGGATATTATTTGAATTGATAACAGGTGTATTCAGTTGTTGATTTGAATTGATGTGTATTTGAATGTGATAATGAGAAAGTTATTGGAGTGATTGAAGTGATTGGAATACTATTTATGTTGTAGATTCAATTAATCCTTGTCATTTCAATTCATTTCAATACAAACTTTTCCATTCTTCCCAATTCCAAACCAACCAATCAGCTGAAACTAGTCCAACCATTGATTCACAGACAATTAACTGATGTAAATTCAATTATTGACCTAATAAGGAGATTGGAAAGAATGTAATTTGTTGTGGATTTAATTTGAATTAATTATACCAAAAATATATTTCCACTGTTCACAAAAAATGGCAAGGATTAAACGATTCAAGGATTCCAATTCAAGCTTGGATTTGATTGGGAATGTGAGGAAATGATTTATGATAATGAGGAAGTGATTGGATTGTTTGAATTGTGATTATTAAAACTTTTATACTGGATTTTGATTGTGAATACTTTTTGTGAATTTAAATTTGGATTGATCTGGAATTAAAGTTAGTACTTCTAATTTTTAATTGAAAAGTGAAACAATTGAAACAATACTCACTGAATTAACATCTTGTTGGCAATTTCTCAATATTTAAGCAAACAATTATGATGATTTAGATGTAGCGCTATGAAAGACTTTGTGGTAAAAGTAGAAAAAGAAAATTGTAAACTTTTTTTATTTTGGCAACCAAAAAAATGTTAGTGATAGTTTATATGCAGGATCTTATTTATTGCAAATCTTAAAATTTTAACATATACCATTGGAATAGGTAGTAGATTAAGGATTAATTACTCTTCAAACATTCTGTATTTCACATTCAACGACTCTTCCGCAACCTCCCTCCACCACCAGTACATTAGCAATTGGTTTTGCAATACATAGAAAACCTGTATTTAAATTCGTAGTTTATATTCGTGTTTCATTTTTGGCAACCAAAATATATCAAAGAGTTAACCAATTCTCCTTTGTTTCTTCTCCAAAATTCTACTCTTATCATTACAATTCACTCATAGTAAAACTCTCCTTAATTTCAGAACTTAATAGCACGGATGGTTTCTTAAATGGCTATTGTTTTATTGTTCCAACTCTTAAAATTAAAAGCAAAGTATCCAATCAAATCACATCAATCAGAACTTAGATATCACAAAAGGTATTAGCCAACACAGTTCAATCAAGAATCTTAATAATCATCTGCTAATAACCTAAGTCGAAGCTCACTCTGTGCAATTGAAACTAGAATGTTAGCTTCAGATACATATCAGTGTCTACACTTGCATAGAATGGACAGTTGGATTAAATCAACCTGTATTGAATCTCCCAATGATATCTTGAACAATAGTTTACTTTTAGTAGAGTAGGTATAAAATGTCGGATATTAATTCATTCGATTAAGTCTACCATTGGTTCGGTTGAGCTATACTATTGGCTCTCACAAAGCAGTTTATAATATTAATCCTATATCCCAATATATACAACTTATTATTACAATGAAAATCTCATTCACTATCTTTCAGGAAACAGATCAAGAACTATATATACACACTCCAACAGCATACATTTGTGCCAAAGCTTCCAATGAAGTTGCTTCTTGAATCCATTCATCGACCTGTCCGTGACAATGTGTAATCCATTATTTCTAATCAATCTTCTTGATTTCCTTCTTACTCTAGATAAATGAATCTCAGGGTGTTGGGTCATATAATAAAGTCTTGTTTAACTGATAAGTCGTACTTTATCTGTTAATATTTATTCAATAATATTGATTATCTGTTATTATTTATATAAGCAATAATATTGTATAAATAACACCTGATAAAGTAAGATTTCTCAGTCAAGAACAATTCATTAATGGTGGTTCATGATTTCTTAGTAATGTCCCTGTTATTGCTGAAGATATTCTAAAGCTTCTTTCCATCCTAGTTATTCTCAACGATGTTTGACGTTAATCGGAAAGGTACTAATTCAGGACATGGTAAAGCCCTTTTCAAATAAACAATCTGAATCAATATGGAGCATGGTTACAGGCTTCTTGAATAATAAAATGTTTTCACAATGTCGATCACTTAATCCAATTATATATCCAACCATTGACATACTGCTGTTGATCTAGTGAATGAATCTCTTGTGAAATACCATTAGTATGGGTCAGGGAAATTTCAATTTGGTCTTAAGGATTTTCAGAAATACTTGAATTGGATTGGATTTATTAGCTTGTTTTAACATCAAGTTAATCTTATTCTTACTCTTTTACTTTAAACACGACTTCAGTAATACAGTTCCACATTTGACATGAACTATTTAAATAATTCTTATGCAGCTTAAACTACCTATTCGAATGATTACTATTAGATTATAAGTTTGGATCTGTAATACAGAAAAGTACATGACAATTTGAACTTGTTGCCATTCTTTTATTTTGGGTTTCACAAGAACGACAAATGTGTATTCGAACTCTTGAAGATAATGGCAGAAGTTAGATACTAATGAGCTAGAGGTTTCATATCAGAATAATCTGTACCCCAAGCAGTGTGGTTTTCATGTGTATCATCCCATGAGCATGATGGATTAAAAGTCTAAATCTTGCCTTTGCAAGGAAACTATATGCGACAGTAGGGAATTGTCCTGTAGATAGTTACTTGGTGCAGAAAAGGAAGAACGCCCCCCTTGAACATAACTTAATTGAATAGTGATTGATAAATTTACAACTTGTTTTAATATTATAAGAGCTACTATTTGCACTAACCCCAACCTGTAAAATGCAATATTGGTTCTTTTTATTATTAGTGCCTTTAATAATTGGTTTATATTTTCTAATTCCATCAGGAAAGAACTATCAAGATTTGTTAAGAGCAATTGTCAATGATGAAATTGAACCTATGGACTGTAGAGATGTAACACTTTACACCGAACATCACGAACTTAATAAATATGGCTTTGAGTTTTCTGAATACCACGAAGTTGTTTCGGAAGAAACGTTCGATTACTTGACTATGGTTAGAGACTTGGCAAAGTGTGCAAAACAAAGGGGATTACATGGTGATTTAGCGTTGTTATTGTATAAGTTTACAAGTTCCGGAGATCCTGAGAGTAGTGCTATCAATCCGAACTCAGATATGGTTATAGATATGGCTGACAGGTTGCTCTGGAGTGAAACTAGAAACACAATGCCTGATACTCTTTTGGATGTTTTGTTGAATACTTCATCGTGCGATGAAGTTAGAAAGGTGTATGAGCTAGCAGCTGTTGTTCCACCTGAAGTTATAAAAGAAAGGAATTATAAATTAGCTAACCTGGATGATTGAGAGCATTTACTCGATTGGTGGGTCTAGATATGAAATAACCAGCGAAGAGATTTAACAAACAATGGTTATCATAGGTATCTAAAGGTTTTTAGTTTAAATAAATGGATAGGTTGAGATAATTTTTATATTATTTGTAAGATAAAGAACTTATTGACTAGATCGAAATTTTACTGTTTTCCAGGTATAATTGGACCTTATATAGTTACTGATTTACATTCACAGTTGAGTCGAATGAAATTTCACCTGGAGATATTAATGAATTCAAGGTAATCCAGCTAGAATAGATGACATACATGGTCGGTTCTTTAACCTATTATTGCTTACTTGTTACTATATCGTTCATAGCTAACTTTGGACTCTCATTTCTATCGTCTCTTCAAAGAGTATCGCGCTATTCTAAATCTTTCTTGTTGATAATTTCTTCTTCTTCTTCTTCTTCTTCTACCAATCATTATAATTCTACTAGTGTCCGGAACTTC
This sequence comes from Spathaspora sp. JA1, assembly GCA_003676035.1. Taxonomy (NCBI): domain Eukaryota; kingdom Fungi; phylum Ascomycota; class Pichiomycetes; order Serinales; family Debaryomycetaceae; genus Spathaspora; species Spathaspora sp. JA1. Next base: position 12,087 of record NSGQ01000057.1, on the reverse strand, counting down.
TGTAATTTTCCCTTGGTTCATATATAAAACAAATGGTTGGGTTCTTCAGTGTTGTCACTGATATTGGGATCCAAACATTTCTTTCATTATAAACAAAGGTAAAATCATAGAAGTTCACATTACTCTCATATCAGCTAAACATGTAATCAATTGTTAACTAGGGGTGTATGATAATGTACAACTTGACAAAAGCCCTTGCAATTTTAAGGAATTCGGATAATCCTCGGAGTAACAACAAAAGAAAATTTTGACTCCTGTCATTGTCCCTCCACCCAAAACCCCCACATATTATTTAAATGAATAATTTCATATTTACTAATTGGTTAGAAATAAATATGATTTCTTCATCAACATGAGTCAATCCAGTTTAGAACTGTCTTCGCTAAGGACTCGTCGGTCATTTATCATGGTTGATGTTATTCGGGGGTTTCTATCTGGGATTTGGTATTCTAAAACCCATTTATTTCATTCATATTTCATAGTACCAATTGGACTAATAGTTATTCTTGTTACATTATATGGTTTAAATCAATTGATACTTGAAATTAATATAAAGTTTCCAGCTTCGGTGTTGGGATTATTACTTAATTTGTTATTATTATGTTCGTTAAGTTGGTTAAGTAATTTGAATAAACCAACATATATTAAAAAGCCAGCTAATTGGATTTTAACCAATTATTTAGGTTTAATTAAACCATCAATGAATTTCACTTTGAAATGGATCAATGTGTTTTTCATACCTTCATTTATAGTGTTGCCTTTATCTTCACCTATAACATTTATTGAATGTTTAAAAATCGCGGGAGTTTTTGTAATTGGAATGATTCTCTTGATTTTAGTTGATGTTTACTTCTTAAGATTATTGAAATTGGGGTATGGTAAAATAGGCTATGTTATTGAAGAACGAGACCATCAGGAGCATGAGGACGAGGTCGAATTGGAGACTTTAAGCTCGGGGAATGATGATTTGACTACGATTGATTTGACCAGTCTTGTTTCGGCCAAGGAAGAAGATCGAAATCAAGTGGTAACTACTAGATCAAAAGTGATATCGGAGAATCCATTCACTAGTAGTACTCCTCCTTCTATGGTTGACATTCCTGAACCAAGTTATCAAAGAGATGGAAGTAGTAATATGGAACCTCAAATGGGGAGACTTACCCGTAATGTATCATATGTCGAACAAATATCAATTGCCGAACAGCAGGAACAGGAGCTATTAACTAGAATGGAGAAGGTTACCTTGTTTACAATTAAATACATTGATTGGATATTATACTTTATCCTATTTGTGGTGTCGTTGCCAATATATTACAGTGGATCAATTCACGTATATTTACCCTATCATTTAAGTATCACCATTCTTGCCTATTACTTTGCCCTAACAATTCCTCAGAGATTTCCTGTCACCAAGAAATTCGCCCATCCAATATTAATCCTGACTGGAGAAATCTTATTCATATGCTTCATAGGGTCTCTAATTGATCACAGGGGTAAACCAGAAGGTTTCTTGATTGATTTACGATATTATAAAACTGGAAGAAACTATTTAAATTTATTTAATACAAGGGAATATCCAAATTGGCCCGGATGTGGAGATGTACTTTCTTCACTTATGGATATTTCAATTGTATCACTTTCATTACCAATGTTTACCCATAGACGCGACTTTATTAAGAATTTTTGGGTACTTTTCCCCACGCTTTTAGTTTCCGTGGTGCTTACATTTTTCTTATATCCAATAACTTGTCATGCTATTGGAATAGAACCGACAAGATCAATTGGATTTATAGGAAGATCAGTTACGTTAGCATTGGGCACGCCGTTAGTTACAAGTTTAGGTGGATCAGTTTCATTAATGGCGGTATGCACTATATTATCAGGGATAATTGGTGTATTAATTAATGAACCAATGTTTAAATTACTTGGTGTTCCCAAGAATGATTATGTTGTTCGAGGGGTTACTTTAGGGATAAATTGTGGTGCTATTGCCACTGCTCATTTATTGAATGTAGACCCTAGAGCCGCATCTATTTCCCTGTTGAGTTTTGGCGTTTTCGGTACCATTATGGTTATTATGGCTTCAATTGAAGCAATACGCGAATTAATTAGATCTTGGGTAGGATTATAACGCGTTAATTTTTTTTTGTTGATTTTTTTTTACAACCAAAGCACATCAACAAAACTGCATATATAGATAAATATAAACCATGCATATAGATAAAGATAGTAAAGTAATACTCTTGCCGGAGACAGCATCACCAACTGAGTTTAAATTAATCCAACTTCCAATATCAAACAATTTAAATCAAACGAAATCTTATCTATATGAACCAATTTCAACAACAATCTATGAACTTAACCAGATAAGATCTATTGAATCAGCCAAATTAAAATCAGGTGATGCTGTGAAATCTTTCATTATAGAATCAGGTAACTCAGACGGAGCAATCATTCAATCTCCTAGGACAATCATTTCTTCAAAGTTTAATCTTTGTTATTTATTAATTTCAAGCTTATATGGTCAAAAAAACGATACTAGATTTATAACAATTGATGATTTTATGGATAGATTAACTTGGAGTCAGAATTTACCCGAATCAGTACTTATATCAGCACTTGAGAAAGTATGTGAAGAGTTAAACAATGATGATGTTACATTTTATAAGTTTTCAATTGAGAAATCGTTACTATTTATAAATGAGAAAATATTAGCACTTGTTGATTTCATTGCAAATCAACCTAATTCAATCATTGATAAAATAAAGGCAGAATTAACAGATCCAACAAACACAACTACGGAAGAAATTCCTCAAGATATATTAAACCAATTAATATTACAATATGCAATTGATTATGTGTGTAGTACATATATTGAAGATTCAAATTTTAAACAAGATTTAATCAATAAATTTGAATACAAGTTTGATCAAGTTGAAAAATATCTTGTTGAAATAAGGGAAAAACAAAAAAGTCTTGCCTTGGTGGAAGCAAATATGAATGAAGTAATTAATTCAACAATTAAGAATAGAAATAAAGAAAAAGAACAAGTAAAGAAATCAACGAAAAAGATCCAAGTTAAAAAAGTTGCAGTTGGTAAAGGTGCCCTTGATGGATTTTTCAAAAGAGCTTAGACTTTACATATATTTAGACAGTAAATGTTAGTGTGAATTTAAACAGTATGAGTAATGTGGTTTATAGAATAAATGAATAGACTTTTATTTTACATAATCAACCAATAAACGACCAAGTCATAACAGTAATCTCTCAAGATTGTAGAGTTTAGTCCAGTTGTTTTAATTGTATCTGAAAACCTGTCTAATCCAACCTGAGTTAATTAGTATTAAGCTAACATATTAAGGGTCAAAATAAACCCCTATGAACTTTTTTTGCAACGTTACATATTTGTTTTTCTTTGTGGACAATCCAAATCTTGCAATATAAAAGAGCTGCAAAATCCAAATTTAAATTTTAAAATATCCACCACTTTTTTTTCCACTTTTCTTATAAACAATTTGCAAACACAAACTAATAGTGAGTTATATCTGTGAATACATACTTCAAATTCTTTAGAATAATTACTAACATTTACTTTATAGATATCCAATACAATATTCCTCATATTCCAGCGCCCAACTACCATAATCAATCCAGCGTTTATCATAAATCACAATAATTCCATATTTAATTTTTAATCAAGCGCCTAATGTCAATCACATAGCAAATACTTTAGTCTGTCTTTCGGTTATGAGGGACTTATTGGTTTATTTGTTGTGAATTGTTTGGCATTTTGTGGTTACTTCAATTCAAATATCTTTGTGTTTGTTTAGTTGTTACTTGAATATTGATTTTATGGGTTTGTGATTTTATATTCCTCGTTTGATTGAAGTTGTCGGCATATAGATCCCACATTACAAGCAAGTCCTAAAGGAGTTAATTTATTTATACATCAAAATAACTGCTGTGGAAATGATTCAACAAAATTATTATTATTTTCACTGTTACAACTATCTAAGGACTTTCATTTCTTCGTGAAAAGGTTGCTGCTTGTATTGTGGGTAATTCTGCTGGTTTCATTGTATCACACTGTTTGTTTATTTGTTGGTATTTCAAAAATGAGTACAACTATATTGTTGCTATTTCTGAAGCTATAGGCTGATGAAGGGTAATCCAAGGCATCAATCTTTGGTAAATCTCATGAAATTAAACAAATTGAAGCAGATGATACATTTTAAAACTCTTTTAATAGATATTATATATATACAAAATTTTTATACAAATTATTTCTTATTTAAATTTTTATAAATACTCAAACCTTGAGCCATAAAACTACTGATATCTCCAACATTTGAAGGAATAACCACAGTATTTGATTCTTTAGCCAATTTACCAAATTCCTTAATATATTCTTGAGCAACTTGTAAATTAACTGCATCTTCACCACCAGGAGTTTCCTTTATAGCTTGAGCAACTCGTCTTAAACCTTCGGCAGTAGCTTCTGCTTTTAATTTAATAGATTCAGCTTCACCAATAGCTTGATTAATTTGTTCTTGTTTATTAGCTTCAGAAGCCAAGATTATCGATTGTTTTTCCCCCTCACTTACATTAATCTTTGATTGTCTTTGACCTTCAGATTCTAAAATTTCCGCCCGTTTAGATCTTTCGGCACTAACTTGTCTATGCATTGCATCAAGAACATTTTGAGGTGGATGAATATCTCTAATTTCATATCTTAAACATTCAACCCCCCAATTATCCTTAGCAGCACCATTAATGACTTCATTTATATTAATATTTAATAATTGACGTTCCTTTAATACATGATCTAAAGTCATACTCCCAATTTCTGATCTCATAGTAGTTTGAGCTAATTGACTAATGGCGAATTTAAAATCTTCAACTCCATAACTGGCCTTATAAGGGTCAATTACTTTGACGTACAAGACCCCATCTAATTCCAAACTAACATTATCTGAAGTGATTGCATTTTGACTAGGGATTTCAATTGCTGATTCCTTAAGGGATTGAACATAAGTTATTTTATCTAAAAATGGAATAAGAAAAGTTAAACCTGGTGGTAAAATTCGATGGAATTTCCCCATACGTTCCACAATCCAAGCTTGTTGTTGAGGAACAAATCGAATTATGGTGTTTGCTGGAAGTGATTCTTTTTGAAAGAAATTCAATGAAGATTGATAGGGAGAAACTGAACCTCCATTGTTTCTACCACCATTGCTGAAATTGTTTATAGTAAAGTAACGAAGTGAACTCACGGCAGCCCTAGCTAAAAGTTGTTGTTGGCGTACAACTGGAATAACCACACTTTTGTTCAACATTTTTCCAATACCCTTGACACCAAGTGGGTGGTTGAAGGCAAAAAAATTGTTGGTGAAATATTTGGTTCCGCACTGGTCGCTGTCAAGAAAAATCAATTCTGCAAAATTTACAACCTCATCACAAGTATACATACTTAGAGTTTTAGCTTTACAATGTCACGTTCAATTGAGATATCAGAGAATCAACGGAAATTTCTCTTGGAGTCTTTAAGACACGGAATCAGACTATCTAATCGGTCGTTTGATTCCATACGTGATATCTCGATATATTTATCTCCGACGGAATATGGATATGCTGAAGTATCATGGGGGAAAACAAAACTTGCATGTCGAGTAACTTCAACTATAACTACCCCCTACGAAGATCGGCCCTTTGAAGGGATATTCACCATTAATAGTGAAATATCACCTATGGCCCTGTTGAAATTCGATACTAATCGAAGTAATGAAGAAGTTCTCATTTCCCGAATAATTGAAAAATCTATAAGAAGATCAAATTCTCTTGATTTAGAAAGTCTTTGTATAATTGCCGGGGAGAAAGTTTGGGAAATAATGGTTGATTTGAATTATTTGAATTTTGATGGGAATTTTATTGATATTGGTTGTTTTGCCGTTATGTTAGCCTTGCATCATTTTAAAAAACCCGATATTTCTATAAATGGAGATCTGATTAAAGTTCACGATATAAATGAAAGACAACCGGTACCGTTATCCATATTACATATACCTATTTGTCTTAGTTATTCGTTTTATAATCTTGGTGATAAAGAACTGAATATTAAGGGGGAACAACAAGAAGACGAAATTTGTATATTAGACGCTGATTTATTAGAGGAATTAAATCGAGATGGTTCGTTGGTTATTACATTGAATAAAAATCGTGAAGTAATTCAATTAAGTAAGAATGGTGGATTGCCAATAAGTGCTCAACAATTTTTGGATCTTGCCTTTAAATCTATGAAAATTATTGATCAATTGACTGATTTGATTAAACTGGAAATAAAGCAACATCAAGAAATGAGATATAAGGCTGAGAATTTTAAATTACTTGAAGCAAGTGCTGATCGATGAGCTGTCAACTGAGCTGGCAACAGCGAAGTTTATCCCGAGTGTGAATAACAACTGAGCGAAAGCGAAGTTAACAATGTGTAGCGCCTTGCTCACTTAATAGCGACAAATGTAGTTTTAAATAAAAAGTAGGGTTTAAATAGAGCATTTCAACACTTAAATACTAATTTAAATATCAACCATGGCGCTTCCCGCTCAGTTGATAGTATATATTACTAAACCCAAAATATTATATATATAGTCTAAACTAAATGATCGTTATTCTTAAAAACATATGCTTCCCCATCATTATTACTTTCCTCATCACTGTCACCATTATTTGTAATCATTGAATTACATTGTTGTAGAGAAATTTGTGTCTCTGTTGACTGACTATTATCATCTTCAGTGACAATTATTGTATCTTTATCAGCCAATTTCTCCAATAATCCAAGTTCAATAGGTATATTTGAATCCTTTCTTGATCTTCGTTTTATACTATGATTATAAGATAAGAATCCTAATAAATCAACCTTCTTCTTACTTGATGAAGCCATGGTGTTTGTCTCGTCATTATTTACAGGTTGATAACACCATGATTCAATTAATTTATCCAATTTTAAACCTCGCAAAATTGAATTACTTATAAAACAAAATAACCCAGTTATTTTCCCCACCATTTTCTTAAAACTTGAAGAAATAACCCAACAATAAAACAAATATTCCAAATAAAATATAAAAAATGCAATTAAAAATCCTCCAATTACTGCCAATACTATATGATCAAGTAAACCCTTGATAAATTTAGCATCATCTCTATGCCAAGAAGATCCTGGAGCAATGGCGAAAAATGAATAAGGATGAGATTTATAATCTTCAGGCATAAGAATTCGCACTTTACCGGCTTCAGGAACTCCCCAACGTTTATATTGTTTCCATATAACTGACAAAAATAAAGGACCGGTGGAAAACATAATGGTAATATAAGGTACTAACCAATTACGTTGATATTTTCTTAATGATTCTACAACTTTAATGAAAAATGGATGATTTGGTACTGATCCCATAACATCATTTGAAATACCCGTGGGAATAGTCTTACGAACAAATGCAGGAACTGATAAAAGTGGATCTAATTTACGTTCACAACCATCATCTAAATCAATATAAATCCCACCATAATGTATAAGAGCAAAATATCTAATGGCATCTGCTCGTTGTATAGGATAAGTATAAGAATCCCAAGTGGGTAAAAACCAAGGAAATTCTTCACTTATAAATTGTCGAGCTTTTGCATCTGTCCATAGTATATATTGATAATCTGGATGCAAGGATACACAAGCTTCTTGACCATTTTTCCAAATTTCCGGTATTTCACTGGTTTTATAAGTTTGATGAATAATTTTAGGTATTATTGCTTTTCGATCCATTTTACCATCGGGAGGATTTAATTCAACATCTAGCAAGGCATCACTAAATGAATCATCATGCAACAACGTTATTAAATCAAATGATAAATAAGCTAGGTAAAGTATAAGGGCAACATGGGCCCATATAATATATTTCAACTCTTTTCTCATAGTTGAAACTTGAAAAGTATTACGGAAATTAAACCCAAAACCACCTTGAATATGGAAAAAACTTCTGGCGTAAAAAACCTTTCTTGTTTTGATTTTTTCAACTTAATTTAGCGATCGTTACCCTTTGAATTTACAGCAATATTAAAAAGAGCTCCCCAAAACACCAATGGGTATAATATCACGAAAAACAATAAGCAATAAATACCAAAAAAAAAAAAAAATTTTTTTGGTTGTCAATAATAAAAAGGGGAATAAGTTGACGACGTGTGTGTGCAAAGATTCTTCTATGAAAAAAATACTATTGTCTGTCAAGCTAAACAGCTTAAATATACAACTTTCTATGTTTTCTATTGTAAAATGTAGTAGGGGGTAAATTTTTAACTAAACCAACCGTAAGTAAAAATTCTCAAGGGAGCAAAAACCAACAGGGGAAATTTCGGTTGATATTTATTTAGGCTTCAATTTCCAGAATATGAAATTTTACAAGTGCGTGACTGGCACAATTTTTTTATTGTTATTATTATTTTATTTTTTTTTTGCTAGGGCTGTGGGTTGACAATAAATCGATCTCTTTTTACCTGGTGAGATGATGTTGATTGGGGAGGGAGGGCCCTAAAAATAGCAAATAACACAGCCTGCGCGCGTACTTATAACAATTTGTTAAACCCGCGACGGATATAACCATTTCTATATTGGTGGGTACTACGGAGCTAAACATTTGCCAGTAACTTTGGGTTTATATCTTGACCCCCTTGAATGGGATCAAAAAGTATAAGTTTAGATCGATCTGGGGGGTTTTATACTTTATATGGTTATGAGTGCAGGCCACTCCCCGTTTTTTTGATTTGCAAAAATTAAGACAAGAAAAAAAGAACTTGGGTCTGGATTTTCCCACCCATTCTGTGCTTGCTCGGAAAACTTAGGCGTAATTGCTACAAGGTTAGCCATGTTCAAAGGAGATTGTCAATGTGAATCTGTCTTGTTCTTGTAGGTAAAAGTTGAATCATCGCTCAAATTCAGGGTACTCGTAAATACGGCGTAACCTGCAAAATGAATTGAAGAATAGGGGAAATTGCAACTTAGTCGCGTTTCTTTTGAATTGTTTTACAGGACTTTGTTTATTTTTTATATTTTTTGTGTGTGCTAATACTTGTATTTTCTTAACAATGGTAACTTCTGGTAGCAATTGTCTTTCCCTGTGTTTCGGTAAAGTATTACGTCATGTTATACTTAACAGTAATACTCAGTAAACACTTTACCTAATCAGATACTAGAAGAAGATCTCTCAAAGCTGAACAATTTGTAGTACTATGTAATACAATACAAATGCTTTACATTGCATTGAATTACATTTGTATTTACTCTAGAACATAAAACACGTTATATTTTTGACGAATGGATGCAAAAATTACCTAATATTATTTCTTTACGATTATATTCTTGTTAACATTCAAATTCTCTTATTCATTACCATAAATTTATTAACAACCTCAACTCTTAGTATACCTCTCTCACATCAATAATTTGTTTATTGTATTAACAGAAATACAAATACAATATGACAGAAACTTTACTGTCTTTCAATGGATAGACTTTAAATTCTCAACTACTATACTAGTCTCTTTCTGAACTATCCATAAACTTACAGCTTACAATTAATTTTTTTAAACAAACATATATTTAAAATACATATCTAACGTACTTGCAAATATAAACCGAAAATTATAAAAGAATCAATGGCTCGCAAACCAATGATTAAATTCAAGAAAGATCAAAAATGGTAAAAATAATATCCAAGCCAATTAAAGAGTTTCAAACTTCTTTAATATGAAACTTTAAAAAACTAATAAACCGAAATTGGGATAAATTGGAAACGTAAGGTTAAAAGGGGAAACAAGGGCACCTTCGTCAAGAAATTGGAAAATTGTAATATAAAAAAAAAGTTATTGTCTGATATCTGAATCAATGAATTCAAACAAACATCAAGGAGATTGAAGTGATCAAACTGACCAAAGCAAACTTGGAAGGTCTGGAAATAGACGACGAGGAACTTTCAGCTTGAGCAACTGGAGTGACAGAACTTGATGAACCAACAGTAGCTTCTGAGACAGAAGATGTAGTAGCAGCAGCAGCAGAGACAACTGTACCTTCAGTATTTGAGCCACCAGCAATAGCTTCTGATACAGAAGGTGTAACAGCGGCAGCAGCAGCACTAGCAACAGAGACAACTGTTCCTTCAGTATTAGAGCCACCAGCAATAGCTTCTGATACAGAAGGTGTAGCAGCAACAGTGACAGTAGGTGTAGCTTCAGTATTGGCACCACCAGCAATAGCTTCTGATGCGGAAGGTGCAACAACGGCAGCGGCAATAGCCTCTGGCACAGAAGATGTAACAGCAGCAGCAGCAGCATGTGTTCCTTTAGAATATGGACCACCAGCAGCTGTTGGAGAAGCTTCAGCATCAGCGACATTAGATTTAGAACTAGAACCAGATTTTGGAAGCGGTGTAGGAGCAGGAGATCTAAAAGCATTTGGAATTGATTCAGTTCCAAATGAACCACCTGCATGTTGATGATCATCATAACCCTTTGGAAGAGTTCCACGACCATTATAACCTTCAGGACCAAAATCAGGTGAGTTATGAGGATTATTGGAACCAGTACCAGGAATATTCCAACCATTTTCATGTGGATTATTATTAGAACCAGGAATATTCCATCCATTTGAATGAGAATCATGTGGATTACTATTAGAACCAGGTTTGGTACCTTGAGGAGTCTTATCAGAACCAGAACCAAGACCCCACCAACCATTTGAATGAGAATCATGTCCAGAACTAGGAGTCTTATCAGAACCATGACCATTAGAACCATGTGGAGTCTTATCAGAACCAGGATTATTCCATCCATTTGAATGTGAACCAGGTTGGGTATCATGAGGAGGCTTTTGATTACCATTCCAACCATTAGAATCATGTTTGGAACCAGTAGGCAAAGCAGCAGGAATAGTTATATATTCGGTAACAGGGTTAACAACAGTGGATGTAGATTTCTCTTCAACACATCTACCTCTGGCACAATAAGTCACCGTAACATCCTTCTTTTCAGTAGTATATTTAACAACAGGTTCGGTAACATAAGCATCCTTAAGTGGAATTGTAGAAGTAACTGGTCTGCCCCTTGAATCAGTAGTAACAAAAACACCAACAGTAGTAGTGGTTTTCTTTCCATCTGGACAAGTAGTAGTATAAACAGTAGTATGATCAATTATAGTTCTACCACGATTTCCAGTTGGGAGACTGTGATAACTAGTTGTTGGACCATGTCTTGTGTTTACAGATGATTCACAGCCTCTTTCACCTCTTCTACATAAGGTAGTTGGAGGAGCCGAGGATGAAGAACTTTGGGTTGAACTTGAAGTAGATCCATGAGTGGAAGTGGAAGATCCACAACCTTTTTCACCTCTTCTACATAATGTTGTAGTAGGAGTGGCTGAGGATGTAGAACTGTGGGTTGAACTTGAAGTAGATCCATGAGTGGAAGTTGAAGATCCGTGGGTTGAAGTCGAAGATCTGTCGGTGGAAGTTGAAGATCTGTGGGTTGAAGTTGAAGATCTGTGGGTGGAAGTTGAAGATCTGTGGGTAGAAGTTGAAGATCTGTGGGTGGAAGTTGAAGATCTGTGAGTTGATGACGTCGAAGATCCACAACCGGCCTCACCTCTTCTACACAACGTAGTAGGAGTGGCAGAGGATGTAGAACTGTGGGTTGAAGATGATGTAGTTCTGTGTGTTGAAGACGACGAGGTTCTATGTGATGAAGTTCTATGTGATGAAGTTCTATGGGATGAAGTTCTATGTGATGAAGTGGTGTGACTTGAAGTAGAACTATGTGTTGTAGATGACTGAGTACTGGAACTAGTTGGAGTACTTGAACTCAAGGTCGAAGAAGACTGTGTACTGGAACTAGTTGGGGACGAGAAACTACTTGTGCTATGGCTAGTGGTGGAGTGGGAGAATGATCTGTGAGTTCTCGAACTATGTGTTGGGGTGGAGTGAGTACTTGAACTGTGAGTTGCAGTGGAGTGGGAGAAAGATCTGTGAGTTCTCGAACTATGTGTTGGGGTGG